>JAODUP010000665.1:60000-162500 GCA_025642065.1 Paralvinella palmiformis | reverse complement strand
ATCCGTCTGTCCATCCATCCATCCGTGCATCTTTCGATCCATCCATTAATATATCCACCAATGTGTTTCACTGTTCATCCCCATATTTATCTGTAATTTATTCTTCAATATTTTCGGCTTATTTTTCGTTAGTCCACCAATCTTGCAATCCATTAGCTAGTCATTAATCACTAACACGCACAGTTCCTTTTTGCTAGTTAATTAGAAAATCAAGGTAGCTGTCACGAAACACGCAATTAAATGGATTTTATTATCAGATGGCTTTGTGTCTTAATGAAATAACAAGACGCCCGTCATTGTAACTGTCGCACAAGATGTCATTAACTTTATTTATTACTTAAATCTAATTACTCCAGTATTTATACTGATACTGCTCGGCGATTAAATAAATTAATCATTTGCTTACTGAATTAACACGTTATGAATAAGCTCTGAGTAGGTCAATTCTATAAATACGAAATGTATTTAGCTGGAATATTAAAATACAATTCAATTCAGCCGATATAGGCTACTGGAATAAATTAGTATATTTTAATTGGTAAAACAATGACTGATCTACAAATACTGAAAATCAACGACTTGCCAGACTTTGTCAATTGAGTATATATTATATTAAGTTGAATTATTGACGAAGCTGGGAAATGACCCCTCGTTACTTCATTAGATTATTATTTACTCTAGAAAAAATGCCAAACATCTCGAACGGTTGTGACTGGAGATTTACTGAAAAGATATATGTTTAATAAAAACGATTGCTGATGTCGTGCCAAATGACAATGCGTAGCCATAATTTACCAACATATATAACTAATCCATATTTGGTCTTTCTCTATAATGTGTTCATGATTTGTTAATGAAATATTTAGATATCATGATATCAAGTGATTTGTACAAAATATGTACACTTAACCTGCAACATTTAGATTCATGACATCGTATTCACATTGATATAAGCTGGAATATATAGTACTTAGGACATAATAATGCTGCTACCAACATGTATATGTACGTTCAATACATTGAAATAAACGTATATTACAATTACAGTTATTTTGTTGCTACCAAACTCACGTTTATAATATAAATCAAAATAAATAACATATTTACTGTATCTAAGGGAGCCGTGTTAGGTGATTCAATAGACAACGCCGAGTCTATTATCAGCATCATGAAATCACTAATCTAGCAAAATACTATCCTTTGTTGTCTATTAGTAAACATACACAATATAAAGGGAATGAAAATAATGCCGCATGATGTTATGCTAGATGGTTAGCACACAACTAGATATATAAATACATTTCGTGGATAATATCTAGATCCATTAATTAAAACTTAATGTGCTAAATTGGCGGTCTTTTTGTCTAGTATTAGATTTCTTGATAATTGACGGATCTGAACGACAGTATATTGAACGACTTGAAGTAGATGACTGTATGTATTCTGTGATTAAGTAAAAATAAAGAGAATAGAAAGAGACACTGAAGGTACTCTGGACGTGTATTGATACATGGTTCATATAGGTAGGGTTTATTCAGTTATTCGAACCCAGAATAAAGCTGAGGTCAGCATCTGAGGTGTCGAAATGCTTTATATACAGGTTTCTTTTGGACCACAGAAAATTACTGTTGAATGTAAACTGTGGTGTCAAAATAGTTTATGATATGTATGTAGCAAGTCACCATTGAACCACACGCACGTGTTGTTTGTTGCGAGCTGTGGTATCAAATGGTATGTGTTTTACGTGGTTCCGCTTTTTGTACGTAGCCTGCATGTACCCCCTTTCCTGTGGGCGTGACATATTTGTCGTGTACGAAAAGCGAATTAGCTGGTTCTCACAGGCTGATGAGTAGACCAGACACATGCTTAGGTATACGTACACATTTATCAATATGTGGAGGTATGGAACATTTTATTTTTAGATTAACGTATGTATAGTTGTATTTAGATTTATGGAGGTATGTTTCGAAGGATGTTTAGATATGTTGATGCTCTGTGCCTGTTGCCTCTTACTATTTGCCTAAGAAATGTGGTAAAATGCTTTCCGGGAACTTAGAAACTAAATCAGCTTAGTCTACGAACATTTTATTGTATGAAGACATTGTTCCATATGTCAATAAGGTATAAGGACCACGGGAGCTCGTATTGACGTATACTGATATTGAATCACTATAATACAATATGTTTATTATAATGATTCAGTATCCGTATACGTCGATAGGAGCGTCCATGTAATGGACGAAGCATTTGGAATAACTTCATTTATAGCAAAATGTGAGTTGCTTTATAGACTGCTTTAATTAACATCCGATGTTTATCACCTTCTATACTAGTAAATTGGCTTTAGTTTAATATAAAAACTTATGATAATCTGGTCAATTAGGTGTTCTTACAAGATTTAAAAGTAAGATGAAACAAATATGAATGAGAAAGCGGCCACACGTTTAAAGAGGATGGTGTCATAATCGTATATCAGTCGTAATATTACTGTGCGGATAATTAAATGGAGCGAAATTATCAAACAAAACACCTATTCTATGATGATCTTCAGTCTGGGCTGAAACTAAAACCGACCCAATACAGGTACGTGGCATCTGTGTTTACGCGGATAATGTTTATACTACGACAATGGAATTGTAATTAATATAATTTATTAACTCTATTTATTACTAAAATAAAGTTGATCTAAATGACTGCAAATGTTAATGATGGGATAGCTTTCTAAATTAGTCTAAAGGTTAACATGGAAATGGGCATACTAGAATATACTATGTACTTAATTAGTAGTTGTTTCGTTTATATACAAATAATTAATGTAAAATGTGATAAATAAGACACAGAACATGTAAGTTGAAAGTAGAAGCACACCCCCCATTTTATTGTCACATTAGTGTTTTAACGTGTGTACCTAAGTAAACTGTTTCAAATTAGTTGCCAATTACATTAAGTTAATCTATAACTCTCATAGCTTCCACGTGAATTTCTTTGATAATTAGAGTACAAAGGAATTAGTAATGTGCATGGTTTTATATTGCATAAATTTGCATTTTCTATCATCAACATGGACATCCGAATTTCGGGTTAAATAAATTAAAATCTTGAAGTTGTCTCAGTTAAAATATTCTTATCGTAATAAGTTAGTAAGAATATGTGTTCTAGAAAATGTGGATAGGTAACTAACTGGTCATGAAGTAATTGACGGGATTGAAATTGACATCTCACCGTGTAAATTGTATTAAGAGTTAAAATCATTTGTCGTTTTAATCGTAATTATGGAACTTATAAAGCAAAATATGGTATGCTCATGGATTTAAATGGAATATATTATAATATTAGTGCAACAAATGTAATTGCAAAATAAGTGAATGCAGTTTTAAGCTGATTCTTTAATATTATAAAAATTAAATATTCAAAACCAATAATGTTTCGTGTTATCACAATAACTGTCAAATATGAACCTGTGACTTATTTTTGCGATTATGTTGTCCATGACATTTACGAAGAAATACGATCAAAGCTTTTGGTTTACAAATTGTATTTAATATAAAACTCGCATGTCTTGCCATTATTGGATACTTCATTTTCATTCGTTGACGAACAAAATATAAATCGTTTGCATTTCATTATTTATATGCAGTCAGCGCCCGCACACACATACACACGCACACACATATATATACAGGCACACACACATACATACAACACACACACACACACACACATATATATATATATATATATATATATATATATATATATATATATATATATATATATATACAGATACATACACATACGTACACATACATATACACACACATATCCGATATTTAAACCCATGCATGCACGCAATCAAGCATCAGAGCTAGATCTGCACAGAATAATGAAAGGGCAATATGATTCGATAGCTGATAGTATACATGTTCTGAATGTTTTGCTATGTTACGATGATAATAGATAACATGTTGTGGAAGAACATATACAATTCACAAATATATTTCTATTCAAATTCATGGTTGCACTAAAACCATAGAAAGGTGCACATCCGGAATACTGAACACACCCACGGAACATTATTTTTGTGACAGTTACAAAGAAATAAAATCATAGCCTTTGACTGACAAAGGGTTTGTATTAGGAAACCCACATGTCACACACACACACACACACACACACACACACACACACACACACACACACACACACACACACACACACACACACACACACACACACACACACACACACACATACACACACACACACACACACACACACACACACATCAAAGCGAGATCTGCCCAAAATAACGAAGAAACGGAAAAAGAATTCGTAGCTGATAGCACATATATGTTCTGAATGTTTTGCTAGGTTACAATGATAATACATAACATGCTGTGGATGAACATACATAATTCACAAATATATTTCTTTTCAAATTCATTATTGTACTAGAATCCTAGAAAGGTGAAAAAGAGGCTGTCTGAAGCACACCCGGAATACTGAACACACTCACGGAACATCGATAAATTTAAGAACACGGTGTCCAATTAAATGTTGTATATAGAAGTTGAGCATCATTTAAGATGGATGTCTAAATAATGTGTTCTTAACACGTTTTGAGATCAACAACTAGATGAGGATCCATCTTATAAAATATTCTTTGAAGATGATAGAATCTCAGTCCCTTAAAGGTAATGGTGTATGTTAGACCAGTTATAATTAATGATCGGCCTGTTATAAGATATTTTACACCATTTTAGAATTATGATTGGCCTGTGATAAGTTCTTTGCACCATTTAGTATTAATGCTTTGTTAAGGAATTTATATTTAATGGCATAATGCTATAACTAGACAGCTTATGTTCCTTACAGTACCTATACTCCTAAGTAGGCATCAATGAACTATGTTGGTGAGGATAATCTGGCACAAGTGTACAATATTAGCCCCAACACAGAAGTGAAAGATCGTTACATCTCTTGCCCGGAACTGAACTACAAAGCAAACTCTGACCTTGAACTGAATTGAACTCAAACCTAATACTGGGAGCAAAGCATGCCAAACAAATGGGCTATACAACAGCTAAATATTTACGTTTTTTGCAACTATGACCAGGAACATAAAGGATTTAATTATTTCATCAACCCATTCATTCATCCCTCCTGGACTACCTCTTTCCTTCCCCATCCCTCCTTGCTTCCATCAATCCATCCATCAAACAATCTATCCTTCCATCCATCCATCCATCCATCCATCCATCTATCCAACCAATAATTCAATATTTTTCAGTTAATCCCTCAATCATTTAATCATTCATCAGTCAGTTATATATTCCCAGTTTAGTTTTGTTGAGTAATTAGTAAATCAAATAAACAGTCTTTAAATAGACACTGTACTTGATTTTATTGTCAGGTGGTCGCGTATCATAATGAAACAATAAAAAACACTTCTTTATAATTACCGGAAAACATCTTATTAGATTTACTTACTACTTTAACCTAATTATTTTTTTTTTGCTGATACTATTTTAGATGAAACAGATACTATTTTCCCTCTTCTGGACAACTGGGACGATTAGTTAGTTTTGAAAAAACTGAAAATAGTAATTATTATCACAGAATCGTCAACTTTCAATTATTAAAAAGATGTCATGAAGTTATATTTATTTATGTTTGACTTGTAAAACCTCAATCTGACTCTTCACTTGTATATTATACCTTAGTTGCCATATTTAGAATAGACCTAATTATATACTACTTTACACATTTTTCTCAGAAGCTATCTAGACGTTATCATATCAGGCTGGTATCTAGCCCGTGTTTGAATTCCATACTTGGAAGAATCAGTCTTCATTATATTATTAGCCTACGTATCTAGGATGATATATAAAGTTCGCTGCAATTATAACCAATTAAACCTTCCTGATTCACATTGACTCGTAGGGGATTCTTTTTAGTAAGAGTTTCAACGGATTAAATAAATGATTTAATATTTTTACTATTAGCTTAATGTAAATTGATTTTAATGAAATTTGTTTACTATTTAATGTAGATATAAAGGGCGATTTGCAAGTTTTGGAAATATTATTTTTACTTGTACCTGGGAACCAGTCATATATGTATCTCCTCTATATTATTAAATACAAGTTGTTATCACATTCGAATATTAATAACCTTGACATTTACATGTAGTAAACATTGCACGGACAGCTGATTCAGAAAATAAAACAGTTCACTTTCAATACAATATATCATGCATAAATACCAATGTTACAGTGATAGAAATCACGCATTGATTTAAAATCTAAGTAGTAGTAGGAGTAGTAGTAGTAGTAGCAGTAATAGTATTTATTTCCAATTTCAATATCAAATGATGTATACATAATCCAATTTTACAAGTATATTACATATACAGAAATTGGGGGACCAATGTAGCCGAAGTTGTCTTCTCATCATAGCTAATAATTATAGTCAGCTCAATAAAACGCCGTTTGTGTATTTGCAAGTCTGGTCGTGTGTGTATTGGAAGTATGTGGTCCAGGTACCAAGGAATCATATACTTACCTAGACATGTGTGCATTGACAACAATAAGGGTTGTTGTATTTCACAGATGCTGAGTAAGTAGATAAGATGTAACTTTTCAGGGTTTTGTTAGTTTTTTATCTTGAATTACAAATGGAAAGGATACTTTTGCAATTGTTCCATATAATGAGAATATTGACTAACGGCAACTTACTGGATAGTGCAGAGTTACATCGAGGTCCATTTATTTGACTAAATTGCCTTATCATGCGATTTTTCTGTACATCATAATTTAGACGCAATATGCCATCGAAGGATATAGAAAGTCTCTTGCCAATAAGGTCGTCCATGAACAAATATATTTGGTATTGATACATGTCACTTAATTTTAGGATTTCACAGTATTATTAATAATACGAATAGCTCTTTTCTGCAAAGACACAGTTTTCAGAATGATTGATGAATTGGCGTTCCCCGAAATTAGTATACCATATGAGATATATGGTTGTATGAGAGCCAGGTATAACCTTTTCAGAATATTTTTTGTGGGAATTTCTTTACTTGTTTTATGCCATATAAGGCCCGAGAAATCTTATTTTTCACGTAAGTCACATGATATTTCCATGAAAGAGTCTCATCCAGAAAGAAACCAAGATATCGTTGATTTAATCCATTAAGATCTTCATGTCAGCTCGCAAAAGTTAAGTACACATTCATGTCGCTACCAGAAGCATCACAGTCAAGCAACCATACAATTATAAGTGTTATCACCAACTCCTATACGGGCGTGATTGTGACAGAAGTAACATAATTCAACCAACGTCCGTTATTACAGCCAACGGCTTATAATATACAAGAGATCATATACTAGTCCGTTATTACAGCTAACGGCTTATAATACACAATAGATCATATACTAGTCCGTTATTACAGCTAACGGCTTATAATACACAATAGATCATATACTAGTCCGTTATTACAGCCAACGGCTTATAATACACAATAGATCATATACTAGTCCGTTATTGCAGCCAACGGCTTATAATACACAATATATCATATACTAGTCCGTTATTACAGCCAACGGCTTATAATACACAAGAGATCATATACTAGTCCGTTATTACAGCCAACGGCTTATAATACACAACGTCCGTTATTACAGCCACCGGCTTATAATACACAAGAGATCATATACTAGTCTTAAAGTTTCCGGTATTCCCAAAAATCATTTATGTTATGTTATCTCTTCTTTCAAATGTCGTAGGATAATTGCTTGTTTGCCAGTGTTCGCTAACTGGTGATATTATGTTTATTTAATATATTATTAACACATTTGTACACAATAACCCTTGCAACTATCGTTGCAAATGTGAAACAAATATGCAATATAGAATGTCACAAGCTATTGGAGTAATTCTATGAGTCAATGAGTCGATGATTATTCATTGCTTGTTTAGTAGCGTGAACAATGATTGATATGACCTAGTTTTGTAATAAAAGGAAATAAACTTACATAATTACGAAGACAAAAATGTAGTTGAAAACAACACTAAGTAAATAAAATAACCTGTGATGACAACATTATGGCAACAAATTTAGTCTTATAGAAGTATTTAAAATGTAGCTTTAAAATAAAATGAACATGCTCGGGTAAGTCTCAGAACATCGATAGCTATATTATGTACCTTGAATATATATATATATATATATATATATATATATAATTAGGATATGATAAGATAGCACATATGACAAAGTGTATTATTGGTTATAACTACTGTAGTCAACACGTTTATAATTAGATTACTAACTGTTTTATATTACAATGTGGCAATTAAAATATGACGGGTAGTAGCGCTAAGGAGTGAATACAGTGTGCTTAACTGTATTCGAAATTAAAATTTAATTCATAACTTAAGGGTATATTAAATAATTCAGGTAAACTAGCCAATCATCCGGCTGCTACAATCCCTACTAATTTTAAACTTTCAAACCACCGCTTGGCAACAATCTTCACTTAAGCCTTCATTCTCTGTACTATAGACATTATAATTAGAAGCATTATCAATACACATTGAACTATTATACCTATTTGGGTTGAGAATGCGCCTCATATAAGATATTACTGTTTTCTCAGTTCCTCTATTCAACTTCAATAGGTAAATATCATCATTCATATCGGATTCCATATTAATAGCTTCTTGGGGAAATGAGCTTGTATTTGTATACTTGAGGTACTATCAATTGCATTCAAGGATATTGCTACAAGCAATGTGAGTAAGGTAACTTATATTGTACCACAAGTAATAATACATTCGAATTAGATACGAATAGGGAATACATTTATACATTACTGAAACATGTAATAAGAAGGCAAACACTGTTATGGGAGTATATTCGCTTAAACCAATCAGACCTTTAGCGAGGACCTTCTTGGTGTCTTTTAATCGTTTTCAATTGGAAATAAATATCTGTAGTAAGAATGTTAAACAAAATAGTTTCTAAGATGCATATTTATTACATATCCTGTCGGTGTTTTCTTTATATATAAAGCCTTTAACTTGCTAACGCAATTTTCATAAATAATCTGTTACTTGAATCTTTCTACAATGAAAGTGTATAATCATTCCCTAGCTCTCGATGAAAATAGTTATTTTGTTATCACATCACATCGTTTATTTTAAATCCGTGACATTAGGATTCCATGCTTTCATTGCATTATATTAAACACATAATTGTTTATAGCGCACCCTTCTAACTTTTGACCATTTTCAGTAAACTGAGATTGCGATGTCATGTAGAAATATTCGTTTTCAACAGTAGTATCGATAGAATTGCTAACACATCAAACATGCTATTGATATATATATTATCAAATAATGTCTTCTATGGAATTGTTTAATCTGAAACCACATATGACTTATTCATTACGTTGCATAAGAATTTGATTACCTGGTACATTAAATAGATAACATGTTCAGTGTAATGTATGATTCTACAATCACATGTAACGTACAAGTAACATTGAAGAATAATATCATAGAATGTAAACAAGTATGATTATTACATAAAATAAAAGTGTTAACTCGATCTGATGACAAGTTACAAGTATAGCAAAGTGAATTATCTTCCTCTTCCATCTTATGTCTTTCCGGAAGAGTACATCTCAATGCCGTTTCTTGTCATACGTTCCTTCAAGAGCTAACCATATTGATCCCGTAATAAGCTCTTTATCTGGCAGAAGCTAGATAAACTGCAGACTAGATAAGGCAGAAGCGTGCTGGCCCGTCGTACCAGGTTGATGCCATAAATCAGGGTGAAAATTACACCCCATTTCATTCATCTGTAGATATCGGAACGTTTACGATATTAGTATAAAGATATGTTTTGATGTTGGTCTTTTAAATTTATTAATACTTGGCTGGATGGTCTTCCCATTTTCATTGATATTCAGAGTTACACTTACCTAATACCGGAACATATTCTTACCTCGTGTTATAAAAATAATATGTTATTTAGTAGGGCGAGCAATCTGGTGTTTATAATCGGTACTAAGTGCGTTTACTGGAAATAAAGGTACCTTATCACAGAACGCTAATTCAGAACAAATGTATTATCAATATCGATACTAGCTTCTATATTCTAGACTATTTGTGTATAAGGTTATTCTATTCTCGTATGTGGATGATGAGTCGAGCAGACAGGTCCGTAGACAATCACAAGACATGATCTGTGCTCATTCGGGCTAATGTGTGCAAGTACAGGCAGACTCAGAAATACAATTATACAGATAATTAAATGAACAAACATAATAAAAAAAAAAAAAAAAAAAAAAAAAAAAAAAAAAAAAAAAAAAAAAAAAAAAAAAAAAAAAAAAAAAAAAAAAAAAAAAAAAAAAAAAAAAAAAAAAAAAAAAAAAAAAAAAAAAAAAAAAAAAAAAAAAAAAAAAAAAAAAAAAAAAAAAAAAAAAAAAAAAAAAAAAAAAAAATTTTTTTTTTTTTTTTTTTTTTTTTTTTTTTTTTTTTTTTTTTTTTTTTTTTTTTTTTTTTTTTTTTTTTTTTTTTTTTTTTTTTTTTTTTTTTTTTTTTTTTTTTTTTTTTTTTTTTTTTTTTTTTTTTTTTTTTTTTTTTTTTTTTTTTTTTTTTTTTTTTTTTTTTTTTTTTTTTTTGATCACAACGGCATGACAATAAGGACATGATACTTCACATTCGCATAATGATTGATACTAGCAACTCAGAGCAAACAAGTATACAGATATAAAGACACATAAAGTTATTCTCTTGTTGCATCTATTTAAAAAAACATTTAATAACATATAAATGATGATATAATATAAAACATATATAATAAGTTGGAAAATACAGTCAAGATTTAATTTAAAAACAATTAGGGTACTAAAAACTTAAACATTTTAAACCTGTTATTAACTGACAATACATATGTTATACATATTGACAACACAATTAATTTATCCTACGACATCTATTCAACAATAAACAATCTAATTTACTTAAAAGGCTTGTAGATAAAGATGCCTATCCAAGGACAAAGTAAATGCTAAGAAGATCACTACATTAGTTGTATCATAAAGATGGAGAGGCTACAAAGAGAGACAGAAGCTATTGTGATTGGCTTGTGTATCAATAGCGATCTGTATGACCATTATGAGATTTTCAAGGTCAGTAATATCCCCTTGCCTCGGTCAAATGTTGGTGATAATAACATTAAAAACAAGTAATGACATTATTATTTTTCGTTTATGTAATACGATATTGCTTAAAAAATAGACTGCCCTCCCATATAGGAATAAATCAACCATGGTTGGTCCTTTGTTTTAATGGTTTCTTTCAACAATAAATAGTTAATGTTATCAATGGGTTCCATTGAACCACCATATCTCAAAGTGTTCTATTGTTCAAATGGCACTGCATGTCTATAGTGAGTACATGTAAACTGCTTCATATCGACAATGGTTTCTATGCTATTGACGCAATGCTGACATGTCTTGTGAATAAGTGATATACATTATTATTATATATATATATTTTTAAAACTATAAAATATACATTATTATTATTATTATTATTGTGTAACAATGAGCAAGATTAGACGAATAGTTAATAAATCACTATTACTTGGTCATTACCAAAGATCCATTAAAGCTGTCCTTATAAAGTATTACTAAAAAAAACTTGCTCTAAGTAATTACCGATATGTTTGAAATTTAAAATTTGTATCCAAAACTATATAAATGGTCGCTACTTTCCATCTTTATAATATTTAATTAATAATTACCTTAATTAAATACGATAAAAGAAGTAGTCTTAGCACTGAACCATACATCGTTCATGAAAATGTTAACATGGTGTCCATCGACTACGACAAGGACAAACCGGTTTTGTTTGTTTCTTTGCATATTTTATATTTAATGCACTGTCTACTTGATTGTAAGATATTTTTGGTTTATCAGTTAAATTATTTGGACCATTTAAATTGGAATGGGAAGGCTAATCCTTCAGAGTTCTTGTTCATGGCATTTTGTCTGATATGTTGTCATTGGTATCTCGTGTACACAGGGTTCATTTACTTGTCCTTCGATTTTCACAATATTAAAAGATCGTCTTGAGTTTAATACGGAGTGATGTGGTTTTAAATATCACTTGTATCTCACTGTACCCTAATAATGAGCTAATGTTATTCTCTTCCTTGAAAAAGTTATGGATGACTTAATTTATGTAAAATTAAATGAAGAAAAATGACTTATCTAGTTATCTATCTAAGTTATCCACATTATCTAAATCCCTAATACACTAGCATAATATATTGGTACATGTTCCATATATGGACAATTTACATTAGTGTGCCTAACTGCGTTCACTCACCTTAATTATAGACTAATTCTTGACACAAACACACTCATTAAGTTGATCCAAAACTTTGTTATCTATTAGATATATTTTCTAATATCTCTGTTATATGTGCAAACACAACAAAGCATTTGCACAATGGATGGCACACTAAATATATGGAATAAATAAATAAATAAACCACGCTCAACAAATTAATTACAGTACACCTTAGAGAGTGACAAATCTTCGAAAGGTTTATAAGATATATCCAATATAAACTCATCTCAAAAACCTAATATATTTTGTAGGATACTGTTGTACCAACATATGTCTTATCTGAAGTAATTTGGCAATCATCGCTAGTGTTGTTGTTGTTATTGTTGTAGATGTTGTCGTAGTTACGGTGGTGTCATCGCCGTCATCTTCTTCTGTTCGTTTTTATATTGGTACAATTAATTGTATTTTTATGGACAATATATATTTTGATGAAAGAGTAAGTAAACGTTATATAATGAGATAATAATTTAATATTCTAATCCTAAGATATATTTTCCGTCAGCATTATCTAAACTACAAGTTTATAAATCGACTTATGTAAATTAGATTAAGTTAATAATAAGTTAACACAAATTGTACCAGCAGCAGAACAATACAAGAACAACAAAATAAGATTGTTTTAGGATGAATTATGAGCCACTGATATAATACAACCATAATTGTGAGAGTTTGTATACGGCTACTAAGCATACGATTGAACGAGGACCTAAGTTTTCATTGGATTTAGTGCACCTAATGGTTATGATGCTTACACATGGTGACAATATTGAAAGCTTCGTAGCGTAAAGTTCTGAAAGATCTGAATGAAGATATACCAGCGATCCTTTTCAAAAACTAGACTTTAAATAGTGATATGAACTGAGCAAGTTACAGTTGATACATCATAACCTGATTTAGACGAAATACTTTGTCCAAGACTTTAAATATATAATTATCATCTTAAAATTAATGCTCGGAACTAGCTGTCAAATTGTTCAACTTCAATCTGAAACCACGATGCAAATCTTTGTGAACAGTTAGCTTAGGCCAACGATATAATCATTTGAAATTGTACTGCTAGTTTTTGGTTTCCATATTATAGTAAGAATTTCGTCTATTAAACACATTGGGTCTCACAAGGACATTTTTACCCATCAGGTTAGGTAAGCAGATATACTGATATTCTAACCAAGTCATTAAATCTAGAATATGGTACCGGCAGAAGGTCAAAGTTCAGAATATGTATATGTGATTTTGCCGATATGTGGCCCTTAGCTTAGGTATACAGAGTTTGCTGCTGGCAATTTAATATCCATAATCCGCTTCATCTCAATTCTAAAACACAATTCATCACAAAGTATACTCTATTACCATTTATACAATTGTGCCCATTAACAATATGATCACTGTTTCAGGAAAGCGCGTCTGTGTTCTTGGAGGGTTGGGCAATCCACTATTATACGACACCAAATGAAGTCCTTAATAGACAGAAACCGGCATATATGCTGATGATTTAATAGCGATTTTGAATATTAAAACGCGGATTTTGCAAATGTTGCCTTACATTTTACGCTTATCATCAAAGTGACCCGACACAAGGCTATGCATATCTGCATATCTGCTATTTGTTAATTTCTTCTAATTTGTCCTACATATGAATATAGGACTACAACCATTTGTATGGTGGTTAATCATTAAAAGGTTAACTCTATTTAGAGAAATACAGGATTGGAGTATGTACTTAAATATTAGGCCCATACTAGACGGGTAAATTGACCACTATAAGAATGATAAACAACTAGTATACAGTTATCAGCTGCTAAGAAAGAAAAATAAAATTTAATAACAGATGATTGGTTAATCTGGATCACGTTATTATTAAAAACTAAATTCCGGATATGTTTACAATCTATTTACCTTCTTTGCTGATCCTAAATGTTTGAATGTCGTTGATTTAATATATCCAAAATCCTATTTATTTGGTAGGAATATTTACATTTTGCTGCACTTATAACACATTACACACACACACACAGACACACACACACACACACACACACACACACATACACACACACACACACACACACAATTGTATATGCGTTAGCTGTTCGTGTTATATTTATTAGCATGGGCATGTACTTGTTTATATGTATGTGCGAGAGAGAGGGAGAGCTGAACGTAACAACAACTGTAATAACGTTGCAGGATATACTATTATTTAATAATCTATATATTTCCCTATTACGATGAAATTAAAATAATGTTAATATTAGGTTACAATGTGCTAAGTGAGCGTAATCGGGTAAGGCATTATAACGATAATGCGTGTAGAGTCCGTTTGTTAACCACACAACACTTATAATGTAATATTAACAGCGGATAATAAATTAGTAACCGGAAGATAGTTCGGCTGAGTTGAAATTGATCGATCCATGGCTTAAAAAGATAAATTATAAGTACTTGTTTATAATTGTTCTGTCTTAATGCAAGTAGAAAACTGTTCATGAAGCAAGCCAACTTCTTCACCTAACAGTACGTGTCCCGGTAAATGAAGTACACTGAAACCTGTTGATAAGGTAACTCTACAATGTCTAACATTAGATAAATATAACATGCATTAAATAATTATCCCATGGAGGAGAGATGTAACGTACCAACCTGTGGCCTTGACTTTGTAGTATTTGCTACTGCTAGTATTCTTATATTACCTGTTAGTATTAGCAGCGGACAGAAGCCACTTGTTCGTAACTAATATTGAATAAAACCAATGTCTTATAAAACAATACAATCCCTATTGAACAAAATAGTGCGTACCTTATACACGCCCCATAATGATATTGAGCTTTGCTTTATTTGCCTTGTAATCTTCATAGCTAGATTGTAATTAAAAGTAATTCCAGCATTCATCCACTCACCCAACGACCCATCCAACCATCCATTTGTCCATCCATCCATCCGGCCATGTTTCTATCCATCCATCCATCCATCCATTAATCTATCCACCAATGTGTTTTACTGTTCATCGCCGTATTTATCTGTACATTTATTATTCAATCCCTTTGTCTTCTTATTCGTTACTCCACCAATCTTGCAATCCATTAGCCAATCATTAATCATTAACAACGCACCGGTTACTTTGTTTGCTATTTAATTAGAAAACCAAGGTAGCTGTCACGAAACACGTAATTAAATAGATTTTATTATCAGATGGCTTTGTGTCTTAATGAAATAACAAGACGCCCGTCATTGTAACTTTCGCACAACATGTCATTAACTTTATTTATTACTTAAATCTAATTACTCCAGCATTTATACTGATACTGCTCGGCGATTAAACAAACTAATATTTTGCTTACTGAATTAAACTTTTATGAACAAGCTGTGAGTAGGTTAATTCTATAAATTCGAAATTTATTTTGGTGATACATTCAAATTTATTTCAATTCTGCAGATGTTTGGCTGCTGAGATTAATTAATATATTTTGATTGAAAGTGGGCCATTAAAATTTTTACTGAAATCTAAAAATTTATACCGATTCTCGGCATTAAACAAACTAAATTTTCTTTAAATTAAAATTTTTGGTGGAGGGAAAGGAATTTATAAATTGAAAATTTATTTTTAAAACAAACTTAATAATACATTATAATCAAAACACCAACTTCCAATAAGGTGACTTATTGACGAAGCTGGGAAATAGCCCCTCGTTATTTCATCAAAATATTATTTTCTCTAGAAAAAGTGCCTAACATCTAAATTGTAGTTACTGGAGATTTACTGACATGGTATATGTTTAAGAACAAATGATTAATGATGAAGTTCCAAATGACAATCCATAGCCAGAATTTACCAACAAATATAACTTGTCCATATTTGGTCGTGCTGTAATGTGTTCATGATTTATTTATGAAATATTTAGATATTATATCAAGTGACTTTGTACTAAATATTTACACTTAACCAGCACAGTTCAGATTCATGACATTGAAATAAGTTGGAATACATAGAGTTTGGTGCAATGATAGTACCGAGGACATAATAGTGACTTTCAGGGTTGTAGAAGGCTGTGTATTCGGGTGTTAGATAAATGTCCCCTTATCTTTCTGCCTTCTGAACACGTAGCTATTGTAAAATAAAGAACTAAACGTTGACTAAACATGGATTTCGCTTCTATTTGTTGCTCTATCCCTGCCCTTCAAATCTGTAATTACAGGATTCGAGGGACAGGTGGTAGGGTTGTGATATTTTACATGGGAAATGTATAATTTACTAATAAACATAATTTGCTTTTTAGATCTATATATATTTCAGTTAATAGGAAATCTAACGGAATGTTTTTCCTTGTTGCCTTAAATTTTGGCGTAATATATCCCGCAAAGCCACTTTATTGAACTCTTAATATGTGTTTAAATAAACACATCTAATACTATTTCATCACAAACACACACACACACACACACACACACACGAGCGCGCACGCGCACACGCACCCACACACACACACAAACAACAGAGCGAGATCTGCATAATATGATTCGATAGCTGATACTATATATATGTTCAGAATATTTGGTTAAAATACGATGATAATAATTAACAGGTTGTGGAGAAACATACACAATTCACAATGATATGTCTACACCACAGAAAGGTAGAAAGACATATACACCCATTGAACAACGATATATTTAAGAACACGTTGTCCAATTAAATGTTACATATAGAAGTGGACCGGATGAGGACAAACATAGCCGTAGCCCATACAATTGGTGTCATTCACCATATCGTGTATTCATCCCACCTCAATACCTACAATATTGGCAATGTCAAAACAAGCAGTTTCATGATTTCAATACACCTGAGGCTACTCTCCTTTTACGTACTCACTTAAATAATCATATTTCAACAGACACTATGATATAGAAGGATGGTGAAACTACTCCATTTATAAGATCAACGGCAAAATAATAGAGCCACCAGTATTTCACCTACCGGGTCTTTTGAAGCCTAGACGCCTCAGCTGATGAGTATAAAGGAATGATGAGTGGCTAAGTATTGATTATTTACAATTATCAGTTGTAAACAATTGATTTCTGCATAAAAGAAATAAACTCTTTGCCCGTGTGACGTTATCTCTCTCTCTCTCTCTCTCTCTCTCTCTCTCTCTCTCTCTCTCTCTCTCTCTCTCTTCTATCTGCCCCCCCCTCTCTCTCTCTCTGTCTTCTGTCTGTCTCTCTCTCTTTCTCTCTCTCTCTCTCTCACTCACTCTCTCTTCTTCTCTCTCCTCACCTCCCTTATCTCTTCTCATATATACTCTATATATATTTATTATTATATATATATATATATATATATATATATATATAATATATATATATATATATATTATTAAATATATATGTATGTATTTAGATAACCATTCAAACTAAATCATAGTTTTAAATTATAGTGTAGTGGTGTTCCTTCAGACACCAGTCTATGTCACGATATCCATGCCATCACAATGTAATATGTAGTAACAAATAAACTACAGCCTAACCCCGCGAAGTGGCCACCTGACTAAAGTTACCACCTCATTAATGTGACCGCCAAATTACATTATCTTTGATATTGTTACCGTCTTATACCAACTGGTCCCTAACTACAGTGATAACATCGCTACAGTGACCTGCTTACCAGTGATCAACTAAAATCAGTTACAATTGCCAAACAACAGCCCCCTACAGTGACCATCATCATTTCAACAACAAGAAAATCTAAATACACCAAATCTAATCACCCACTTACAGCTCCAATTACATGATTACTAAATATTACATGGTATCTCAAGTGCCCAATGCTTGCCAGCATTAAGACAACTGCAATTATGAGTACATTGCATTAATATTACTTTGGACAATTGCAATTATAATTTTTTTTGTGGGGTATAAACAACAGCATATCTCTGATCAGGTCAAAACACAGTATACTGATATATATATATTTATATAATTCAGCACGGGGTCCTGCCTGGAGATGATGATGCATACATACAGAAACTGAAAAGAAATTTCTCCTCTGGAATATATAATTATTGCCGAGTATCTGATCAATGGTCGATCAACTATATGATAATAATAATAATAATAATAACAATAATAATGTATATTTAATAAAGCGCCCTTACTAGCAGGAGCCATTCAAATGCGCTGTTCAAATAATATGTAATATAATAATACCCTAAATAAGATGTCTGTAAAGACCCTGTAATGACTTAAAATATAATAATTATTTATCTGTGAAAGCGACCTTAAATAAGTGTGTTTTTAGAAGAGATTTAAAATTTTCAAGAGACGACACATTTCTAATATTTGCCGGCAACCTATTCCACAAAGTGGGGGCTGCAACACTAAACGGTGATTGTGCGTTTAGTGTTGCCGCCCCCTCTTTCGGTGTCATTCATATGTGAAATTATACATGGTTGTGTGTGAATAGACATAGATCACTACTGTCTATTTGGATTTGACTTTTGGACACTATCTAGATCACTAACAGTTGGAATATCTAGAATAGGATAGTGATCATAGTGTGCACTGAACAATGTCAATTGCGTATACCAGGTCATTGCTCTTGGCTTTGAAGCCAATTGACATTGATTCTTGTATCTCTGAATTGTCGATCAGTAAAGAACAAAGGGATGTCCATTTGTGACTTCATTATATCAAACGGTTTAGAAACCTGGTTATGAACTGTTGTTAATGATCATGTGCTATCTGATCTTATTCCCTCTGGAAATATGACAGTCTCCACATAACTCGATCAGGATCACGTGGTGGAGGTGTAGCAGTAGTGTTTAAACAAGGAATAACTATCAAGAAGATTGTTTCAACCACGAGTACGCGCATACACCCATTTCGAACACTTGGATTGTTATGTGAGTACTGGTGACAACCTATCTAGACTTTATGTCATATATCTTCCTCCACCGTTCAAGCAGAATCGTTTTACAAATACAGTGTTTATTGATGAATGGGCTTCCTATCTGGATGAACTGGCTGTTGCACAACAACAGTTAATTATCACAGGTGACCTGAACTATCAACTTGACAAACCAGATTCAACTGATGTCCATCAGTTCTCAGGGTTACTAGAGTCACATGGTTTAGCACAGAACGTAAGAGCTGCCACATACATCCAAGGTCATACTTTGGATCTCGTAATCACACGAGAAGACAGTTCCATCCTTCGTGACACACCTTTGGTTATGGATCCGTTTCTCGTTAACACCAGAGGAAATTCACTCGTTGATCATATGGCTATTCACATGAAGCTATATATTGGCAAGTCATAATCTACAAGGAATGAAATTACTTTTCGTGCTATACCCGTGCCGGATTTTATCAAGGATATTGATTTAACCCCTAGCTTGTAATGTACATCTGGATCCGTGGATGATCTCATCTCTGCCTATAATTGTGGCATTAGGAGACTGATAGACAAACATGCCCCATTGCAGGTTAAAACAATAACTTTGAGACCAAATGCTCCCTGGTACACAGAAGATATCCGCGAAGCCAAAAACAGCGGAGAAAAGCTGAACGACTCGGGAGAAGAACAAAACTGACTCTACTTCACCAGATGTTCAAGGAAGAATGTCGTAATGTCATTGCTCTACTTATAAAAGCCAAGAAGGAACACTACTCCAACAAGATAGTAGACTGCGGCACTGAATCCAAGCAGTTGTTCAAGTTAGCCAAGCACTTAATTGGACACAACAGTGAAGTCATATTACCTAGTTGTCCATCAGATAGGGATTTGGCTAACAGATTTGGTGATGTTTTCGTAAATAAAATCACTACAATCAGAGACAACAGCAGTGCTTTGAACAATACCACAACTGAGAACATTGTGATGACTGCCGATATCAAATTTAACGGTCAACCGATGACGACTTTCACACCTGCTACGCAGGAGGAAATCCGAAAAATCATTCTGAAGGCCTTATCAAAGTACTGTGAATTAGACCCTCTCCTTACACATCTTCCGAAAGACTGCCTAGAACATCTACTCCCATTGATCACTGCTATAATCAACGGTTCTATGACTGAGTCTAAAGTTCTCCTAAGCTTCAAGAAGGCCATCGTGCGACCAGTACTGAAAAAACCAAGTTTAGAAAAGGAGGTTTTAAAGAACTACCGACCTGTTTCTAACTTGCCATATCTGTCAAAGGTCTTGGAGAAAGTTGTGGCTAAACATCTCGAGCAATATCTGAATGCTCACCATCTCCATTATAACCTGCAGTCTGCGTATCGTTCCTATCACTCCACAGAGACGGTTCTACTTGCCATGGCTCTCGACAACAAGTGTACGACAATTTTAGTATTACTGGACTTATCCGCCGCATTCGACGTCATCGATCATGGGATTCTCTATGAACGTCTTGAACAGTCATATGGGATATGTAATGATGCTCTCAACTGAATTCAGTCCTATCTTACTAACATAACTCAGTGTGTGGCTGTCAGATCATGTACATCTACTGATAAACATCTGAATTTCGGGGTATCACAGTGTTCAGTCCTTGGACCACGCCAGTACTGTTTATACTACATACCGATTGGTGAAATATGTCGTCGACATAGCCTACTATAGATAACACTCAGGTTTACATGGTAATTCGGCCTTCTGACTCTTGGGGTAATCTTGCTATCAAAATGGAAGCCTGCAGACATTAGCTTATAGATGAGTTCCAATATGCTGAAACTAAACCAGGATAAAAGTGAACTGATTGTTTTCTCATCAAAGCACCAAGCTAAGAAAACTCAGGATTTCAATCTAACAGTTGGTGATAGTTTTATTAATGCTGTGCATTATGTGAGGAACCTAGGGGTGTATCTGGATAGCTTACTTGCCATGGACAAACAGGTAAATGCTGTTTCCGGGTTCTGTTATTACCAGATACGCAACATTGGCTGCATCTGCCAGTTCATAACAACAGATGCCTGCAAAACGCTAGTCAACTCCTTGGTTACACCCAGTCTTGATTAAGGCAATGCCCTTCTATATGGTGTCTCCAAATTATTAACAGCTCGTCTACAAGGAGTACAAAACAGTGCTGCTCGTCTAATTACCCGCACTCGGAAGAGGGAACACATCACTCGAGTGTTAAAATCCCTACATTGGCTACCGGTGGTGTACAGACCTCTGTACAAGCTCCACGTGTATATATACAAAGCGCTCAATAGCACAGATCCTGTATATCTGGAGGAACTTGTGACACATTACCATCCAAGACGTTGACCGAGATCGGAGTCAGGTTGCCTGCTATGTGTACCATAGACACGTACGCAACCTATGGAAATCGCTGTTTCAGCAAGTCAGCTGCCTCCTGTGGAACAATTTACCAATGATAACTAGGCAGTCTCTCAATTACCTAAGAAACAATGCCATAAGCAAGTGTGAATAGCAATATATAAGTACATTATGTCTATAATTAGGATGACTCCTATATATATAGATTGACAATATATCATTTAAGATGGATGTCAAAATATTGTTTTATTAACACAAAGTTTGGATACCAACAACCTGAAGACAATCCATATTACACAATATTCTTTGAAAATTATAGAACCTCGGTTCTTTAAAGGTAATGGTGTCTTTTACACCAGTTATAATTTATGCTCGGGCTATTATAAGCTTTTTTACATAAGTTAGTATTAATGTTTTGTTCAAGAATATATATTTAATGGCATGATGCTATACCTAGACAGTTTGTGAACCTTATAGTACCTATCAACCTAAATAGGCATCAATGAACCATGTTGGTGAGGATAATCTGGCACAAATGTACACAATTCTCCCCAACACAGAAGTGAAGTGCTGTTACATGTCTGACCTGGAACTGAACAGTAAAGCAAAATCTGACTTTAAACTGAATTGAACTCAAATCTACTACTAGGAGGAAAGCACGACAAACAAATCCACTATACAGCTGTTAAATATTTGATATACTAAAACTGTGACCATGAACACACTTCAAATACAAGGTATTTAATACTTCTATCAACCCATTCATTCATCCGTCCCATCCTACCTCCTGCCCCCCCCCCTCCCCCCTACTTCCATCCACCCAGTCAGACAGCAGTCTGCCAGTCAGACAGCCAGCTAGTCAGCCAGCTAACCAACCATCAATTCAATATTTATCAGTTATTCACTCAATCATTTAATCATGAACCAGTCAGTTATAAATTCACATTTAAGTTTTGGTGACTAATTAGTAAATTAAAGGAACGGTCTTAAAATATACAATATAAAACACTTCCTTGTAATTACTAGAAAACATCTTATCAGCTCTATTTATTGCTTAAAGCTAATTAGTGTGGTATTTATACTGATGTTATTTCAGACGAAACGGATAATACCTTCACTTGATTGCTTACTTGGAATGGTCAGTTAGTTTTGAATAAGCTGAAAATAGTAATTTGTCACAAAGTCGCCAACGCTTTATTATTCTAAAAATGTCGTCAAGCTATTTTTATTTAGGTTTACTTGTAAACCTTCAACCTATCCCACACCTATTGCAGAGTATCAGCAAAAAGCGTTATTTAAGATCATATTAATTTCACTTTAATATGGGGACACACGCATAGAGGATCTTGTAATTGGAGAATTGACCCGTCGTATTAAATGTAACAAGCTTTTGGAAACTGATCTCCCAAGTCCATTTACTTGATGCAATGGGAAAGGAAATGAAATGGTGCCCCGCTACGTGATTAGATTATTCTACGTTAGAAGTAAAATCAAACACTTGGTGGGTAGATACTGACTGTTCACTCGTATATTATACCGTAGTAGCCATATTCAAAATCAACTTAATTATATAGTACTTTACAACTTTTATAATTTTTTAAGTATCAGGTTGGTGTCTAGCACGTGTTTAAATTCTACATTCTTCATTACACTATTATACATTTTATCTAGGAAGATATATCATATTCGTTGCAATTATTACCAACTAATCCTTCGATGTTCAAGTTCACTCGTAGAACATTGTTTAGCATAGGTTTCATTATATTGTATCATAATGTAAATTAATTTTAACAAATTGTTTTTACTATTTAATAGGAAATGTTATATGTACTTGTACCTCGGAACCAATCATACGTATATATATATTGAAGAAAGATACAGCAATTAAAACTAGCTATAAATAGGGCTGCTTAGATAATTAATCTAAACATTCTCACTACTGCCGTGATCTGACTTGGGTGTTCTACTCCCAAACTCCACGGCTGTAGGTGATTCGCTTTTTGTTTTTGCTTGGCGGCTTAGGGACTGGTGAGACATTACACATGTCTCAGCAAGAAAAGTCGCCACTCTGGATTCAGTCCCCTGAAGAAACGTCCAGAGTTTGAATTCACGGTTCGAGATTCTCTGTGCCTGTGCCTTATTATACACAGCTAAAACACACACACACACACACACACAAACACACACACACACACACACACACACACACATACACACACACGCATATATATATATATATATATATATATATATACATACATACATTCATATATACATACATACATACATACATACACTCACACACACTTCACCCCACATACACAAACCCACACACACATTTTAATTGATATCAGTATAAAAGGGAGATGATATAAATATTTCAAAAACACCTTAATTTAATATATGTTAGAGAAAGAAATACACTGTCTTATTAAATATATATCCTACTATGCGCACCTATCGTCACATATATCCATTAACCATTTCCTACGACATCTATTCAACAATAAACAATCTAATTTACTTAAAAGGCTTGTAGACAAACATGCCTCTCCAAGGACAAAACAAATGATAAGAAGATCACTATATCCTGTGTAAAATAAAGATGGAGGACGTACAAAGAGAGACAGAAGGTATTGTGATTGGGTGTGTATCAGTAACGATCTGAATGACCATTATGACAATTTCAATGTCAGTAACAATCCCTAACCTCTGACATATATAAAAATATATACATATATATATATATAACATAGCGTTAAAACAAGTAATGACATTATTATTTTTGCTTATGTAATACGATATTGCTTAAAAATTAGACTTCCCTCCCATATAGGAATAAATCAACCATGGTTGGTCCTTTGTTTTAATGGTTTCTTTCAACAATAAATAGTTAATGTTATCAATGGGTTCCATTGAACCACCATATCTCAGTGTTCTATTGTTCAAATGGTACTGCATGTCTATAGTGAGTACATTTAAACTACTTCATATCGACAATGGTTTCTATGCTATTGACGCAATGCTGACATGTTTGGCTCTGATATACATTATATATATATATATATATATATATATATATATATATATAATATATATTATATATATTATATATTATAAAATATACATTATTATTATTATTATTATTATTATTATTATTATTATTATTGTGTGACAATGAGCAAGATTAGACGAATAGTTAATAAATCACTATTACTTGGTCATTACCAAAGATCCATTAAAGCTGTCCTTATAAAGCATTACTAAAAAAGCCTTGCTCTAAGTAATTACCGATATGTTTGAAATTTAAAATTTGTATCCAAAACTATATAAATGGTCGCTACTTTCCATCTTTATAATTTTAATTAATAATTACCTTAATTAAATACAATAAAATAAGTAGTCTTAGCACTGAACCATACATCGTTCATGAAAATGTTAACAAGATTTCCATCGACTACGACAAGGACAAACCGGTTTTGTTTGTTTCTTTGCATATTTTATATTTAATGCACTTTCTTCTTGATTGTAAGATATGTTTGGTTTATCAGTTAAATTATTTGGACCATTTAAATTGGAATGGGAAGGCTAATCCTTCAGAGTTCTTGTTCATGGCATTTTGTCTGATATGTTGTCATTGGTATCTCGTGTACACAGGGTTCATTTACTGGTCCTTCGATTTTCACAATATTAAAAGATCGTCTTGAGTTTAATACGGAGTGATGTGGTTTTAAATATCACTTGTATCTCACTGGACCCTAATAATGAGCTAATGTTATTCTCTTCCTTGAAAAAGTTATGGATGACTTAATTTATGTAAAATTAAATGAAGAAAAATGACTTATCTAGTTATCTATCTAAGTTATCCACATTATCTAAATCCCTAATACACTAGCATAATATATTGGTACATGTTCCATATATGGACAATTTACATTAGTGTGCCTAACTGCGTTCACTCACCTCAATTATAGACTAATTCTTGACACAAACACACTCATTAAGTTGATCCAAAACTTTGTTATCTATTAGATATATTTTCTAATATCTCTGTTATATGTGCAAACACAACAAAGCATTTGCACAATGGATGCACACTAAATATATGGAATAAATAAATAAATAAACCACGCTCAACAAATTAATTACAGTACACCTTAGAGAGTGACAAATCTTCGAAAGGTTTATAAGATACATCCAATATAAACTCATCTCAAAAACCTAATATATTTTGTAGGATACTGTTGTACCAACAGGTGTCTTATCTGAAGTAATTTGGCAATCATCGCTGGTGTTGTTGTTGTTATTGTTGTAGATGTTGTCGTAGTTACGGTGGTGTCATCGCCGTCATCTTCTTCTGTTCGTTTTTATATTGGTACAATTAATTGTATTTTTATGGACGATATCTATTTTGATGAAACTGTAAGTAAAGGTTATATAATGAGATAATAGCTTAATTTTCTAATCCTGGGTTATTGTTTTCCGTCAGCATTATCTAAACTACAAGTTTATAAATCGACTTAAGTAAATTAGATTAAGTTAATAATACGTTTACACAAATTGTACCAGCAGCAGAACAATACAAGAACAACAAAATAAGATTGTTTTAGGATGAAGTATGAGCCACTGATATAATACAACAAAAATTGTGAGAGTTTGTATACGGCTACTAAGCAAACGATTGAAAGAGGACTTAGTTTTCATTGAATTTAGTGCACCTAATGGTTATGATGCTTACACATGGTGACAATATTGAAAGCTTCGTAGCGTAAAGTTCTGAAATATATGGATGAAGATATACCAGCGATCCTTTTCAAAAACTAGACTTTAAATAGTGATATGAACCGAGCAAGTTACAGTTGGTACATCATAACCTGATTTAGATGAAACACTTTGTCCAAGACTTTAAATATATAATTATCATCTTAAAATGAATGCTCGGAACTAGCTGTCAAATTGTTCAACTTCAATCTGAAACCACGATACAAATCTTTGTGAACAGTTAGCTTAGTCCAATGATATAATCGTTTGCTATAGCGATGCTACTTTTTGGTTTGCGTGTCTCATTGGTTGTAGTGTCTCATAAGGACATTTTGCTCATCAGGCAGTTAAGAAGATATACTGCTATTCGAACGGGGTTATCGAACCAGGTTACTTGTATATGGTATTGGCAGACGGTCGGACTTCAGAATATGTATATGTAATGTTGCTGATGTGTACCCCTTAGCTTAGGTATACATAGTTTGCTGCTGGCAAATTTAATATCCATAACCCCATGATGAGATATCATTTATGTAACATTCACATAACAAACAAAATATTTTTCATCTGAATTCTTGATCACAATTCATCACAATAATCTACTCTATCACTATTTAAATAGCTGTGTCCATAACCAATATGACCACAGTTTCAGGAATGGTCGTATGTGTTCTTGGGGTGTTAAGCAATCCAATAGTATATGGCCTCTAGGTACTTCATCAAATGAAGTCCTTAATAGACAGAAACCACTCTGCTGACGATTTAATAGCGATTTTGCATATGTAGCCTTACATTTTACGATATCTTCAAAGTGACCCGAAATAAGTATGGTCCTTCATATCCACCATATGTTTTTCATTTCTTCTATTTTATTCTACATATGAATATAGGACTACAACCGTTTGTATGGCGATTAGTCAATAAAAGGCTAAACATATTTAGAGAAAGGCGGAGTAGAATATCTACTTAGATATTAAGCCCAGACTAGACGGATAAATTGAACACAAAGAAAACTTATTTATTTGAAGAATATCATCAGTTAAGCCTGTATTCTATATGAATGATAACCAATTCATATATAGTTATCAGCTGTTAAAAGATAAAAACTGATGATTGGTTAATCTGGATCCATTTATTACTATAAACTAAGTTCCTGATATGTTTGCATTGTATTTAGCTTCTTTGTTGTTCCTAAATGTTTTAATGTTGTTGCTTTAATACACAGCCATCATGTAATTTTTATAACAGTTATCTGCCAAATGTGTATATCACATTCACGTACATCTAGACGTATTATAAAAAATCCTATTTATTTGGTACAAATATTGACATGTTGCTGCACTTAAAACACATTACACATACAAACATAAGCAAATAAACGCAGATATATACGCTCTCTCTCACACATACACACACACATACACACACACATACCGAGAGTCGATAACGGCATAGCTTTTCACCCTGATCAGACAATAACTTGGCTACTTTTAATCTATATGACCTCTCCATACGGTTGTTATAGGTAGGCTTGTTATTACAACTTTCTACATGGAAAATTTCTTACGTTAAGTTTAGTCTTTCTCACGTTCAGGTTTCTTCTCTAGTTCAGTTGTGAATGGAAAGGTTGATGTCATTTGTTTTATTTGATTACCCTTTTTAAATATTCTTACGTATTTATCAATAATTGACCCGTTTTGTCATATAATTACGTAATCCAAACAAAACACTTTTAAACTGTGATTAGGTTTAATATAAGTTCATTTTCATTGCTTGTTATGCCATTTGTATGACTTATATTATAAGACGAAATATGTTTTCTCAACGAAAGCTTCATAAATTGTATGTTTGATCTTTTTATTATATGAGCGAAAGAAACTTTCAGAAATATATGACTATTTTAAATTAATATTGATGTGTTTAACCTGGATTTGCAAGTAATACTTTTATAATGCACATAGTTGCTACGTGTACAGAACACGGCAGCTCGCATATCACACCTGTGTTAAAGAAACTCCATTGGCTACCAGTAAAATACCGTGCTCAGTTTAAACTTCTGGTCCACACGCATAAGGCATTGCACGATCGATCTCCTGTGTATTTGAGAGACATGTTACAGATGTATACACCAGGCAGATCCCAGAATACACAACTATTGGTAGTACATAAGATGCGGACTACAGCATATGGCAACATTGAGTCGGAACAAATGCCTTATAAAACACTACAATCCTTATTGTCTGGAAAGTAATCTTAAACTATTATGGACAAAATAGTGCTCACCTTATACACACCTTAATAATATGGGGTTTCGCCTTCAATGCCGTGTGTCTTTATCAGTAGGTTTGAATCAACACATGTTTACACCATTCATTGATTTATACGACGACTCATCGATTCATACATATATCATCCATCTAACCATCCACCCAACCCAACCGTCCATTTGTACATCCACCCATTCGTCTATCTTTCTATCCATCCATCGATCCACCCATCCACCCATTCCCTTTTTTCTAGTCAATTAGAAAATCAAGGTTGCTGTCGAAAAACGCAATTAAATCAATTTTATTATGATATGGCTTTGTGTCTTAATGAAATCTAATAACTCCTGTATGTATACTGATGCTGCTCAGCGATTAAACAAACTAATCGTTTGCTTGTTGAATTAACTCGTCATAAATAAGCTGGGAGTAGGTTAATTCTTACTGTGAGTAGGTTAATTTTTATGACATATTCAAATATTATTCAATTCAGCCGATGTAGGCTACTGAAATTAATTAGTTTAGTTTGATTGATAAAAGTAGTTGATCTACAAATACTAAAAAACAACCACCTTTGGCATTAATTGCGAATACATATTATTTTCATATTACAATGGTGGCGGCAAGTCTTTGTCAGTAGATCATTTGCCTGGTGAAACTGAATAATACATTATAATCAAAACACCAACTTCCATCAAGTTGAATGGCGCCTCTTTATGTCATCAACTTATTATTTACTCAAACTGTAGTCACTGGATGTTTACTGAAAAGGTATATGTTTAATAAAATATTGTATATGTAATCCATATTTGGTCGTGCTTTAATCTGTTCATGATGTGTTTATGAAATAATTAGATATCACGAAATCAAGTGATTATTTTTCAAACTAATGGAAAATAAAGAACTAAAAGATGACTAAACCGGATTACATGTGGTGGGGCTATGACCTTTTACATGGGAAGTGCATAATTTAGTAATAAATGTAATTTGCTTTTAAAATCTATATGTTTCAAGTAACAGGAACTCTACCGGATTGTTTTTGTTTTCTTGTTACTTTAAACGTTGGCGTAATATAACTCACAATACCACTTTATTGAACTGTCTGAGTATTTGTTTAAATAAACATATATAATTCCATTATATCATACATATTTTCTACCACTTATACGCAAGTTCTATATCTCTTGCGCATTTGTTATTTACGCCACATCATACAAATACCATTACTGTAAGCAATAATTGACTTAATAATAAATACAAGGCGTTCTAATTAGTATCATAGCTGGTAACATATCAGACACTTTGCTGAGTTGCAGGACCTCATGCAAAATACCACAAATACATCTTTTGGCAGGATATCAAACCAAAGTGGAATTCCCTAAAGGAACATATACTGTTTAACTCCTTAGTCAGATTTCCAGTTACTTCATTGTATCTCGGAACGAACATAAACCTTTCTCCATTTAAAAATAGTTACTTTATTTATTAGATAACTGCACTTAACCTAACACTTTCTGATTAATCTTTGCAATATCTGACATGGGTAAAACTATACTTTTTGTGTGTAGTTTTGTTACTGGTAATCCTGGGTTCTGATGTGTGATATACATATTATTTTATGATCACTATTCCATTCATTTTCATCATGCCAGAAATGACATAGATTCTATCGAATCCATGACAACTGCGTCTGAATAATATTCCGGGCAATTAAGATGTCTTGCAAGATATAAAAGTTATATGAATAAATATGTAGCAGGATCATGTCGTAATCTGATTAAATTGCATTTGAGTGATGAGTAGTAGTCATACCATTCATAATATAGATTTGCGGATCATTAAAGAATGCTAAACTATTAAACAAAATACCCACATTCTATTATTATCCTTAGTCTGTGCTGAGACTTTAAGCAACCCAATACATATAATCGCTATACTACGATAATGGAATCTTAATTAATACAATTTAAGAAACTCTTTTTATTACTAAAATAAAGTTTTTTTTATTATTTTCCGGTAAATGTGAATGAAGGGATAGCTTTCTAAATTAGCCTAAACCTTAAATGGATAGTGTCATACTAGAATATAATATGTATTTAATTAGTCATTGTTTTGTTGATATAAATATAACAAATATAAAATTTGATAGATAAGATACCGAAAACGTAAGCTGAAGGTAAAGCATACCTTCCATTTTATGGTAACATTAGTGTTTGAACGTAAACTGTTTTGAATTGGTTGCCGATTTTTGGGCACCATGAAGTACTTACTCTGGAATAATAAGTAGCTCATATATTTTCATTACATTAAATTTATAGTTTCCACATGATTTGCATTGGTACTAAGAGTATTCATTAATTAGTAATGTGCATGTTTTATATTGCTTAACTTTACATGTTCTACCATCAAAATGGACACTGAAAATATCGAATTAAATAAATTAAATTCTTGAAGTCGTCTTAGTTTCAGTACTCTTATCATAATCATACATGTTATTTAGTAATAATATGTGTGTTAGAAAATATAGATAGGTAATAGGTCAGCAAGAAATTGACGGCATTGACATACACAACTCGCCACACTTCATTAAATTACATGAATACATACATTATCTTCAAACCAACCGATATCACTTTATATATTTTTGTTAATTATATAATAAACATATTGGATGTTATATATATATATATATATATATATATATATATATATATATATATATACGCACACACACACACGCACACACGCACACTGACATACCGCATACATACATATATACATGCCAGTACACACACCCATGACCGCACGTTCGCACCCACGCACACACACGCGTACACACATACACACAGCATAGCGAGATCTCCACAAAATGATAGGAGCGGAATATGATTCGATAGCTGATATATGTTCAGAATGTCACGATCATAACACATAATAGGTTGTGGAGGTAGATACACAATTCACAAAGATATTCCTATTCAAATTTATATTTATACTATAATGACCAAACGGTGAAAAGGACACAATATAACGCACAACTGCAATACTGAACACACACAATGAACAGCGATATATTTAAGAACACATTGTCCAATTAAATGTTATATATAGAAGTTGACCGGATGAGGACAAACAATGCAGTGGGCCACATGATTGGTGTCATTCAACCTTGCGTCTATTCATCCCACCTCAATACCTACACTAATCTATTTTTGCCAAATGCCAAAACTATTTTTATACCTTACTGTATATTTTCAGATAGACTGGCTATTGGGGTAGTGGCGATGTCGAAACATGATTTCAATACACCTCAGGCTACTGACCTTTTCTGATATAGAATGAGGGTGAAAGACAAAACACTTGATTAATAAGAGCAACAGCCTTCGAATTACGCTACCATTACTTCTCCTATCGGTTCTTTTGAAGTCCAGATTCCCCAGTTGATGAGGATAAAGGATGATTGAGTGGTTAGGTATGAGCTATTTATGATTGTCAGTTGTAAAAATTGGATTTCTGTACAAGCAAATAAAATATGCTGCCTCTCTCTCTCTCTCTCTCTCTCTCTTTGGTCGCCGTAAATCTGATTTCGAGAATATTCGATATATCGTATGCCAATTCTCGACAATGAAATACTGATACGTTTTCTGAAGTAAAGATAGATTATATATATATATAATATATATATATATATATATATATATATATATATATATATATATATATATATATTATATTATTGGTCTGAGCGAATAAAAGCGCAAACGTAGATATGGATGACCATTCAAACTAAATCATAGTTTTAAATTATAGCGAGATGTTGTACCTTCAATTACGAATCTATGTCAAGATATCCATGCCATCACAATGCAATATGTAATAAAAATAAACTACAGTCTAAACCTGACTAAAGTTATCACCTCATCAAAGCGAACGCCAAATTACAGTCCCTTGGATTTGTTGCCGCTTTATACCCAGTCCTTTACTACCGTAGCCACCTTGCTACAGTGACCATCTCACCCACCACAGTGATCACCTATATGCAGTTCCAATTGCACCAAAGCGAACGCCAAATTACAGTCCTTTGGATTTGTTGCCGCTTTATACCCAGTCCCTTACTACCGTAGCCACCTTGCTACAGTGACCATCTCACCCACCACAGTGATCACCTATATGCAGTTCCAATTGCAAACATTACACCGCTATATTGACTAACAGTCATGTTTAAAAATCTAAATCTAATTATAATTATTTGTGCAGTAAAAACCCATTTCTATGGCACCTAAAGCTCAAATTATATGATTAATAATTATTACATGAATCCTCAAGTGGCCTATGGTTGAATTATTAATTAATCCTCTAAGTAATTGCTTGTATTTTCTTTTGTCATCTGACTTATATGCAGTTGTAACTGCTATTTGCATGTTAGTGGGCATGGTGTTAAATTTATTGGAGTGATTATATCAATTGTACGCAACTTCAATGAGTGTTTCTCCTTCAAGGATCTTTTGATTTTAAATGGGTGTTATAATAAATATGGTCAAGGGCTTTGATGAGGGTTATTACAAACTGGGGTTTGAATAGTTTGGATTAAATATATATTTGGGCTGGTTATCAGACAATTGTAATTATGAGTACATTGGATTGATATAACTTTGGGCAATTGCAATTACAATTTCTTTTGTTGGGGTGTATACCTCAGTATAATGATTTGAAGAATGATATAATACAGCACAAGGTCCTGCCTGGAAATGTCGATGCCTGCATAAATTAACTTAAAAGAAACATTGCTCTTCTGGAAAAGATGGAATTATTGCCGAGTATCTGAACCATGGTCGATCAGCTATATCATGTGAACATTTGTTTGTCTTATACTAAGTGATGTTAACTCACAACCATGTGCCTATTATCTATACTATCCGATTAGTGTTACCCAGCATGATGGCATGTTTTATAAATTATATTCTACATTATCTAATATTGCCTGGAGGTTCACGTATAATTGGTATTCCAATCTTGACGCTGTGTTAAAACACAATGGTCATACATATAATAGCATTTGCATTAAAGTTACTAGAGGATTCAGGTAATCAGTAGCTCATAACCTGTGTTCTTCAATATATTTATAAATGATATTATGAATGAGCTCAATTGTAGTAAATATGGTATTCGTATGGGTGACTCAATGTACAAGAGCTTTCCATAATTCAACAGTTCCTGGATTACAAGCCCCGATTGATATATGTACTATATATGCCGGTAAGTGGAAATTTAATTTCGGCATTAAAAAGAGTCAATGTATGAGTGTTGGCTACAAGCCTGATTGCTTTGTCACTGAACACATATGGCATTTAGATGATAATATAAAGGGAACTGTTACTAAGTTGGAAATATTGGATACAACGTTCACTAACAATGGTGCATGCTCTGATCCTGTCCAAAATAGAATACAGAAATGTAGAAGGGCGTTTTGTTCTGTTAGTAATATCGGCATGAATTATACTAAGTCTCATTTGTATAACTCAAAATGTCTACTAACACTTTTTTATGGCATGCAAAGTGTTAATTTAAGTTCATCATAAACATCGACTCTTAACTGAGCACAAAGTGGCATTATAAAGCAAAGGTGTGGGCTAAGAAAGCGTTTCCGATATACATATCTGTCACGTGCAATGAATTTCGATAATGTTAGTACTGTGATAGGCAATTATACAAAAAATATAGGTTATCAGATTTTATCAGAATATGTAAAAACTAGTATTATTATCCTGGGTACAATTGTTGATAGGGTTTCAAAAATTGGATTCTCTCAAATTGTTGTTTTATTTCACAATGTATATGGTAGACATAATCATATTTTCTAGAATGGTTTAGTTGATTCTTTACGTATACTGCTATTCAGTGAAGATTGTATTAAACCCTGATGTTGCGAGTACTTGCTGGTCAAAAACGTAACACGTGCCTTTGTACATCATAAGTATTATATTATGTCACATCGTTGTATATCTGTTGTAATGAGCATTGTAATATGTGCCATATTATTGTATAATCTGTTTTAAAACATATTGTGTCCCCCGTGCTGTTGCTGTATATGTTTTAATGTAGTTACTATACTGTTATGTTTCTCCATTCATAGAAGTTGAATTAAATAAATTAAGACAATACAAATCAAATGTTAAAGGTGAATTATGTCAAACTCCTGTATAACAGTACTGCATGTATGTTGAACAGGTTATGCCTCCTGTTCTTATTCTATGCATTATCATTTACCATCATGGTTACTGTAAGTAAGAAGCGTCATGAACCTTCCTTGGATGCAAAATAATTAATTGATCAGGGCATCAAGAACAGCTTAAAAGTCAAAGAAGACTTGCACGAACAGCACAGTCCAGACAATATTGGCTAAGCATAGAGATTATGGAACAGCATTTTAAGAAAATATGAACTGTCGAAGGAAAGGTTTAAATTGAATTTCTCTCAACGAAAACTTGAACACATTGATGTGGGAGTGGTATGTTAAGATCACTAGTTATAATGTTACTGTGTGGTCCTCTTATTCCAGAGAAATATTTTCAGTTAGCAGTCAAGCTAAACATTAATGAGTTCAGGGGATAAAATGGTTAGCTATATCGGTTCTGTCAGAGAAATAACATCCATCATATGAAGTTTCAATGGGAGAGGAAAGGTTTTGATAAGGACGTTATTGGTTCGTTCAATGTTGTTTTGCCCAGTTTGGTTGAGCGATGTGAGAACAAAAATATTTACCATATGGATGAAAGTCGGTTATTGTGGAAAGCTGCTAGTGATAAGAATCTTACTCCAAAGGGTAGTGATTGTGGAAGGAGAACATCACAGTGTCATTATGTTGTAACATGGCTGAGAATTTTGAGAAATCGTTTGCACCATGTAATACTATCTGTGTGTAACTTAATTGCTATGTTGTGCTATTTACAATTGCGACTTCATGTAACATCAATGCTATTTTATGTGTTATAACAATTGTGATTTTTTCTCACTTCATTGCTATTTTCTGCTTATTAGTTAGTAAATAACATATATACTGATATAAACTGTATGAATTTGTATGTACCCTATGTATATTCCAGAATAAATATATGTTTTTGTATAAGTAGTCTTGTACCAATGTTTGTGAATTTCTTTCAACAATAACATAACTAAAATGCCAAATTACCTAAATAACTATATATAGTAACCATCCATGCATGTATGTAATCATATACATAATTTACATTTAAACTAAGTTTAATCGAGTTGCTTATTGCTTGGGTTGACCCTCACTAAAGTGATCACCTCGCTACAGTGACCGCTTTACAAAGGTACATTAGGCTGTAGCAAGGTTTACTATATTATCATAAAACATAATTCGGAGCGCGACTGTTTCTGAATGAAGCTATCTATTTCTTATTAACTTTTCATTAATATAATTCTCATTCTCATTAATAAATATTGACAATGTTTCTGTTCTTGCAGGTCTCTCAATTACATAACAAATAAGTCTTAAAGGGAATCTATAAGTGTAATATTTCAATTAATAGGATGACTATATATATATATATATATATATTGGCAATATATCATTTAAGAGGGATGTATAAATACTATGTTATTAACACAAGGTTTGGATATCAAAAACCTGAAGAAGACGATCCATCATACACAATATTCTTTAAAGATGATTGAAAAATTGTCCCTTAAAGGTAATGGTGTCTTTTACACCAGTTAGAATTAATGTTCGGCTCAAACCTACAACTGGGAGATAAACACGATAAACAAATGCGCTATACAACAGCTAAATGTAAGAACACTTCTCAAACACAAAGGATTTAATTCTTCCATCAACCCGTTCATTCATCCGTCCCACGCTATCTACCGCCATATCCCTATCTCCACCCACCCATCCATCCATCCAGCCAGCAAACCAACCAGCCAACCATCAATTCAAGATTTGTCAGTTAATTTCTCAATCATTTAATCTTTCAAAGAAACAATATTAAAATAGACCCTATACTTGATTTCTTTGTCAGATGGTTGTGCATCGTAATGAAACAATAAAAGCACTTCCTTGTAATTACTAGAAAACATTTTATTAGCTCCATTTATTGCTTGAACCTAAATAATTTGGTTTTTATGCTGACGTTACTTTAGATGAAACGGATAATGCCTTCCCTCAACTGCACAACTGGAATGGTCAGTTAGTTTTGAATAATATGAAATTAGTAATTTGTCAACTTTCAATTATTATAACGCTGTCATCAAGTTATATTAATTCATGTTTGACTAGTAAAATCTCAACCTATCCTAAACGTGTTACATATTATCAGTATTTTCATTTAAATCCGGAGACTCACACAGATAGAATCTTGTAAGTTGAGAATTGGCTCGTCGTAGTAAATTTAACAAGCGATTAGAAACTGATCTCCAAACTCAATTTACTTGACGAAATGGCAAAGGAAATGAAATGGTGCACCGCTACGTGATCAGATTATAATCTAAGTTAGAAGTAATAATCACCTGATGTGTAGTAACTGAATTTGTTACTTTAAAATGGACCTAATCATATAGTAGTTTACCACTCTTAAATATGTTTCACAAATTACGTGGTTATTACAATACGTTTGGTGTAATCGAGTTTGTTAGAAATCAAGGTCAAGTATTTATTTTATATATGGAAGCTTATCATTTGGTCAAAAGTTCGGTATCTATCAGTTACACATTATTGACAGAAATGATGAAAATTATACATGTAGGTTTAAGATAAATATTTTAAATGAACCATTTCTACGGAACCAAAATTTAAATGCCTTAATCACTAAAACTACTATTACTAATAACATGTTCAATTTTACACCGACTACTATTACCAGAACTAAACACACTGCCAGAACTAGTTCTGTGTACGCTCATGTGGCTACCAGAAGTACCACAGTCATACAATCATACAAGGATAAGTGTTGTCCCAAACGCCTATACGGGCGTAATGTTTCCAGCCGTAACAGTTATTACCGTCAACGGCTTATAATACACAAGCGATAATATACCAGTCTTAAAGCTTATTTATGTTATGTTATATCTTCCTCCAAATATCGTATTATAATTGCTTATCTCGAAGATGTCGAATCATGTCCATCCTCCTTCGAATAGGAGTATGGACAACATAATTGCACGGTATATCTCGCCTTTAGTCCGCATGGACTCATGGTGGTTGTTCAAGAGTCTCTGGCGTAATCGACCGAAACATGCACTAGCCTAAGCCATCCTCTTCCGTATTTCGTCGTCAAAGCATTCATTACTTGATATAGTGCTTCCAAGGTAGTAGTAGTAGTAGTAGTAGTATTTCCAATTTCAATATCAAATAACGTATACATAATGCAATTGTACAAGTATATTACATATAAAGAAATTGGGGGACCAATGTAGCCGAAACTGTCTTCCCATTGGCCCCGAACAATTATAGCTAATAATAGTCAGCTCAATAAAACGCCGTTTGTGTATTTGCAAGTCTGGTCGTGTGTGTATTGGAAGTATGTGGACCAGGTACCAAGGAATCATATCATTACCTAGACATGTGTGCATTGACAACAATAAGGGTTGTTGCATTTTACAGATGCTGAGTAAGTAGCTAAGATGGGACCTTTTGGTGTTTTCTTAGTTTTTTTATACAAGTGGAAAGGATACTATTCCAATTGTTCCATATAATGGAAAAATTGACTAACGGCAACTTACTGGATAGTGCAGAGTTACATCGAGGTACATGCATATGGCTAACTAGATTGCCTTGTCACGCGATTTTCCTGTACCTCAGAATTTAGACGGAATAGGCCATCGAAGGATATAGGAAGTTTCTTGCTAATAAAGTCGTCCATGAACAAACATACGTGGTATTGATACATGTCACTTAATTTTAAGATTTCACAATTTTTGAATAAGGGATCGGTATGATTGTTATAACCCGCATTATTAATAATACGAATAGCTCTTTCTGCAAAGACACAGTTTTCTGAAGGATTGATGAATTGGCGTTCCCCCAAATTAGTAAACCATATGAGATATATGGTTGTATGAGAGCCAGGTATAAAGTTTTCAGACTGTTTTTTTGGTAGGAATTTCTTTACTTGTTTTATGCCATATAAGGCCCGATAAATCTTATTTTTCACGTAAATCAAATGATATTTCCATGAAAGAGTCTCGTCCAGAAAGACACCAAGAAAGTTGGTGGTTTTCTCTTGGAATTGAGAACCAATTTGCTCTAAATGAGTACCACCAACTGAAATGTCCAAGATGTTAAAATCCAATTTTTTGTGCCACCTTTGAAAACCATATATTTTGTTTTGTTTTTATTTACCGAGAGACCATTTGCACAAAACCATTCAAATAAGTTATTCATTTCTACATTTGTTCCTCTTTGATATAAGGTGGAAATATCAGTATCACTAATGACTAAAGAAGTGTCGTCTGCAAAAGATAATATATGTGCATTTGTGGATTTTGATATATCATTAACATATATTAGGTATAGCAAAGGACCTAGGATAGATCCTTGTGGTACCCCACAGTTCATGAATTCAATATCTGACTTCGTTTTACCGATTTGAACATATTGTTTCCTATTCACAAGATAACTGGCAAACCATTTGTTGGCGACTCCCCTAATACCGTAGTAATTTAATTTATTTAATAATGTGTCTGTCTTTATAACATCAAATGCTTTTGAGAGGTCGCAGAAAATAGATAAGGTAACTTGCTTAGGAGTCGAATTATCAGCTAATGCACATTGATTTAATAAATGTATAATTGGGTGAATTGTTGAGTGTTTCTCAAGAAAACCATACTGATGTTTGTAAAGAATATTATTACTATTGAGGAAGCTCATTACCTTGTTATACATTATCCTTTCAAATATTTTCGAAAAGCTGGGAGAAGGCTGATGGGTCTATAGTTTTTTAATTCAGTGGGATTAGCTGATTTGTGTATTGGAATTACCTTAGCTATTTTCAGTTGATTGGGAACAATACCGGTAATTATTGATCTATTTATAATGTGTGTCAATGGATATTTAATGTATTCAATAGATTCCTGGAGTAGTTTGGAGGATATTTCATCATGACCTGTACTAAGCTTAGGTTTTAATTTGTTTGTGATTTCGAGGACTTGATCTGGTTCTATAGTTTCCAAAAATATGCTGTTTATTTGAGGTGTTTTCAAATAGTCATTAACTTTTTTGTACGTTTTATGGACATTTTCAGAGGTGGTTTTCCCAATTTTTGAAAAATACTTATTGAAGCTATTTGTTATTTCAGTTTCATCTGAAATATATTTGTTGTTTATTTGAAAGTCTGGGGCCAGTTAGATTATTTGTTTACCTATTGCTTGTTTTAGTACTGACCACGTGTTTATATTGTTTTTATTTAATTCTAGGAGATGGGAAAGTAATAGTTTTTTAGCTCGCGCTTAGTTTTATTGAATAAATTTAAGTAATTGCTTTAGCATATACTGTTTTTATTGTTGAGCATTGTTTCTTTTTAAATACCTGCCTTATGTCTGGCAGATGCCAATAATCCGGTTGAGAAATAATTAATGTTTCATGTATTTCTTATTGAATCATGTTTTAAGCAAAGGAAATGTTTCGTTGAATATAGTTTTATAGATTGACATGAATTTATCATAAGCGGAGTTAGGACAATCATAATTTATTATTTCAGAAAAATCCCTATCACATAGCAATTGTTTAAATTTTGTCATGTTGGTTTCAGTAAATTTCCGTTTAGTAATGAATGTAGGTTTATCGGTATTTCTGTTTGAATCATTTACAATATAGAATGTACCGAAGTGATCCGCCACATCAGTTAAGATCATTCCTGATAATGTGTCTTTGCAGGTCAGATTAGAATAGATATGATCAATCAGGGTAGCCGACGTGTGGGTCACTATGGTTGGCTTGTGAATAACTGGCAAAAACCCTCGAGATAGAATACCATCAACATAGTCCCTTGTTTTATCATTAGTTCCATATTTCAATAATATTAACATCAAGAATCAAGCTTGATTTACCCTCAGTATTGATAATTTCCATAATATCAAACAGTGTAGATGTAAATACATAAACATCGGCAGATGGTAGAGTGTTGGGTCTATAAATGACACCAGCGATTATTTTCTTATGAGATTCATTTTCCAAACAGGGATTCATAAACATGTGGAATGAATACGCTCAAGTCTTCCCTAACTTTAAAATTAATCGAGTCTTTTATAAATAGACCCACACCACCTCTACATAATCATTTCTACAGCGCGTTATAATATTGTGATATCCAGGAAGAACGATGCGGGGTCTCTGTCAACACGAAATACCTCACTCACTCCAATTACATCAAAGGAAAATTCTTTGTTATGCAAATCACATAGAAGATTATAGAACGCATCCCAATTTGACGATAAGCTTCTACAGTTTAAATGAAAACTAGACAGAACAATCTTTGTACCTTCGATCATCTGGGATAATTGATAAGGTTCATAATATTTACAGTCTTGGTTACCCTGTTCAAGAGGCGAATCTCCATTTTCATCCAAATAATCCGTCGATTCATATATAGTTTTAAAGTTATACCTGTTATCTACCTGGACCTGGTCAAGAGAAATGTTATCTGTAACCATTTAATTTAGATGACACGACCAGACATTCAAACACTAGCAGATCTGATATAACAATTTTCACTATATTGACTATGTGATTTAAGCATTCAAAGAAGAGAACAAAATTTATATACACTTGAAGATAATAACGGTGCATGAAGGATGCTAAATAGGTGGGGAAAATCTACCTTCCTAGTTGGCAGATAATAACTGATGCTTAATTTAATTTTGGAAATAAAAATTGGACATTGACAATTTGATTTGGATAAAATAGTGAATGACTTCAAAGGATGGTCCAACCATGTGGAACGACCACTAGGAGAACAATGTACAGTATAGCATAGAACATTTTAGTGCAGAACAACACGTGATAGGCCCATTCAATACAACAAGGAGTGACTCATTCCTATTTGTACACTTGAAACAAAGAATATACCATTTGAATGTTTATAGAATAATGGGTGAGCCACGTGTTACCTCGCAATCAGCTATGGTCATAAACAATGAATGATACAACTGATTGTATAGTTAAATAACATGATGTGTATTATATCAGTATTCATGTGGATAAGAGTTTAATAAACACTGGTTACACTAAGATATAGGAAATTATCCAACAAAATTTCACATGGTAGTAGATTAGTGCTTATTTTACAGTTGATAGTGCAGAAAGAGGCTAATGTAGTTCATGAATACATCAGGATGTAAGTTGGATTCATCTACTTTAGGAGAGTAAGTATTGTAATAAGTTAGAAATAAGTTATATTAGGACTAAGTTGTAAAAGCAATATTATATAGTCAGTTTATATTGCAGAGGTGATACATATAGAAAAAGTTAGTACATATAGATATAATTAAGTGTTTACCTCACGCTTCGATTTACAGGTTATCACACAAATTATGTAACATCTCATCAGTCACAATTTGCTTGATTTCCCCGTTTTGTAGCTTCACGAATATTGCGCCTGTTTTTGTCCAAGTGTCCAATAATACTTTCTCGCGTTTCAAACGTCTGGCCAGGGCGAATAAGCGGACACGATGCTTCGTCAAATCTTCATTTATATAAACTCCTGGCTTTTTCGCCTTCAGGCTCATTCTTGCTTTCATAAATTTAATCTTGTTTTCAAATTTAACAAATTTTACCAAAATATCTCTGTCACGGTCATGGTTGCCGACTCTATGCGATCTGGCGATGTCAGTGCTGGTGATGTTAAGGTTTAAAGTTGTGCCCAGATCAATCACCATTTGATCCGTATCTTCAGGAGATGATACATCCTTGGATTCGGGAATGCCACGAACCCTGAGGGAGTTTCTCCTGTCAAACTGATCAAGCATATCACATTTGAGTTCAAGGTCTCGGGTTCTGGCTGTCAGATCAGCTATCTGACTATCTTTTTCCGCAAGACGCTTCTCATAGCTGTCTTTGAGGGATTGTCCTTGGGCGCGTAATAACAGGACCATAGCTTCCAATGTAATAGGAGTTTTACCTGCCTTATTAGTGGTGATGAGCTTCTGAACAGCTACCTCAAAAGGGTCAGAGTCCTGTGGTTCAGACATGGAGGTTGAACTTCTAGTACAGGTAGCCATATTCCGTTTTTAAACGTTGGTCAATACCAAGTGACGTCACCAGTGCACACCTAACAGTATTTACGTGTTGGTAAAGGTAATCAATGGAGCGTGACCAAATGAACTTTCTGTCAAATAATCAACTTTTTCCTATGTAACCACAAAATAATCCTAGGAATACATCAAATATCCATGCTATGATATATCATATCCAGGAATATCCAATTATTTCATCAGTACATTTGCCGAGGAAGGTAGAAAAACGTAGTATATTACTTCATCAAACTTTGTTTAGTGGCTGCCATAGGTAGGTGAATTCCATAACATAATTCAGCTTGTTTCCATCAACAATGATATCCCCCTATCTGGTTCTTGTAGAGTTGGGTTGGTACAGCACTACGGTGTTCTTGATGCCAATATTCAGGCCTAATGTTTGTTGCATCGGAGAAAGGATCTAATTTTGTCTGCATCTCCTGAGATCCTCAATACTATAAACGTGATAACCGGAATAATTATTAATACACATTAAACTGTCATACTTATTTGTATCGCGAATACGCATCATATATGATATTACAGGTTTCTGGGTTTCTCTTCTTAACATCGATAAGTCAATATTATCATTCATATCGGATTCCACATCGAGAGCTCATTGAACAAATTAGATTGTATTTATACACTTGAGGAACTGTAAATTGCCTTAAAGGCAAATATTGCACCCATGGTGGGTAAGCTAACTTATATCGTACCGCATACAAATTCAATATTGATACCAATTATACATTACGGAAGCTTGTAATAAATAGGCAAGCACTGTCATGGAATACGATTAAATAAAACATATTGCGTGTAAATTATTGGTGACGGTTAGTCATTTTGAATTGGAAGTACGTTTGATGTTCGTACTAATTAACATAAATTAACATATTTAGGCCAATTATCAGAGGAGAATCCCACAGAAAAACTATTGTTTTGCAATCAGTGGAGGGTTGGACCTCTTAATTGGATAACTTTACTGGATCCAGTTAGATACAAGTGATATTTAAAACCACATCACTCTGCATTAAACTCAAGAGGATATTTTAATGTTGTCAGAATCTAAGGACCAATAACTGAACCCCGTGTACACGAGATACCACTTGCAATATATCTGACGAAATGCGATGAACAAAAACTCTATAGGAATCTATCTGATAAACCAAACATATCTTTCAATCAAGAGGAAAGTGCATTATGTTAAAACATAAAATGTGCAGAAAAGCAAATACTACTGGCGTGTAATTGTCGTAGTCAATTAACATCATGGTATCATTCGGTGCTAAGACAACTTCTACGGGCCGATGATTAAGGTCTTTTGATAAATTTATTATTAAATAAATATGTATTGAGACGGAAAGCAACGGCCATTTATACCATTTTAAATACAAATTTAACTTTCAGGCAGATCTGTAATTGCTTAGAACATAAGAGTCCAAACTAGGATTTTTATAATTAATAGTTTACAAAGACAGCTTTAATGGATATTTGGCAATCACCCAGGAAATGTTATTTATTAACCATTCTTCTAATTTTGCGCATTGGAACATCTTCACACCTATTAGCAATTCATGTTAACATAGCGTCAATAACATAGAAAACATTGCACAATAGTAAGTAACTCAAATGTACGCATCATAGACATGCATTAGTCTTTAACCAAATGAACACTCTGATATAAGATCGTTCAATGGAACACTTCGTGTATATTTAATATATATTGTTGGACGAAGCCAATAAAACATTGGTACAACAATGGCTTAATTATTCCTCTTTTGGAGAGAAGTCTAATTTTTATGTAGTACCATATTACATAAACTATAAACAATAATTTCCTTGCTTGTTTGTTATTATTATTGTAGTAATGTGATTTGACAGAGGCACTGGAATGTGACTGACCTTACAAATCTCATAATGGGCATATATATCTTTGCTGATACATAGCCATCCACAATGCATCATATCTCTCTTTATAACCTCTCCATCTTTATTATACAGAGCATGTAGTGATCTTCTTAGCATTTACTTTTTCCTTGGAGAGGCATATTTAGTGTGTGTGTGTGTGTGTGTGTGTGCGCGCGCGCGCGCGTGTGTGGGTGTCTGTGTGTGTGTGTTTGTCAAACCAACTGGTTCCGAGAATGAAGAAGCTAAATTATCACGCATTCTAGCATTTATTTAACAAGCATTCTTGGATCGCCGTTTAATCTCTATCACGTTTAATTCTATCCAAAATACATTTGGCAATCAAATCATCTCTACTTCTCCTACTTTGAGTTGAGATAACTGAAGAATAGCGTCATAGCATCAGATAAACTGGTTTCGGTGTCAAACCAAAAACCTTAAAATGTACTACTTTACTATACCGTTCACTCTATGATTTGACGTGTTAAAAGATTTCACTGTCTTACATTACTCCATTCCGAGCGTTGGATGTCATCAATAAGTAGTCAGAAATGGAAAGATTTCCAAGGTCAGCGTAAAATCTGTAACATGCTGAGGTTCCAAGTAAATGTCGCCGGAATAAAAGCCATAAATGGACCAGTCTGCTTGTCCGATCATCTACATACGAGATTAACCTATAACCTATGCACACACTTGGTCTAGAATATTCAGGCTAGTAGCAATGTGCAGAATACATTTGTTCTGAATTAGCGTTCTGTGAGAGGGTACCTTCATTTCCAGTAAACGTCTTTACTTCTTAGTGCACATTATAAACACCAGATTACTCGCCTTTCCAAATAAGATATTATGTTTTATAACGCAATTAAAAGATCATTTAACCAAGTATTATTGAATTTAAAAGACCAACACCAAGACATATCCTTATTACAAAATCCCAAACGCTCCGATATCTACAGATGAGTGAAATGGGAAATGTTTTTTACCAATTTATAGCATCAACCTGATACGACGAGCCAGCGGGTTTCTGCCTGTAACTTATCTAGCTTCTGCCAGATAAAGAGCGTATTATGTGATCAATATGGTTAGCTCCTGAATGAACATATGACAAGAAACGGCATTGAGGTGTACTATTCCGGAAAGACATAAGATGGAAGCAGACTCAATTTACTTTGAGATACTTGTAACCTGTCACCATATCAATGTTTCAATTTAATTTTATGTAAAATCGTAACTATTTACATTCTATGACAGTATTTTTCGTTACAACAAGTACGTTACATGTGATTTTAGAATCATACATTCCAAAGAACAATTTATTTACTGAATTTACCCGATAGTCAAAAGTTTATACAAACACATTACTAACTCATATGTGGTTCCAGATTAAACATTCTATTCAACTCGTTATTTTATCATATATATCAATAGCATTTCTTATGTGTTAGGAATTATAAGGATACTAATGATGAAAACAACTATTTCTAGTGGCCATCACAAATTTTGATCACTGAAACTAGTCACACGTTTGAAGGGTACATTATAACAAACAAATATGTTTAATATAATACGATGAAATCAAGGAAACCTCAAGTCGCTGATTAAAAATACGTTGTGTGATGTGATAACAAAATAACTATTTTTATCGAGAGCTGGTGAAGAATTATACATTTCCGTCAAGTAACAGGTTATTAATGAAAATTGCGTTAGTAAGTTAAAGGCTTTATATGTAAAAACACAGACATAATATGTCAAACATATGCATCTTCGTAACTGTTTATTTTAATATTCTACTAAAAAGAAGTATTTCCAATTCAAAATGACTAACTATCACCAATAATTTACACGCAATATGTTTTATTTAATCATATTCCATGACAGTGCTTGCCTACTTATTACAAGCTTCTGTAATGTATAATTCGTATCAAATTTGAATGTATTTTTGTATGCGGTACCATATAAGTTAGCTTACCAACCATGGGCGCAATATTTGCATTTAATGCAATTTACAGTTCCTCAAGTGTATAAAAACAATCTCATTTCTTCAAGAAGCTCTCGATAGGGAATCCAATATGAATGATAATATTGACTTATTGATGTTAAGAAGAGGAACCCAGAAAACTGTAATATCATATATGATGCGCTTTTGCGATAAAAATAGGTGTGACATTTTAATGTGTATTAATAATTATTCCAGAAAATATTGGATCCTTTCTCCGATGCATCACAAACGTTTGGCCTGGAGATTGACATCAAGAAGACCGAGGTGCTGTACCAACCCAACTCTACAAGAACCAGAGAGGAGGATATCATTGTTGATGGAAACAAGCTGAATTATGTTATGGAATTCACCTACCTCGGAAGCATTATATTAAGCAATGAAATACGGAAGAGGATGGCTAAGGCCGACTACGCCAGAGACTCTTGAACAACCACCATGAGTCCATGCGGGCTAAAGGCAAGACATACCGTGCAATTATGTTGTCCATCCTCCTATTCGAAGGCGAGGCATGGACAGTGTACAGACGACATCTGCGTTCGATCACGAGGATAATCTGGATAGACAAAATAACAAACAAGGAAATACTCGTACGGACAGGGCTGCCATCTATGGAATATATTCTGATCAGAATGTATCTCCGGTGGACTGGACACATCGTGAGGATGTCACCAGACAGGCTACCAAAGCAGGTTCTCTACTCTCAACTGTCTTCTGGTCAAATGGAGAGCAAGAGTCAAGTGATGGATGCAGTCTTTGTCGCATCGCGACCAACAGCATAATGATGATGATGATGATGATGATGATGATGAAGATAATGATGTTGATGAGTACTGGCTCAAGGGTTAGGTGCAACTACATCTCATATTTTAACTGCCACATTTCCTATATCACATTCTTCTAAATACATAAAAGTAATTAATTGTATTCAACAGCGTTGTCATGCTGAACAGTTTAATATAAATCTGTTTGTAATCTAATTATAAAAGGGTTGATTGCATTAATTGCATCCATAATATACCTTGTTAAGTATGTCATCTTAGGAGTGATAAATCTGGTTTTTACTATTGCAAAGTCAATGAATTACTGACTTAAGATACATAACATCCTAATTATTTATATGTTTTTTTCTTTGAACTACTTTGTTCAGGGGAATCTATTTCAATGAAAGCCTAAGTACATGATATAGCTCTCTATGTTCAGAGACTTACCCGAGCATGTTCATGTTCTTTGAAAGCTACATTTTAAATACATCTATAAAACTAAGCATGTTGCCATAGTGTTGCTTTTTATAGGTTATTTTATTTACATAGTGTTATTATCAACTACATATATGTCGTTGTAACTATGTACGTTTATTTTCTTTTATTATAGAAGTAGGTCATTTCAATCAATGTTCACGATGCCAAACAAGCAATGAATAATCATCAACTCCTTGACTCGCTCATTCACCCAATAACTCCCTCACTCACACACTCCAATAGCTTATAACATCCTATATTGCATATTTTTGTCGTATTTGTTGACGATATTTTCAAGTGTTATTGTGTACAAATGTGCATTTAGTAGACTTTTAATTATTTCTACTTTTTCCATTTTCCTTTACTAGTACAGATTAAATAAACAACATATTTAAAGTTCACCAAGTAGCGAGCACTGCCAGACAAGAAATTATACTAAGACGTTTAGAGGAAGAGATAACATAACATAACGGAATTGTTGCGGTTCAGAATATCATTTTTTTCTGGCCAAACTGTTATTTCTTTGAAGAAAGTTGAGTTTTTGCCAAAGCCAGTAAACAATCAGGGTTTCATAACCATTTTGAGTTATTAACTTGAGAGTGTAGGATGTGTTGTTCAAAATACAACGGGAGATGCAGATACGCTGATTGTCATGACTGCAGTGAAATCTGCTGAGTTCATTGACATTGTTCTTGTCGGAGACAACACAGACGTGCTGATTTTGCTTTGCTACCAAACAAAGAATTTGGCACAGGCAATCTATTTTCGACCAGAGCCAAAGTTCCATTAAAATAGCTGCAGAGTATGGGACATATAAAAGACGAAGGATATCGTAAAGGAGACGTTATGTGAATACATTATATTTCCCCATGCCATTTCCGGTTGCGATACAACCTCTAGACTGTATGGGGTTGGGAAACATCTTGTGTTCAAAATCTTGTTTGTCTGGCCCACATACCCATCGTAATCAAATTACTGAAGCTGGGGGGAAGACAATTATGTCCCTGAACGATGGAGGAAAAATAACACTCTAAGCAAACTTAGATCCCATCGATATAAAGGAAACCTTGTCAAGCTGAGGCACAGGTTTTGCCAACAACGTCAGGTGCTGCCAAGTATCACCCACTATGTGTTTTCCATCAAATAAGCGAATAAAAGGTAGAAAACCTCAATGCCATTGAATATGTGGGTCCAAACGCTATTGAGACTGAAGTTGATGAATGAACAATCACACAGCTTCAAAATGTGTCCGGGGACTTGGCTTTCATCTTCTTCTTGATGTGTCTATCTGGTGCAGGCAGTACTTATTTGCATATTTGGCTCATAATGATAACCATCTAACACTGAACCATGAAATCTAGACCTTAACAAGTTTCTGATACATTTTCTAAGACGTGCGTGTGACAAGACTGCTAACCTGCTCTATTTTCATTACTTATCATCTTCTCTACGAAAGAATATAGGACTACAAACGTTTGTAGAGCGATTAGTCAATAGAGAAAGACGGAATAGAGTATATACTTTGATATTAAACCGAGGCTAGTTGGGTAAATTGCCCACAAAGAAATTAACTGGGGTCCATTTATTTCATGAATACAAGTTTACAATTTATTCTATAAGAAGGATAAACGACTGATATTTAGTTGTCAGTTGTTAATAGATGTAATTAACATTTAATAAAAGATGATTGGTGAATCTGGATCAACTATATTATATTTAAATTAAATTCCGGATTCATTTACATTGCTTTTACCTTCTTTGCTGATCCTAGATGTTTTTTAATCTCATCGATTTAGAACACAACCATCATATAATGTATATACGTTGTCCAACTAATATGTATTTCCTATTCATTCCCATCTACAATTATAATCCGAAATGTGTGTGTGTGTGTGTGTGTGTTGTAAGTGTATAAATTGTCACTAGCTCATAATGTCAACGGATACACATCATTTGAAATCCACATTTCCATAAATCTATACATTAATACAAATATACATTCTTCAAACTAAATGTTAAATATTCTACTACTCCACATATCTGTGCATTCGTAGGTATGTACATACCTATGCAGACCAGCATGGAGCTACGTACAGAAAACGGCTCCATGTACAAAACGTACACGTGCGTGTGGTTAAACAGGGTGAGTTAGTATATACACAATATTTGTACCTCGACACCACATTTTACATTTAGCAGTAATTTCTTGTAGTTCAAAGGAAACCTACACATGATAACATTTCGACAACACAGATGTTGAGATCAGGTTCATTCTGGATTCGAATAACCACCAATAGAAACCATTTCAAGAGACTTCCCAGAAATTCTGCATCGCAAATTGTTCTGTGATCAGAATAAAACGTTAGGCCTTTTTAGGCTCTTGGTGCGTCATCCAACAGTTTGTCGAACAGGTAACAATCGTGTACAGTACCCACATATGAAAGAGGCGAAGTGATTTAGCTCATAAAACAAAGCAGCAATACTTCACAATGGATTACTACTGGACTAGAATGAAACATCGCCCCAATCCCCAGTGAACACTATGATTTACGGAAGCATTCAGTACTTCCTGTATATTCATCAACTCATCATTTAGAGTATCTTAGCATATGCACTTAGGTGAGGTGGGATCTAAATTATCTATTTAATCTATAATCGAGAACGCTGAAATTTAGGCAGATCTCCGATAATGCGAATGGCACGTAGGATTATAATAGGTATAAATTCAACTATTTTCCCATATGATTGTAACCTAATAACTCATAATATAGGAAACATGCTCTGACCGCAGCTTAATATACATGGATAAGTCCACTGGAGAAATGAACGTATCCATGAGTATAACTCCACCAAATAACATTGTATAAATGAATGGGTCGTTTCATTAGACCACATAAGACGAAAACAATACAGATTCTGCATAATACATAGTAAACTGATAGTGTAAACCATGTTTATATAAAAGTATAGCTTCAATACTTTGGTGTAAAAAAGAATCTGGATCGACATATGTATAACATATAGCACGGACATTATATATATATATATATATATATATATATAATGGCTCTAACTCAGAACATAAACATCTTAATATCCTTGAATCTATAACTAATTAAATTATCCATACTTAAATTTCAGTATTAGCTCCAGTTAATATGTTTTTCGTATGCGTCACAAATGTTGGGCCCATATGGTAGTGGCTACATGCAGGCTACGTACAGACAACGGAAACACGCACAAAACGTACCTTACGACAACACAAATCGAAGTAAACATCACGTGCGTCTGAGGTTCAATGGTGAGGTAGTGCAAGATAACTATTTTGATAAGACATTTTACAATAAACATTAATATCCTGTGGTTCAAAAGTAACTTCTACATAATAACATTTCATTTGTGTGTGTTTGTGTGTATGCGTGTGTATGTATGCGTGTGTTTGTTGGTGTGTGTGTTGTTTCTGAATTTATATATGTATATCTGTGTGTGTTTATATATATATATATATATATATATACGTGTGTGTCTGCGTATGTTTGTGTGTATGTGCGTGTACATGCGTATTGCGTGTATGTGTGTATGTGTATGTGTGTATGTGTATGTGTGTGTATATTTGTGTGTATCTGTGTTTTAGGGTACATATAAAGAGGCAACAGGCACAGAGCATCAACATACCTCCACATATTGATAAATGTGTGCGTATACCTAAGCATGTGTCTGGTCTACTCATCAGCCTGTGGGAACCAGCTAATTCGCTTTTCGTACGCGACAAATATGTCACGCCCACAGGAAAGCGGCTACATGCAGGCTACGTACAAAAAGCGGAAGCACGTAAAAACATACCATTTGATACCACAGCTCGCAACAAACAACACGTGCGTGTGGTTCAATGGTGACTTGCTACATACATATCATAAACTATTTTGACACCACAGTTTACCTTCAACAGTAATTTTCTGTGGTCCAAAAGAAACCTGTATATAAAACATTTCGACACCTCAGATGCTGACCTCAGCTTTATTCTGGGTTCGAATAACTGAATAAATCCTACCTATATGAACCATGTATCAATACACGTCTGACTGGTCTGGCGTCGAAGTTCTTCTCTAACCTAAGTGAAAATTAAGCCTTATATACCCTCAGCGTGTTAACAAACATTACAGTTTGTTCATAACAAAGAGAATGTACACTAACACAGTATGGACTCACTGAAGCGATTTAACTAAAATAAAAACAAAGTAGCAATACCGCACAATGGATTATTACTGGACTAGAACGAAATATCGTCTCAAACCTGAGTAAATACTATGATTTACTCGAACCTAACAGCTAACCCTCATACGTTTCCGTTCATCACTAAGGGAACGTTCATTCGTGCTTAATTTAGCGTCCCTAAGTATATGCAGTTAGGTGTGGTGGGATATAAATTAAAGCGCCTATCCACTTGATCTATTTGACCCATGGTCGAGAACAGCGGATTTCAGGCAGATCTCCGATACTGCGAATGACACGTCGGGATTATAATAGCTATACATTTAACAAATTTCCTATATCAGTGTAATCTAATTACTCATAATATGGGAAAAAACTCTGTCCGCAGCTTAATACCCATGGAAATGCCTGCCGGAGTAACAAACGACTCCAGGAGTATAAATCCATCAAGCAGCATTGTATGAATTAATAGGTCGTTTCGCCAGACCACATAAGAGGACAACAATATAGATTCTACATTATACATAACAAAGCTAATAAACTCAAATATGTTGTAATAACTACATAACTTTCTTACATTGGTGTAATAAGGAATCTGGATGGAAATCGATAAGATGTCTAGCACGGGCAATGTGCGTTTTAGGGTACATATAAAGAGGCAACAGGCACAGAGCATCAACATATCTAAACATCCTTCGAAACCTACCTCCATAAATCTAAGTACAAATACAACTATACATACATTAATCTAAAATAAAATGTTACATACCTCCACATATTAATAGATGTGTGCGTATACCTAACCATGTGTCTGGTCTACTCATCAGCCTGAGGGAACCAGCTAATTCGCTTTCGTACGCGACAAATATGTCACGCACACAGGAAAGGGGCTACATGCAGGCTACGTACAGACAGCGGAAACACGCACAAAACGTACCTTACGACAACACAAATCGAAGTAAACATCACGTGCGTCTGAGGTTCAATGGTGAGGTAGTGCAAGATAACTATTTTGATAAGACATTTTACAATAACACTAATTTCCTGTGGTTCAAAAGTAACCTCTACATAATAACATTTCAGTTGTGTTTGTTTGTGTGTATGTGTGTGTATGTATGCGTGTGTTTGTTGGTGTGTGTGTGTTGTTTCTGAATGTATATATGTATGTGTGTGTGTTTATATATATATATATATATATATATATACGTGTGTGTCTGCGTATGTTTATGTGTATGTATGTGTACATATGTATTGCGTGTATGTGTGTGTGTGTGTGTGTGTGTGTGTGTGTGTGTGTGTGTGTGTGTGTGTGTGTGTGTGTGTGTGTGTGTGTGTGTGTGTGTGTACATGTGCATGCAGGTCAATTATTTAGATTCTAGATGGAGACAAGAAAAGTATTACAATATTTATTTTGTAGAATGAAGTTCAACCATATTGAAATATCAACAGCATGGATGTCTAATTAAATGAAGAGCTATTGCTACAAGAACACAATATCACTTCCGACAATATCTCGGTTCTTGGGTTATTGATTTTGATATCAAGTCTGTTATCTATGTCGTGACAAATCCCCAAAATAAGTCATCTTCGCGTGGTTATGTGACAGACATCTGTTAGCTTGTTGGTTAGAGACATGAACAACGTGAAGTTGAACTGTAGATACAATTGTGTATATCATGTTGGTTTTTGGTAGTAATGTAACATACTGAATTAAAATTGGTGTTATGGAAGGGAAAATCAAGTCGTAGCAGCATGAACTGCCACTTCGAAAATAATAACCTGGATCATGTGACAAGCCATATCACTGTTAGTTATGATAGCCTTGTGTAAAACTATAGTCCAAATACAATAATTTGATATTCATCTGAATCCGATATGTTCTCTCTGGCCTACACTCTCTATCTTTCAATCGTCTATTTATCTCAACCCTTTCTTTCTCGGTCCCATACAATCACACACACACACATACATACACACACACACACACAGACACACACACACACACACACACACATATATGTATATATATATATATATATACATATGTATATATATAATGAACCAACCAGTCAAACAGCTTTGAAAATATTTCGTCTAATTAACGTACAAGCAACAAAGACGAGATTCTACATAACTAATAAATATATATTTGTGAATATAATAATATAATTTATGAAGACTTCCATATAATGTTGAAATTCACATGGAATTCCATTATCTATTAGCAGTAAAAGAATCAAGGTATATACAAAACACAATATGTGATCAGTCTTAATGCTGAACATATATCTCACGAATATTCAAACAATGTCAATTGTAATCGTATGGATTTAAATGGACTGTTAGTGCTTTAGTATGTTTGTGAATAGGGGGTGTTTTTCTATATCATAAATCTATCCAGATGAAATAACGTAAACACAGGTAGTCAGCCACTGGTTCATGTGGTGGCAATTACAGCTAGACAGCGAATGATTTAATTACTGGTGGTCACCGTTATGGTTTAAAATGTTTTGTATTTATCTGGGCCGTGGGTGAATTGGTACATTTTGTAAATAATCTGGTTGTGTGATGTGATTGCAATCAATGAAATAGGCAATTGGGTACGAATTCACTGGCACATATTTCACTGCTAATTAACTTAGCTGACCAGGTGACATGAGGAATTAAGCTGGGGATAATGTTGAGGCAATGTTGAGATGAATTTGATGATTATCTGTGCTGTAAACTTTGTGTTGTTGGTATGTTATTCAAATTAATATCGTAAATAAATAAATAAATAATTCAATTTCATGTTTTTTGTACATATCACTTCATCATACAATACAATCTACTTCTAGAAATGTCCAGCATCTTTATTAATAGTTATATCGGTATTATACATGTAACCGGCTGAAAATCACATTCATGTTTGTGAGATATTTAGTGCATTCATGATTCTGATCGTGATTACTTTACAATGTAATGCCAATCGTAATCTATTAAATGTAATCGTGATGGTAGTACTTTCAAGTAATCGCAATCGCTCTGTGATCAATCCAACCTTGTCAGCTACATATATATATATATATATATATATATATATATATATATATATATATATATATATATATTTATTTATTTATTTATTTATTTTTTATTTATTTTTATATATATATATATATATATATATATATATATATATACTGTTATGGAGCCCTTTCCCAACAAGCAATAATAGAGCAACTTCGAAAAAGGTGAAAAGACTTTGGTATCCCTGTAAGGTTATCGATGTCGAAACGGCGGATAACAGGGTGGTAGGTGGATACCTTGAATATAGCACCCCCCCCACCAGCATAAAGCTATCCGTAACTGCCGTAACTTCAGTGATGTATTTCTATAGAACGTAATAATAATTATTTCAAACATTAACCAATACATCTTAGATTCTTTGTTATAATTATTGTACTCGGTTATCTCGCATGCCATAGGCACTGTTCTAAACGACTATATTCTAGTCTGTGCCTGATAGTTTACGAGTTAAAAAGGATCTTATTTAAAGGAATGTTATGTCCGTCATGGGATATGCATCATAACATATGCATCATATAATAATTAAACTAAAAATGCTCAATTAATTTAATCTTTTATTTTAGCCGCAAATGAGTAAATATACTACATGAAAAAGTTTGCCAAATTAATTTTTTTCTATTCTTCCTAGCAATATATTCATATACAGTTTTGACATACGACAGATTCCTTACAAATGCCATTTTCTAAAGATAATATGCATAAAGAGTGTTAGCGCTCTTAAGTAGAAATAACCTGAAATTTGTTTTTATAAAGGAACACTTTGAGACATACCTTTCCCTTTCATAGCTCTAGATGTGTATTGTCTAATACAGCTATAGTGCAGTAGTGATATCAGAAACGCTTCAATTAGGTTTTGCACGCAAATATGCTGAAGAACCTCGGAACATGGCATTTTAGATGGCGTGTTTTCATCTATGTTGTACGATTTCCTAAGGTGTAAATATTATCTGAACTGATAAAACTACTTTACTAATTTGTGGTCAATATAATTTATGTAGTGCGATCTTATAAGTGTATCTATTGCTGTTCTCATCAATTTAAGAATTTTTCATCAATTCCAAAACCCTTAAATATTTTCTCAATCTGACTATATGGGCAAATCCTCTTGTGTAACTGGATTACCAAGCAGTCATATATTTTATTCAGAACGTCTATCCGAAATTTGCTCCTATCAAAGTAGACCTCCACATGTACCTGAAACCTTCGTTTTAAGAATACGTTTCGAAGTATCAGTGTAACTTGATGTGATGTTGTCACACACATATTCTGCTTCATAGTGTCCAATCCGGCTGGCTGAATGGCCTCCGAATTCTTTAATAAACGAAAGAAAAAATGAGAGCATAAGATAACATATGAAAACTAGGGGTTTGTGGTTTTTTGCTTGTTTTCTTGAAACGCTACAACACCTCTCCCGAAACGAATGTTTAAATAGCATATTCCGACTTTAATAACTAGTGGTATAAATTGGTTGTAATTCATTAACAGTCAGGCTTGAGAGTTTATAAAATACCTGTATATCCATTTATAATATTCATTACTGCTTCAAAGTGTACAGAACATATTTTTTACAAAGTTTGCAATAAGCTCAACAGCACCCATGAAGATTCCATTATACGGTGAACCCCAAATCTTCTCATAATCTCTAAAGGTCTAATCTCGTTTTACTTTATAACAACTCTTTTCAATATTTACAAATAGTACTTTATTTGTTTTTTCTTCACATCTGTCCTGCACGTTGCTGATCCACGGTATTTATACTTGACTTTCTTTTATTCCAGACACTATCTACCTGCTATGTCCTGCCTTCATTATCCTCCAGAGTTATGATTATAGTAATCCAGTCATAAAACCCGTAACATTTGGCATTTAGAAAAGAGTTTGCAAATTAAACGGTATATTCAGCCTTTGTTCTTTGAGTATATCAGCCGGGAACTCATCACAACCTGATCATTTTTCACTATTTATTGTATATTTTACTCCCAAAAAACATCCAGAATATAGACATAATGTTCTCTTCGCAAGTTAGATTAGGTTAGTTTAGGTCAAATTATATTAGCTAGTTAGTCATGGCAGTATATGGACAAGGTTATTCTTCCAAAACAATGACATTGCGAAAATTAGTATTGCATTAATAATAACATATTATACATACACTTAAAATTAAATAATAAAAACCAAAATACTAACAGTAATACAAATAATAATAATAATAATGTAATAATATATATAAATAGAAACACACATTTATTTAGATATAGAGTAATTTTGTAGTGAATGATTAAGGAAATATGAAATATCATCAAAGGCCAAAGCATTGACTGATACCCACACAAAATAATATAATTACAATACTAAAGTTTATATTAGTAAATTTTATTTTATTATTTATCGAATATATATTTTATTCAAACGATACTGTCAAAAAGGTTAGTATTCTACTACTAGAATATAATGCAAATGAGAAATAAACCAGGCCCCCAAAACGCAACTATAAATAATTCATGCTAAAAAACACTGATAAATCTCAGTAAATAAGGGAACTTGAGCAGTAGTTACTGGCTAACAAAACAACACTTAAAATATCACCACAGTCAGTCTTGTGCCTAAGTTATTAGCAGAATGTTAAGATAAACATTTAATTCCTAAAATGCAGAAAACACAATTATTGTGTATCAATCACTATGCACTTTTCCACGCGGAAATTATCTGACATGAATTACTCGTCATAGAAATCCCCAAAACAAAAATGATAGCCACTTCTTATATTAGCTGTATAACCATTTGATGATTTACATGGAATTAGTAGAGATAATCTGATTCTGCCAAAACTTAAACATGTCAGAAACATCCGTGAATGAGTTCAGCTACTAACTCAAATGGACTGGCCACAAATATATCAGTGGATCTTGTATATTTAAAGATTGAGTTAGCCTGTTTAGTGAAGTAACTATTTCTGATAATTTCGTTAAACTCAATAACCTAAATTATAATTGTGAGAAATATAAAAATGTTGAAACAAAAGCAGGATAAGAGTTGGGAAAGGATTCTCCAAGTTTCTAATATCTTATTTATCTATGGTTCTTTTTATAAACTATTGTTAACTGCCCAAAATGTATTATCATATTAAGATGATAATTTTATTATACCTACATGTGTCGGGGTTAAGGTTTTATTGCCGAATGAGATTAGATTATTTAAACGAATTAAAAGTAATTAAAAGAAATTCAAATAGATGTCTCTGTGAACATTTACGAGCTCTTTATAATAGAGTGGGTAATATCTTTAGCTAAATTAATAGGGTAATATATGCGGAACCGATTAACTGCCTACATTCACCATGTGTCTACAACAGTTCGGATTTTACATGTATAGCCATTTGATGCTTTTCATGGAATTAGCATTAAATATTAATGGAAATGAAATGGCTAAAAACAGATAAGTGGAGCCTGTATGTCAGAAAGGGTAGGATCGCTTCACCAGTTTAGTAAAGACACATTCTCTGATAATTTCATAACACCCGATAACCTAGATCATATATGTAAGAAATATATAAATGTTGAAATGAAAGCCCGATAAAAGTTAGTAAAGAAGTTCTCAAAGTTTATAAATTTTACTCATGCCCGTTTCCTTTTATTTAGCTATCCTTAATTTAGAAGAGAAAATATGTAAAGCTTCTCATTTTTATAGACGATTTGAAATATTATAGACATCCATCTCTTATTGCCATAGGACAAATATAAAATGATAATTTTAAAATATATTACAATTTTATAAAGATAGTGAAAATACAAACAAAGGACATAATAGGTTCTGGAAAATATGCAATTATTACTTCTTGAAAATCACAGAAATAATATTCAAAGTACAGTATTGTCAGTAGTCCAAATATTCAAGTTTGTTAATATTATAAGATTAGTGTTGATACATTTTAAAAGCGAATAATAATAATAAGTTACCAACATTGATTTTAAAAATAAATTAATCACAGTATTCGTAAATTCTCTTCGCAAAATGGTGTTAGACTAGCTAAGCAGTTGTATTATAGTATATGAACAAAAATCAAGCTGAGTCCTGGGCCACATATGATTTATTTTGTATACACATGATTTAGTAAATATTTTATTTCAATTAAATTAATGCAACATGAGGTTTATTTTGAGAAACTAAAAATTTTCATGGATATATAAAACCGGGAGATAAAATGCGGGTAAAATTTAAGCTTTAGATATAAGATCTAGCTTGTGTTGGAGATGAGCATTAACAGCTACCTTTTGTATGGTCATTATACACACAAAATAAAATATATAACAGCTGAAGTATAATAGATGGTGAGAATATAGCTAGAGGTTCCATGTTACATATTTCTATATTTACATAATGGACTGATAGCAGATGCATTACAGGTCCTATTTAGTTTGTCAATAACTAGCATTTTCCACAGTAGTGCAATACCAATCCGGTATAGACAAACGTTACTCGGCCTTTAGTGAGCCGTTGCCGATATATAAAGGGCTGGCTTGTCGATTTCATTACTGGCCGGATACAATTTTTGATATCCACTGTTCTATACACTTAATGTCGATATATAAATGTTAAAGGCTTGCACTTATGCAGTTTGTTATACAGATATTCGCCGATCTACTGATTTGTTGCGTTTGAGATGTATTAACCTATAACAGAATCTGGTTGGCATATCGTGCGCATACACTGACAGCTCTCAACTGCTTGGTTGCTACTGAATCTTCAGGTTTTGTAAGTTCAAAGTTTTGCTTCACTCTCTAGGGATAACGAACACATACAGTTGTCATCATGTTGATATCGTCTAATCTCAGAAGACCACATTGATCGTGTTCGTGCCAAAGTGACATATGTAGAGAAGATCCAGAAACGGATACATCAATGGTAACTAGTATTTGTTAGTACCCGAAATCAATGAACTAACTTTATACTATCACATTAAACAAAATTGCAAAAAGTTAATATTTTCTAAAAAGGCAGTTTGTCATAATTCCCTACATTCGGACAATAACTGAGTTAACAATGCTATTAGAAGTGGCCGTTAAATAGTCCAGTAGGCTGTCTGAATTTAGTATTTAATTGCTTTCTTTCTAAGTGCTAACACGAACAATTTAGCGTCAACGTGATTTTATCAGTTTGTGGTGCATAGATAATCCAGATCAATACAGCTTCCGTGAATACGTTAATTATCAGTGAGGCCAGCAATGTGTATAGTTTTCGTGTCTCGATTAAATCTACCAGTTGAAAAACAAATCATATCTTGAAAAAGCAAAGCATTCGAATATTCTACATTTTGATAATATCTCAAATAATAATGCCGTAAATAATTGTCCTTAAATATGACATTTTACTTGATGAATGGATTTAGTTTCAAGCTCTATTAGGAAACAATTCTTTTAGTTTGCAGGTCATCAGAGAAAACCAATGATCGTCCGTTGAATTTGGTTTACAAATTATTTACAGCGATATTTTGTTTGTATTTATAAAGTAGGTGCCATTAAATAAAGCTATATAATCACTTTGATCACTGCCGAAGGTTATGATATAATATATGTGTTACTCAAAATTTGGACTGTGAGCACTTACTTGAAAATATGTGTCAAAATAGTTTTCAATCAGTACACATTGGGTATTTTAGATGGCGTCTGGTTAGATGATGCGAGTATCAATATACAAAATGATTTGTTTCTGATGTAGAATGTTAATATCGTCTTTAGAGCCAGAATCGACTTTCGAAATACGGCTTCCTCTTAGCTCTGTGTAAAAGTGAATACAATAAAGGTAAGGCGCTGAAGCGACACGTTGATAATATCATTATTTTAAATTATGTGTCACTCATGATGCGCCTCTCATGTTGCATATGTATTAGTATGTATACTATCAGGTAACAGGAAGTTACTTAGACTTCCGTCAGATGTACCTAACTGCTAATATCTATCATCAGTTAATTGAGATATTCTATATTTATAGTACGCGATCTTTTCTTCAGCAGTAGTAATATTAATGATAATGGTAGTGGTTGGTATGATAAATGTAATAATAAGTATATAAAACAACCCCTTTCAGAAATTTATATTTCACAAAGTGGACGTACTCTCAGTAATATAAGAAAACGTTGTTAGCATAGGCTTGAAATAATTCGTTATCTCCTTTCTTTATCATTTTTTGTTTTATAGTCCGAAATTTAATGTAATACTGATTTACAATAGCCCAACACGATGTAACTAATGTATTGTTCAGTGTAACAACTGTGTCTGACAATAACACCAATAAATGACTTATGAATATGTAACACTAGCATTAGTAAACACTCAACATATTGTGCTGTATCCAGCTAGTTGTTACTCTATATTACAATATACTATTTTAAAATACTCATATAAGCTTTTCAGGGTTTAAACTAAAATTGTATACATCTTATCAAGATGGTTTAAGATTACCTTGAAATAAATATTTGCGTAGATGCTATCTATTATCACCTTTATTGTGCCTAAATACAAATGATATCGTTAGAACTGGTCTGAAATTTGTTACGGTTCATAATAGAGATCTTTTTGCAATAAAGGTTTTATAAATATCAAGTTTTGCCTTTGAAGAAATTAATAGTTAATGAAGAGATACCCTTACTATACGAAACGCCATTATGTTAAACACTGACTGTAGTGGCGAGTATCTAAATGTTTTTATTTGATATCAGATTTTGTTCCTTTCCTGCCTTAAACGGTGTCATAAAGGAAAAGGTGTTGAAGATGGAGACTCAATGTTATTGGCGGTTGCCCACGACTATGCGAACCTGCATTTTTTAAGAAGAACATACTAAGCTTAATGTGTTATTATTTCGTTGCCTACTTGATGATGTAGTTAAAACATACATGTTTATCAATGGTAATTTATTCATCGCATTTATGGAATGATATAAAGTAAAGAAAATAACGACAATTTTCATTTCGTTATAACATAACTCTTATTAACTCGTGACAGATGTGATATACCGATGTTATCGACTTTAGAATAACAACCCTGTAGCTGAAAAAATAGAACACTTATAAAACGTATATGATGCAATTGCTTATTTCAAAATAATGTGCTATCACTATTGAATAGATCAGAAGTAAAGGTTAACAAAGAAGATTAACCAACTCGAACGAATAACATTTCTATAGTACAGGTTTGATTTACATACCATTTGCTATTTCTATGAATAACGATAAATATTTTTAATTTACATTTTATTGCACATAATGTTCCTCAAGCGGAACCAGTACACATAATATATTCAGAGTGTATTGTCTTAAATGGTATTACTATTAAGGCAAGTTTGAAAAGATGCTCACAGACTGTAGCTAACCTTCATTCTCTATCATGATCAGGAAAGATTATTTTAAAGGCTATTACAAGTCTTTGAAAACAGTCCATCAAGAATAATTAGCATGGTAAATAATTCCCGTGCAAACTGCGAATATATGTTACCATGTATTAGTTTGATATCGATTATATGTTGAGATAAATGTCTATGAGAGCTGAAATTGACTGTTAGCACGAACAAATTACATGTTTTTATCTAAACAATTTTCTATAGTAAGTTACATATCCATGCAACGTTAAAGGAGCTAGGATCTTTGGTTAATTGACACCATTGAATATTTGTATAAAACTAATGGACAACAACAAAATAAATAGTAAGGGGTACTTAAATAACACATATGAATAGGTTTAACCAATATGTCAGTTTGGTGTATTGATAGAGGTAATAGTAATAGTAGCAATTGTGGATGAGTGAATGTATTATTCGTATAAATGTAAATGTATATTTTTACAGTCACTTTTATTCACAAAATAGGATACATGAACCGAGCGTCCTCAAAATCTAGTGAAGCGAAGTGAAAGATGAAACAGCCTTCTGATATAGCCCCGCAGGGGTTTAAAGACAGGTGCTATAGATATGTGACCAACCGCCCTATTAGTTAGGCCATGGAGGGGTCCGAATTCTTCGTATTGCCTGGGAGGTAGTTAAGGCCTGGGAAATTTTGGCTAAGGTAGTAGTAGTAGTAGTAGTAGTGGTAGTGGTAGTGGTAGCAGTAGTAGTAGAAGCAACAGTAGTATAGTAGTAGTAGTTGTTGTAGTAGTAGTGGTGGTGGTGGTGATGGTTGTAGTAGTAATAACAGTCCCAATCTTAATTATTTGTATTGATTTTTATTATTGTTGATTTGTTTGCGATAACAAAACTTCTACTTAATAATTTACCTGTGTCTGTTGATTGTTACCACCTGTTTGACTAACCTGAGATAACAAACTAAAATATATGGTAAGTTGAGACGGGTAGCAGATGCTATTCTCCGACGGTTTCCAGCTTAATTTATCTGTTTGATATAAAGGAGAAGGACGTTGCCACAGAAACAACATAGATCATTTAGAATACTAGATAACATAATATATTCATCTCTTTGATATATTGGACATTTCTGTAAACTACTTTAAATTGCCTGATATAATCAGGGTAGTAAGAGGTATATTATAGTACAATTATTTCAGCGTAGATGAAATAATATACAGATAGATAGATAGATAACTACACAAAAAGTTGTTATCATGTGACAGACAGACTGAAAGACCGACATATAACCAATCAAGTGAACGGACACACACCCACATATACACACCATATATATATATATATATATATATATATATATATATATATATAGTGAATATATATATATATATATATTTTAATATATATATATATATATATATATATATTATATAGACACACACACAAACATACGCGTATGCACACGCACCCACAGAGAATGGATCAATTATGTACAAATAGTATCCAGTTATATCAGAAAGCAAGTTACATGTCAGGTGAGAAACAGATAGTTAGTATGAATTGGGGGAGCCTGATTTAATCATTCGCATTACGAACTGCACGCAGACTGAGAGTGAAATAATGCAGAATTTAAATATTTAAAATAAAACATACTGTTGGCGAATCTAGTAGTTCAGTTAAGATGAATTGCCAACTCAGTGTGCTATTTTAATTGTAATAGGTATGGTGGATTAATCGTGTAATCAAATAATTCATTATATCTGCATTATCTGAGTTGTCAAGATATTATTTGACTACAAATGTGGTACAAACTTAATAAAATTAAATATGTTTATCCGGCATAATTATAAAGCATGAACATAAAACTGTTAGTGTACAAGTAACTATAATCGTGTCGTAAATTAAACAACCCAAGTCTGATTTTCCATTTTAATAGTTTGTTTCAAAGCATGCATAATCATTACTAAATGCCGTACATCATTAAATACATTCGTGTCAAAATAGATTTGCATTAGGAGTGGTATACTGTCATACAGCGAGTGAATATAGATGTTCCTTATCTAAATATGTTTGTATTTATCGTGTTTTAAACAATAGTAGAGTAGTAATAAGTGTAACAGTTAATACAGCCACAATGTGAAAACTTGGTACCCCTTAATCATAGCAAATTATAGCTAAAATACGAACAAAATTTCTGTCCATATATCCATCCACCTGACCGTCCGTTCATCCATCCATCTATCCATACATACATCCATATATGCATCCATATATCTATCAATTCATTTATCAATTCGCCCATTTTTTAGCTAGATAATAAGCCATAACTTGGACCAGCTACTGTTTCTTTCTTTAATAAGAAATTGACATCGTCATCATACAAAATATAAATCGATATTGTTTTGGCGAATGCATTGTACCCGAATAACATGAGAAGGAAGAAAACTAAAATGTTAGCAATAATTTGTCACTGAGTTTCTTACATCAATCTAATTGCGCAAATATTTATATTGTAATTATTTAATATTAGAATACTCACTATAACAATATCTTCGTCCCATATCTTTCCCTTGGCAATCAGTTGTCATAAGTATATATTATGTTGCAATTATATTGGAGAAAGACTCTTATCACTGTATTATAAATTAGTTTATTACTATATGAATATAAAACAATAAACTAACCACTCAATTTTGACATCAGGTGTTCTACGTGAACTCTTAATACACAGGAATGAGTTCTTCTATCCAAAGATAACATGGGAATTTGTTCATATTAAACATCCTTGCAAATGAAACCTGCACAAACTACGCAAACTATCTATGCATTCCATTTTATCCAATTAATAATAAAAGGGAAAATGAAAACTTGCCGTGTAACTGATGGGTATAAAACAATTAATATAAATATCAGCACCGCCAGATGTACAGTAATTATTGTACGTCATAAAACAAAGCGTTTATGTGCGTGTTCATATTGCAGATTACAGCATGTCAAATACAAACAGCCACTGATTTTAAAGTTGCTGTTTCTAACCACACACATTGAAAAAACTAAACCTCATCTGCATATAAATTGGGTTTTTCCCTATGGTAGGAGAGGGAGCTATGCTAGGTCTTTAGACTAGCATTACTGTAAATATGGATCTATCTCTGTGTGGTGCAGCCATACAGTGTTGATCTAAGTGCAATCGGGTGTTGGTCAGTTTGGAAAAAAATATACAGTTAACGATGATGTAAATCCGGATCTATTAGATAGACGGACACCAATAGGACACTGAATATGCTAACAGAGGAATATATATTCCGTGTTAGAAGTATGATATGTCATATTGACATCCCTGGTTCAGGCGCACCTTATATTTTCAGCGTTTTGTGTGCATTTTCCAGGCTTTGGAAGCCACCAATAAACTAATATAGCAGAGGTATGTGGTATACTATGCCGCCGGTATACATAGGAATTCAAACATTTAAATAATACAACACATATCTTTGGACGAATGAATAAATTATCGCGCACATCGATCATTTAGAAGTGAATTTTTTAAATTTTCATTTAAGGTTAGTTTTATATTGCGACATACTGAAGCCATATAATGGAACGGATTAAAACTGGGACATGGCATAAAGTAGACTATAACTCGAACGTAATAATAGTTGCTACACTTGAAGCCTAGATAAGGTTGTTAATACGATGTTCACCAAGCAGAGGCTAGAAGATATGTAAATCTTGCATGCATTGAAGAATTATAATATTGGAACAATAAATGAGAAGTATTTATTAAACTGCATATGTCGGTAACAAACGTGTTGCTGAACTAGGATGTATCACTTAGTAAATCAATGTCGGAAATATAGGTGGGGTAAATTAATAGATCTGCTGGACTTCATGTGAGTATAGAGAATAGATGTAAATAGCACATTATAGCTTTGGTTGGGTTCGTTATTTTAGTTTAATGTAATAAGATATACTTTATAAATATAGCTACGACAACAAAGACAACCACCTGATCAAGAATTTTATAACTTACTTCAATGCGTTTTGTCGAATTTGCCAAAAACCAATATTATCACTGATATTATTAAGATATACTATTAATTTATAACAATGATGAATGGTGAAAGTGGGCGAAATGGAAAGGCTGCGATAATATATGCATATGCTGTTTTGGGTGTGTGGCTAAGTATTGCCCATTCTCTCCCAGTTCCTTTGGTACAATCTACATAGGTGTAAATAAGCCGTCAACCATTTCATTCATTATATATATATATAACTTTCTTCATAACGTTTTCATAACAGCTTCAGCTTACCATCAGTAATACATATGGTGCATCTTCGATTACCCTTAATGGGCTAGTAAAAATCTAGGGGGTATTTGTGACCAATTTATAAACATGTATGAACATGTCACATTAGTATGCCGAGCCGTATACTAAGAATATCCACAGTTTAAAAATATTCTTGACACAAGAAGCAACTGTAATTATAGTCCATGCCTTTGTTACATCTTGTATAGACTATTGAAACTCCCTGTTATATGGCTTATCTCATTATAACATTAATCGCCTGCTCCGAATTCAGAATATAGCAGCTCGCATAGTAACAAATTCTCGAAAATATGATTATATCACCCACATTCTTCAAAACACTACATTGGTTACCTGTTAGATATCTTATCCATTGTAAGATTTTATTAATAACTTTTAAATGTATGAATGATATGGCGCCATAATACCTGTAAGTCATCCCGAAAACTCACGTCATCCAGTCAGACACTATTGCAGGTCATATGGTGATTGTGTATTTTGTGTTGCAGCCCCACTTTGTGGAATAGGTTGCCGGCAAATATTAGAAATGCGTTGTTTCTTAAAAGTTTTAAGCCTGTTCTAAAAACATACGTGTTCAAGGTGGCTTTCACAGATAAATAATTATTATCTTTTAAATCACTTACATGGTTTTTACAGACATGTAATTGGGGTATCATTATATTACATATTATGTTTAAAGCGTTTGATTAAATATACAATATTATTATTATTATTATTATTATTATTATTAGTTGTTGTTGTTGTCATTGTTATTATATACTGTTTCAGTAGATAGTACCAAGTGACAAACAAGTTGTTACAGAAAACAACAAACAGCTCTCCATGGATGTTATAGGATGGCCTTCTAAGAGGTTAATGTAAAAGTACTGCACTATACTTTCGGTTAGCGCTATATATACACGATGGTTTCGCGAATATTTCCTTGGTAAGATTGTTGTTTTGTGCAGTTTGAATAGATGAATGTTCGTAATATATTTATCTAAGACTGGATGTGAGGTTTTGAACTTACTTATCTGGCATTATATCAGTTCTTCTGTAAAATGTTGGAAGGCATTTGCAGGCAGTTAGCTGTAACTACTACTGATTAGGCATACTGTTTCAGTAGATAGTACCAAGTGACAAACAAGTTGTTACAGAAAACAACAAACAGCTCTCCATGGATGTTATAGGATGGCCTTCTAAGAGGTTAATGTAAAAGTACTGCACTATACTTTCGGTTAGCGCTATATATACACGATGGTTTCGCGAATATTTCCTTGGTAAGATTGTTGTTTTGTGCAGTTTGAATAGATGAATGTTCGTAATATATTTATCTAAGACTGGATGTGAGGTTTTGAACTTACTTATCTGGCATTATATCAGTTCTTCTGTAAAATGTTGGAAGGCATTTGCAGGCAGTTAGCTGTAACTACTACTGATTAGGCATACTGTTTCAGTAGATAGTACCAAGTGACAAACAAGTTGTTACAGAAAACAACAAACAGCTCTCCATGGATGTTATAGGATGGCCTTCTAAGAGGTTAATGTAAAAGTACTGCACTATACTTTCGGTTAGCGCTATATATACACGGATGGTTTCGCGAATATTTCCTTGGTAAGATTGTTGTTTTGTGCAGTTTGAATAGATGAATGTTCGTAATATATTTATCTAAGATTGGATGTGAGGTTTTGAACTTACTTATCTGGCATTATATCAGTTCTTCTGTAAAATGTTGGAAGGCATTTGCAGGCAGTTAGCTGTAACTACTACTAATATTTGCTGGGAGGCATCGTGTGGAAAACAGCCATTGTTCAAACGTGAAAGGACAACCATTGTTTCAACACAATAAGGAGTGACTCGTTGCACATAACGAGGAACGCATGCAGGCAGAAAGTTGATTAGGCAAATTAAATGCATTAGATCAACTGCTGCCTACCACAAGGTAAGTACTTATCACAATAAACATTGTTTAAATACCATCAATCTTACTTCTAGAACGGTGAAGACTTTATCAGTGTGTTGTCTGAATATTCAATCCTTGAGGCATAAAGTAATACCTGTGGCTAATTATGTTGCACTGCAACGTACTTATGAACATGGCTTGGAACTGACACTCATCGCCTCAAAATAAATGAGTAGGTTCCTGAAGTTTATGAGTTTAATCATATTACTCAGGAGTTGCTATCGCGGTAAGTCAGGGACATTGGTGATATATATGTCTATACCCATTTTGATAACATGGACTGTACCATAAATATGATGGTGCGTTCAGTCGTGTTCAGACTAATTTCGCCGATCATCATTATAACAAAAATCTACATCAGATGACTGTGCGCAATAGGGGGCCGCCAGGGTTCTCCAACCCACACTTTAACAAGACAAGTGTTCGGACTAAATATAAATACGAGTTTCCGACTCGGACATAGCGTTCGGGACAACTTCCGGATCGTATTTACGACGCGTCGATTGGTTGTTTTTAGCAAGAAAATAAGTCCGACTTGACGACCTTCATCTTGTGTTTGCCGGAATGGAGGGAAAATGAAATGAGCTTGTTTGTAAGTATTTGTCCATTTTTCATATGTGTAAACAAAATGCATGCACTTTACTTATCACATAACATTCCATCACATTCGTATAACTGAGAAGTACAAATTCAGAATATAATGAATACATTTATATAATTATATTTTAGCTTAAGAAATTGATGATTCGAAAATCAAGTAGTGCTTGCTGTAGAGAGATAGTAGACATAATTGATATATATATCTAGATTTTCTAACATACTTCTTGGATAGAGCAACAAAGGTTCGAGATACATGAGTGTAAAACTAGCTTGAGTGACATGGTTTAGAATCAGCCGTGGCAGACTTTACTGTCTTTGATTACAAACTACATCACCGATGTCATCTTATTAGTGAAATAATTTACTCCACTAGACAATTCAGCTTATTTATAGCCTCTTCTATGTGTGTAATTGCAGTGTTCATGGATGATTTTACATATTATTTGGATGTTGATTGCACCCAAAAAATTATTATAATAAAATCTGGAGAAAGGAATGAACGCTTCGCAAACGTTACTACTACTACTAATAGTAGCGTTACTGTGATTGGTTCAAAAATTAGAAGGATATAATTTTTTCTGATAATAGTGCACAATAAGCTACTCAGCCAATCAATAATACTGAAGACAAAACATCCATCATACCACATCCTATGTTTAGCGCAGAGTAACCACTTTTTTAATTGAATGTTTAGCGGAATATATTGTCCCTAAGGATAAGGGCTTCTCAAAGTCATTGGTTGAGCTGGAGAAATGAATCCGATTGGGAAGATGCCAAAAGAAGTCAAAATTGCAGACTGTGGCCACCTAATTTTCACAAATGTTTTGATTTAATTCTAGTGTTAAAAGAGTGGCCAGAAAATGGAACAACTTGGTAAATGATTTCAAAACTGTGATGGATAATTCCAACACAACTGGTAGGGGAGGAATTAGTATTCAATTTTATGAAGACAGGAATGCCCCTGTAAGTTCCAGACACGATGCATTTATGGCAGTAACTGCTACAGCAGAGACAGTCAAAATACTTAGGCCATATGTAATTACAAAACGATATGCATCACCTGAAGCCAGTCCATCTTCCAGTTCGGCAGCTAAGGAATATACCACTCACATTTGAAGAAAATGAAAATACCCGAAAAGTACGATTCCATACAGTCTACACAAAATTGGTCGTAAAATACCAATCATGATAATAATCTAACAAGTAAGGCAAATCTGATTTACATTGTTAGTTTAATAATGTTTGTAGAATGTTCTGATAGAGGTTTTACACATATGTATTAGATGGTTTATGTTTTTCTGGCAAGTATGAGTGTGTTCGAGATAGAAAACTAATGAACATTTTGTTCAGAGAAAGACATAGAATATGTTTAACATAACTGAACTGATGTAGTAACTCTGATAACAAAAACACACACTAAACACAAATATTCAGGCACACTCACACACACCGACACGCACGCATGAACCTATGAACATACACGTACGCATAAATATGCTCGCAATGCAGACAAACACACACACACAACACACTTGCACACATAACACAAACACACACACACACACACACACGCGCAGAAACGGACACGCAGACACACACTCATCCACTCACTTATTCACACAAATACACAGGTATTCACATATATTAACAATGAACACTATTACGGAAGCCTCTCGGTTGCGTGTTCGAATCCAGTTCATATCTATGTTTGTGGGATTTGTTAATTTAGTTGATTCAGAGATCTCTCGAGATGAAGTTAAATCAACTAATATTTATAGGCACTTAACATATCCATTTATTTCCATTTACCTGTGATTTGCATATTATTAACTTTAATAAATCTTAATATATTCACTCGAATACAAAATACGTTGTTTTTAGTATACTCAATACATAATCATAATCAGCGTATAGAGTAAAGCTCGAATACCTACTTATACCATCATATAAAGATTAATTCAAACAATAATGATGTTTCTGTAGCTACTTGCAAAATACCATTAAGTCAATATTGTTAATACTGGATATCAGATGGCAGCTTCCCAAGGAAGTCAATTCACATGTATTGGTTTTATACTATCTAATGTTATGCAACTTGGATTAAAGTATTATATACAACAGTTTGTTCTTCTTTCTAATATATAAACTGGTGGGGAAAATAAGTGTGCAAAGCGAGTTTCCAGTATAGGACACTAACATATAATACTGCTTAAAACATGAAATTAGAGTGAATGTCAGAGTTGTTGTTACTACTAAGGTGCCAGTGATTGAGTGAGTGTACGTGTGAGTGTTCACGGCATTGTATGTATATGTGAGTGATGGATTGATGTATTGACTAACTGATATATTGATAGATATATAGAGATTGATTGAATGATTGATTGAATGAATTATTGATGGAGTGATTGAGTGAGATATGTTTGTATCAGTCAGTGATTCTGTTTGGTATTCAGTAATCCATCAGATTGTTAGAGCAAAATAGAACGGGCTACAGAAATTACAAAAAAACATCATAGTTATATTGACATCATTTATTAATAGTATGATAACTTAAATGCATATTTCTTCCAATATTTATTTTAATACTCAAATTTCATTGGTAGATATTATGTGGTAACAATGTCACAGAACTGTGGCTTTATTTGTTGCATCAAGCTGTCATTAATTAGTTTGATTAATAAAGCAACCGACTAATTACAAAAAGGTAAACATATTATTATATAATAAGGGATAGTTTAGACTAAATATATGTTTGCAAATAAAAACTGCACAATTTTATCAAATGTTATCAAATTGTTATTTAGAAGGAAAAATGCACAGGTATGTCACGGTCGATTAATATTATAATGAAAATAACGCGTTTAATAAGAATATCAGCACAAAGCACAGGCTCTATCGGTTCATTAACATATTTGTTACCGATGTAATGTAAAAGGTTTTCTTGTCTTTATATGTGATTTTTACAATACACGAAGTTCGTGTTTTGTAACTGATTCAATATTTGAATTACACAGGTTTATGTTAGGTCATCGACATATTCTACTTGTAGTTTTATGGGTTATTTTTTTATGCAAATTTCGCCCAGAATATTTTGATATATAGTACACTGCCCATATAGAGTTACTAAATTAGAGACCTGCGTTTTAAAAGAAAACAGCTGCAATGTTTAAGGTTGCTTAATCTGATCACACTGATTGGAAAAATAATCCTTACCTGTTTATAATTTGGGATTTGTACAAAGTGATGTTAGATTTCTTGATTGACAATACTATAAATATGGTTCTATCTACTAGCTTAGAAAATATATATACAGTTAATGAAAATGTAAATCCGAACGTACAAGGTAGATGAACACAGATGGAGCACTGTGGTAAGATAACAGAGGAATACTTAGTGCCCCGTTTGAGGCATTATGATCATCTTGATCAGGTGTTTGTGTAATTTGTTCCAACCTTCACAGTGCTACAATAAACCCATATTTGTAGGTGAACAATACGACATTATGCGACAATAACATTTGAGGGCAATTTGAGTGATTAAACAAATTATTACGGTAATTAAAACTCGGACTACGCACGATGTAAATAATAACTCTAGCGTATGACATAATAGATGATAGACACAATTCTATCAAACAAAAACAATATAGTTGCTACGATGATCTATATCTATAATGGATTAGAAGATCAGTGATGTTCTATAGATGTTACACGAATGAATATATTAATATTTTAGGGAACATTAAGTGAGAAGGGTTTAGTAAACAAATTGATCACTTAGTAAATCAATGTTAGATATATAGATGGCGTTATTTTGTCTGTCTCTTGTGTTTTATGTAACGGTAGACAAGAAGTGTCTTTTGCATATCATAGCTGTATTTAGGATCGTTCTGCTAGTTAAAGCAAAATACTGTTAGAATTTAAAACAAAAAACACATAATTACCTTAACAATTAAATAACTAATTCCAATGTGTTCTGTTCATTTCACGATAAGCCAGCAGTACTCCAATAACGAATAAAGTGATACATTATTAGGCAGTAGTCACCAGAGGTGAATTTGACATAAACAAAAGCATTTCCACGGCAGCATTAGATTCCTTTAGGGACCACGTATGTCAATAAAAACCTGTGTATTCAAAATATATTAATAGTGATAAACAACTTCCAAAAAGAGATGTTAAACAGACCAATTAAGAGCCACCCATTAAATCTGATAGCATATCCTTCACTAACCCCCTTAATCACACTACACCAGCACGGCGCTACACATAGCCGCATGCACACACATATAATATAACATAACATAATATATATATATATATATATATATATATATATATATATATATATGTAGCCGCATACACCACATCGGTGTTAATGCTAGCACACTAAGTAAATACACTTAATTAGTGTTATCATCAATACCACAGGTAGCATATTCTCTTGCCTGGCTATGTGAGTAGTTCATTAAACTGTTTACATTTGGGGATTTAGATTACTCATACACACACACACACATACACACACACACGACGCAGACACATACGCATATACATACAAACACACACACACAAACACACAAACACACACACACAACCACACACACACAACTACCATATATATATATATATATATATATATATATATATATATATATATATATATATATATAATACAGAAAGAAATAGAGAGAGGGGAGAGATAAACTAGCACACCCGGAGACATATAGAAACGAAACAAGCACATACAAACACATACATACACACAAAGAGGCATACACAATGAGGATTCAATGTTTTGTATCCTATTCAGTACTGAAATAATCCAGTTTAAAAACAATACATCCAGAAAACGGTTTTAATCAAATAACAGATAATTCTTGTCACCAGTCACCTGCTACAGAGGTAAATTGAATAGGTGTGCTGAACCATCTTGCTTTTGATTATTTTGTGCCAGCTTTATTTAAAATTTCACCTTTGATTAGAATATGTTCCGCTTAGTCTACATAATCATGCCAATCCTTATATCAAATTCTGTTGACATTTAATAATTTAATTGATATTTAAATGGTAGATTCCTCATTACTTACTAAAACACTAAAATATATAGCTTACACCATTGTTTTAAGGTAGGCCAATTTCACATACCGTGTGTACTAAAAATGGCCACAAAATCAGATTTCAATGTGTAGCATATCGTTTATAAAGATTATAGGTATGAATGAACGAATGAACCAAGAAACGATTGCTAAAATCGGTATTAATAACCTGAGCAGTGTATATAACTGTTCGTAGTAGAACAGTATCATTGTAATGATTTATAATGCAACTAATGAGCAAGTTAGGTGAATTAAATATATAGTTAAAATAACTGATTTACTTCATTTACTCTTTATATCATGATTATATCAGAGTTTATAATAACATAGCAGCTACTTTAGAAGGTAATGTCTAATTTTTTTGTTTCGATGACTTAATTTCCCTTGCCAATATTTAAAACCAGAAACCTAATTAATTATCCATTCCACCCTCCTTCCCGCCATCCATTGACATAAGTGTCAATTCATCCATCCCTCCTTATATCCATCCATCAATCAATTTATTCACCTAACCAACCATCCATCAATCGATCTTTTAATTCAGCAGTCCACTCATTCATCAAGCCATACTTCCTTCATCAATTTTTCAGATTTGTCTTTTTGCTTCCCACCCAATCCATTCATTTACTCTTTTTTCTCTTCCGCTAATAGCCTGCTATCCATCAGCCGCGCATTAGTCTATTGCACGGACAGACCACTGTTTTTCAATTTAATTAGAAATTGAAATTAATTTCTACGTAGCACGCCATAAAATATGTGTTATTGTTATGAGGGGCTTGTGGCTTAATGAAGTGGTAAGAAACGTGTCCTTTTAATTGTAAAGGGCCACCCTATTAACTCTCATTATCACTCATTTTTAACATATGACTTCAACATCTAGATGGCGTTTGAGAAAATAAAGGTTTTAAACCGGAAAAACTTTTTTTTGTACCAGGCTGCTCTCCCATTGTTAGTCGATATATTATTATCAGTGGACTCTTGGATATGCTTGTATTTGTGAGAGCTGAGTAGATTTTATTTACCTATTACGCATCCTAGTTTATAGTTTATAGACGTCAGGTCCAAATAATTGCAATGTTATTCAAAGGGAATCTTCAAATGGAACAACGACGGTTAGCGTTTTTACATTTATAATAAATACATTTGTAAATAAAATACTGTAAATATATCTCAGACACCGTTAAACATAAACATCATACGCATTTCGGGTATGTTGATTGAAAAAATACTTAATTTACCTATTTTATCTGCTTTAATATTATATTATCAGAATATCCTTTTGATGCAGCATAACCTTTGATAAGATAGTTTTTTGTATCGGCTGCATTCATTTTGAATATTGAATGATATCGTTCTTCAAATAAATGTTGCATTTGTATTTTAATCGCCACTAAAAATAACTATGGTTCCACCTGGCGGAATATGGTTTATCGAAATTAATGCTCACCTCTTCGTCCAAGGCGAGTAGAAAATTAACATGATTACAGTTTGAGTTTTCCTGCGGAGGAGCAGAATTATTATGTTAAAATAAAGAAGCATCTGGAGTGACATGTTATAGCATAGATATTGCTATTCCGATTCAGTTATCATTCTGCTGACTATACCCCAATCGTTATCATGTTTTAGCAACCCAACAGGTTGTACAACGTCATCGTCATCACACGACATTTAGTCCATGTTATTATCCTGTACGTGTTTCTTTTTTCTCAACGAATTCATATCGAAATAGAAATGAACCCAAACGTAGGTTCCTCCAGTCTTCACCGGTTGAAACCAGATTCTATTTTGGGATCAACTAAGAATGAAGTGTTATTTATTTTATTCAAAATAGACCTATTAAGTGAATGTATAATGCTACAACACCATCCAGCCTCACACATTATGAAAAAAAAACTTTGTGTATGTGAAACTTTATTTGGCACAGTCAGGGCTAGTGGATTACTCTCAGGACTAGAATATATTTATAGTCTTGTGGACTAGCCATAGATTATGGTACAACAATATTTATTGTTAGATAATAAGTATACAGCTGATGTATACATGCAGCCATTTGTGACTAGTTTAGTTTATTATATAATACGTGCACGAGTACATATAATCACTACACAGAGTCCAAATATACATTATCACGCAGGCCTTTTATTATCTTCTGAATTATCCACTTCACTTATATATTTTGCGGAGTCCTAAATAAAACAATCCAAAAATAACAGCATTTTAGAATTTCAATATTTCTATATTATAACAGCGATATTTCAAAATCACCAGTGGTATTAGTTATCATATAACGAAGAACAGATTGTGTCTAAAACAAAGTAGATTACATTTTAGTACCTCCTATTTTTGTCAATAACACATATTTCATGGCCGGAACAACCTCTAAGTTGTAATATTTCTTTATTGGTAATGTTGACATTTAAGAAGAGCATATTTTATTAATAGTTAGTAGATAGAATACTATATAGCACGTTTTGTTTGATCCAACTCATCCACCAGATAAGCATTATATATGGGTTTACGATTTGGAGACAACTTTATTTCTTAGCCTAGCAAAAATCAATTTATTAAAATAAACTGAATTTTAGAATTTAACTAAGACACACGAAAAACTTATATTTACACATAGAAATATAGAAAACAAAACACAAAAATACACATAATAATAATAATCATTCAGAATAAATCATTGATATTAATAATTTGATAAATAAAATGCTACTGCAACAAGAAAGTACAAAGTGAGTGTAACTGAATTAATATATAATTTTCAATATACAAATAATACAAATGCGAAGTAAGTAAGTGTCACACACATATATATATATATATATATATATATATATATATATATATGTGTGTGTGTGTGTGTGTGTGTGTGTGTGTGTGTGTGTGTGTGTTTGCGTGTGTGTGGGCAGGCCTTTGTGTTTGTTTGTTTGCCAATGGAAGAATGTATGAAAGATCATGCGACTTAGACTAGGTCTCCTCTTATATATTGGCTATTATAATGCACTTGTCTGACATATATGGCTAAATATAGCTATATCTTGGTATATATGTACCATCTTTTATCATGAGTCACCTGTCCCTTACATTGACAGTCTGAGGATGTATAATTGATATTTTGATAAAGATCAACTAGACAAGAGGGGGAACCTTGGCATGAAAATAATTTGACGTGGTCTGTCAATAGATTATATATATATATATATATATATATATATATATATATATATATATATATATATATATATAATAGCCAAGTAAATAAATAAATGATCATGTGTAAACATTACGTCACTGAATGTAATGCTTTGTCGTTTTACATTCTTTTGAAAACTAGTATATACTCACATATACCGAGATAGAGATAGATAGGTAAATTGATAGATAGAAACATAGAATATATATATATATATATATATATATATATATATATATATATATATATATATATATATATATATATATATATTATATTATATGTATATATATATATAATAGATAGATAGATATATAGATAGTTAGATAGATAGATAGATAGATATATAAATAGATATATAGATGGATAGATAGACAGATAGATATATTACAGATATATAGATAGATAGATAGATAGATAGATAGATAGAGTGATTGATATATACATAGATATGTAGATAGGTAGATTGTGGTCTGAAATTGTAAACCCAAATACAGTGATATTTCAATGTGATTCTTTATTCAGTTTCCATTATTGAAGTCAATTAAAGGCACATTTAACCTTTTACGGGCTACTGCTGCTCTACTATTGAATCAACATAAAACGTAGATGTTAGTTATCAAACATAAAGCTGATAAACAGGTGTTGATTGTACACATATATTGTTTCTGAATACAGCGAGTAAGTAAGTAAAGTAAATGAGTAAAATAGCCATCTTTGCTTCATATTAATAAATGCACTCTGAATGAAGCCCGATGGCGTCAAAACATCTCAATAAAGAATAGTACAATATAGAATGTAAACAAAGGTGTCATAAAGATGTCATAAAATTATTATAAAATTTTGATCGAGTTTAGATTGTTAACTGCAAATAGTGTAAAGCTGTCATATTCGCGTAATAACGTTAAAAGGTCATCTATTCGTGGAACATTTATCAATTGTAAAAGATCATATAGTAATTTCAGAGAACATACATAGTACCGGCATTTTGTTTTAATTTTACATTGATTGTTATTCATAATATGTTAATATGCACTCACATGTCATTGTCTACCATGTGAGAGCTGCATATTTGGAACCAAGACCTTTCTTCTTTACTCAACCTGTAAGAGGTTACCAGATACAGATGAAACAGTATATGTGCTATACTTTCTAAAACACTTTATCATTCACTCAAGTACAGCTAATCCCTGATTCGCTGGTAATAATCCAGACACAAATATATTTGCATTTGAATATTCGAAGACTGGATGTATTGGTTGAGCATCTAAATGTACCAGCCCGCAGTGAATCAACTTATTGATATAAATCGGTAGGATAAGTCAATATATGTTGTTGTTCTTAGACATAGGCTATTTCAAGTACTAGACAGAGTGAACAATCAATTAATATTGCATGACGATAATGCTATGTCCATTGCAGTATGTTAAGGCTAGACTCCATATATCAGTACATCCATATGGAGTCTAGCCTTAACATACTGCAATGTACATTGCATTATCGCCATGCAATATTAAATGATCTTTCACTCTGTCTAGTACTTGAATTAACCTATGTCTAAGAGCAGCCAAAAACACACTCTTTCTTGCATGTAACCATGTTAGAACGTTTGATTGACAGAACATAAATATGGATCTGTCTGTTTATGGTGGTGTATCCTTTCATCGATAGAAGTTAAGTTAAGTTATCCACTTCACTTATATATTTATATTAACAAAAGCTGGAGTTAAAGATTTATACTACTTCAATAGTTAACATAAAAAGTGTTTTCCGGAAGGATGTGCCGTCATTTATTTACGTACGCATTTTTGGGGAATACGAAATTCCTGTATAGTATTCTGTGAGCAAGTATGTTTTCATATGCTTAAATGTGAGGTAGACATAAAAAGTGTGTGTGCATGTATCTTTATGGCCAGTATATAATTTGGCAAAATACTTACTTAGTGTTTTCTTATTTATTTACATATGTGTATAAGTAATAGATGGGTTTGGCTGGTTATATTAACTTCTTCCCTAATATAATAAGCAGCTGATAACAACAAACTCCAGTGGTATATCTCTAGAAATATATCATAAGGATTTAGCTTAATTATTGCTCTACTATATTGCAAATCTTATCATTAGATACATGGATCTGCAAATATGTAACAACAGTGCAAACACAATAATTCTACAACGCCGGTCTATCTACTCAATGCGAATGTTGATATTATAAATTATATGACAAACAATTACTCTAGTACGTCTTATATTAGTACCATATATCTAGCTGACTTATTTTTAATCGGCTGTTCGTCCCCCACTAATACCGTCACAATGTGTGATAAACATGTCATACAGCACACCATACTGCAATAATAATTACTCTACAATTATAATTAAGCTGTCGATATTTCATTTCAATTCAAATTTAGTGGACAAGGTCACATACTGGCGTCATCAACACTTTCGTGTTTCGGTTTATTTTTGTTCGATTATGCCTGAAACTTCATAACTCTATGCGTGAGAATGCTGAAAATTAGTGGATATTCTGTTGAATAATTAATTAGACACATGATAGCCAGCTGAACATGTCTACCTACAACGATGTGTATTTGTTGTATAAGTTGTGCATAGTTTAAGTGATACGGTGACTAGACATATAAATAAATGTCAAAGCAATGATTAGCTAAAATAGTAAGATTGGGCTATTTTATTTTTTGAATAAAATCTCACCGTTCTAATACTTCAATCATGAAATATATCAAATATATTTATGCCTGTTCCACTAGGATGTATATCATTTCCCATACTTTGAAGACAATCAGCAGAAATTGTGGAATTAAAACAAATTGAAATCGAAGGTTTAAAGAACTCCGAATATTTTTTGGGATCCGATCTTCAATAGCTAACGCGTAGTACCCCAATAAGGTGTTCACGGTAATGTTTATTAGCCTAATGAAAAGTAACGGTACAAATTAAATCAGAGCTGAAATGTCACTGGAAATTAATGTTATTCATTAATCCGGATCCAGAAGAGAATACAAGTAAAAAGAATTTAGTTTTACCTTCTCATTTCGTTTTCAAGATCGTTCTTATTCCGCTATCGAACTATGATAAGCTTGAACTGTTTTATTTATTTATTTAGGTAGAGCAAAATAAACCCAAGGTTCATGCCTTTTCAATAACAATGTGTTGATACATTTTAATATAAGTAAGTTCTCCAGTTCGGCAACTTCCAACCTTCCAACCTATAATTCTGAAATAACCATACTGATTCAAATAAAATAAATTACTGGCAAAGGATTAAATATACTCAATATTAACAATACTAATAAATATAATAATAATACTAAAAACGTAAATATGTATTTGTAACTGAGACAGCTAGAATTAATCGTTAAAATGCAAAGCACAGATTATGGGTTTTATATATATATATATATATATATATATATATATATATATATCACCTAACTTTAATGAATTATATATATTTTATACTTGAGCTGCCATCTTTTCTTTTCATCGTATGGGCTAAATGACTCAGCGTTAGCTGAATTATCGTCCAACATTAAAGGTATGTGGTAAAATAGTCAAACAAGTGGGCATTTATAAATAGATCTTTCCTTAATTAATACTTTTACCAATATATCCACTCACACATTAGTACGCTAAAATACATATCGTATAAACTACGTCAGAATGAAGGCAGTAAATCAATAATATTATGTTTGTCGTTTACAGTAATTTCATTTTTCTTCAATAGTAAAACTACTAAAAATTGATTCTTTGAGGTTGTTCTACTTAAGAGCATGTTTTAACTTTCAGCTACGTAGTTCTTTCGGTTTCTTTAATGACGTAGTTAGTCTTCTTTTTTTCAATTGTTGACTGATGGATAAAAACATTAATTTGTAAAAAGGTGCATTTTAAAGGACTTTTGATCAACAAAGACGACTGACGACAAAAATATTTCTTAATTTAATTTGATTTTCTGAATTCTTTCTAAAACCAATTTCCACTCAAGCAGTAACGACGTGACATGTATATTAAACTTCATTCAAGGTTAACCTCGTCACCACGTCTATTTTATAGGTATTTTTATTCAGTTTATCGTATTATAATCACATTTATAAGTGTGTATATAAACTGGCTAAAGCCTTAATCGCTATGGGTTTTCATGGGTGTTTTGTGCAAAACGTACATATATAGTCAATTGACACTCGCTAAAATTATATGTGTTTTCAAAGCCATCAGATTTGCTATTAATGGTATGACGATGAACACATAAACACAATCCAATATACACACGAAAGTTATCAATTCTTCCCATCACCATTCAATCAATTATCCCGTGTAACAAAACATAAACTGATGGCTCAGATAAATAGAAAAATAGCTGTCACAGAGCTAATCATGAAATTGATTATATCGCTATGATTTATATGAATGTCTAGAGATGTATTAAGACCATTACTTTGCTGTGATAACAAAACGGTTATTTGTACTGGTTATTACGTAAACGTAATAACTGAGTTTATAATTATTCCATATAATACTACAATTATATATATTTGTGTTTTTTTTTCACCAGGAGAGTTTTTTGAGCTGTTTATTTCAGAGGGTATAATTATGGTGCTGGAATTTTCATTTTGTAATTACCCCATAGTAGTACAACGTAATGGACACCTTTTATTGAACTATGTATCGCACGAATGACACACTCAGACACCAGTACATACACACGCGCGTAAGCATAAACACACACTTTTACATATATACAAAGCAACATACGAAAACACACACAGACACACACATACAAACACGCAGGCATATAAATACACACATACACAAACACACACACAAACAAACACAAACAAACACAAGCACACATATACAAATACATACATACAAACACACATACACATATATACATACAAAGACACACATACAAATACACAGATACAAACATATAACAAACATTAAATGACACTAAATATTCTCATACCTTATATACAATATCACAAATACTAGAGATAATAAGCCTCATACCACTGTCCTATGCAAGTGTTGGTGTTACCATTTACATAATTTTGCTGTCATAGTCTAATCATGACAGGCAAAAACCTATATTTCATTCGATGCCAGCCTCTTACAAAATATCCTGATGTTAACATCGCCCTTATCGCATTTTAGTCGATAGCCATTTTTTTTAAAGAGATCAAATTTGTTTCGTTAACAACTTCTAATGGCGTTTGGATCTAATTATAATCGACGGGATTTTAGGAAATACATAAGATGGAGAGACAATGGGCTCTCCTTAATAACTAACATTGACATAGACGTTAGCTAGCAAATACTTGTTTCCTGTAACTTTGCTATAAGATGATAATCATTTTGTTGTCTCCATAATATGGTGACTGGATGAAATGGTGACCAATGGTCTGTGCATGCGTGTGAGTGTACACAAACGCGCGCACACACACACACATATATATATATATATATATATATATTTGTGAATAATGTATTTGTTTCCATATTCTTCTTGGTATAAGTTAATGTTTATTGGGTGAGTTATATACCTTGTTTCATGAGCAGATGCCGATGTTTCAACGAAGATGTCAGAAAGCCTTTATAAGACAAAACTAGAAAATGTTGGTTGCTCCTGGCGGCTTTAGAGAACAACTGGCTTAGATAGTTTTGCTCTTGTTGGAGTGACCCGCGGGTTAGTTCGTTTTGAGAGGTTGGCACTACCTTTATATTTTATTACGTTTACAGATGTGACATACGAATTGGTGTATCGAGTATATGGGGAGTATATATGTTTAATGGGCTTTATTTTGTTTATTTCTATCAATTTTATATTTGCCATATACAATATTTGCTCATATGTAGTCGACACTATATCCAAAACAAGCTTTTATTCTCTTTCAGTAGTTGGGTTAAACAAATATATTTATCTAAATAAAAGTGAATCTCTTCTTATTGCTTATGTCCAGTTTAAAAAATATTTCATTTCAGTTATGTAACATCATCTAACTGCCATATAATGTCATCAGATAGAGTAATAACATATTGGAACGTAATATATCAAAGTGAAATATTGATTTAATAGATTATCTGATTATAAATAATAAATAATTGTCTTCAATATTTCGTTACTGTAAATAAATAAATATTTAACATTAATTATTTTAACAGAACTTTTAAAATAGTGATTGAATCTAAATGGATTGAATGCAGTAAAGCGTGCATATATGTCTTTGACAGCGTCTCACATATAAGCTAGATCTATCTTAATAGAGAAATAGCCTACAATGGGTCTTCTATGTTTAGTTGTCTAATGTCATCCCTTCTCGTCGTCTGTTTCCATAAACGGAAACAGCGGCAAGCTTCTTAACCATAGACATATTTTTGTATTGAAACCGAAACAGAAGAAAATGATTATTCCATTTTGACTATTTATTTTTAGGGTAAACTGACATTTGCTTTCATTAGATAATCACGCCGAAAAAACTATAATTATCTGAGGCCCTTATACATGGTTCTACCTACGTGTAATAAGGCTAAAAATAATATTCGTATTGGCTGTAATTTTTCAATGAAATAATTCTGGGAATAACCCTTAATATGTTATATGACCCGGGGCTAACAACCGCCTATCACATAGACGTCAACTTATGAGACATGTGTCTGCTGTATCATGGTATTTAATAATCAGTGTGCTCTGATCTGAATATTTGTACTAAGGAATGAACATAATTCTTTATCCTAGTGACGATGATGGTGATGATTGATGTTTTATGTTTGTTATGTCATGCTTACTGTATCCCTGATGTGCTATTAAAAAGACAATTCTCCCTTTTACCGTCGCTTTAATATCATTGTTAATACATTTTGTCTGCTGTTTAAGACGCTTTATTTACTTTCTATTATAAACTATCCGTGTTGTTGTCAATATTTGTTGATGTGCATTGAATGTTAAAGCTTTATAAAAACATGTATCAATATCAATAGTTTGCGGTCTACAATAACTATTTAGTGTACAGATGGAGCTGAACAGCTTAACATGTTTTTGAGGTATTACAAGGCACAAACAAGCATAAAAGCTGTCTTTTAATTCAGAATGTCGTCGATGAATACAGAACAATTGTATTATAGATTTACTGAGATGTAATTGTATAGATAAAACATGCTTATGAGTGAATGTAAAATTACAAAACAAATTAACAATTATTATTTCATAATACTTTTATTACTAAATTTAACCACAAGAAAGCTCCGGAAGAGCAAAACATAATTATTTTGTTTGTGTTGGCTATATTGATATATATGATGAAAAGAATAATTAATTCATCCGTGCATTCTTTGAAACCTATCTTTTCAAATGTTCAAGAATTCCTGGAATGAAGTACTTATAAGAATGTCAAATATATTATATTGCAAAATGATATTTTGAAGGTAGAAGTTATCATAATTAGTGAACAAGTTAAGAACGTAACTTCATGTAGTCACGATTATATTACTTCTACCCCTTTCTTAAATTTTGAAGTATTATTTAAGTCTAATATCCTTTGGTTAATATAACATTACCTCAGATAAATATGGGCATAATTTCAAATAACATCATTTCCCTTGCCCTGTTTTACTAAGTATTAAGACCTCTTTAGAATAAAGAATATTCACATCAGCATCAATTCTTTATTAACGAAACATGGACTGAGTAATATGGTATGAGCCTTGTGGTAATATGCTTAAATATGTTACATTTAACAATTCAAGCCAGTTAGATCGAAAAAAGACTACAGTTATTTAATTGTTTATTCTTAAACCATTGAGGCTTCCACAAGTAGTTTACATTAAAAGCTATGTCCATGTTTTTAAAAAGGAAGAAAAGGGATTATGGAAATGTATGGTGTTCTTGGAGTTTAATATACTTATTTACTTAGTGCAACCTGGGGGAAGCATGGTCAATGTGATTAAATTGCAAGAACAAGTACAAATTAATGTTGCTTCACTATCCTTGTCAAAGCCCATTAAAGTTGAAACAATAGTGAAACAGGTAAGCTATCACTTCTGTATTATTTGTTGTTACTGGCTTATTGTTGTATGATAGAAACTAATTAATTGAGAAGAAAATTAAGCAGAAAATATTTGATGAGAAGCTATATATGTTAACACATGAAACTGAGAAATTCACGAAGCATTTAATTAGGCAAGCTCTTGTTTATCAGAAGAGAAAAGGGAATATTGTGAACTTAAAATAAACATGCAATAATGTGGTAAAGCCATCAAAGAATAAAAGAAATATGGATCACCAGGCATTGATGGTATACCAGCCGATGTTTATCAATTATTTTGGTCAGATATACAAAACTACATGGCAGGATGATTTAACTACTCTTGAAAATAGTCAATTGTCAGCCAGTCAAAAACTCGCCGTGGTAACGTTTCTGCCACAGAAAGATAAAGATAGAATGTTATTAAAGAACTGAAGACCACTTCCACTGCTATCTACAGATTATACACTGATAACTAAAATGCTAGCTATGAAACTGTCAACTGTTCTTTGAGATATAATACAAAGTTATCAAATTGCATGCATCAAAGGAATATATATAGGCGAAAATATAATAACCATAGATGATGCTATTGCAATTTGTAAACAAAACAATATGACTGGTATATTGCCAGTATTTTATTCTGAAAACGCATTCGACATAATCATATGGAAGTTTCTAATACAAATACTCACAAATTTAATTTCGGAAATATTTTCAAAAAGTGGATCAAAGTTTTCTATAATAATATTCAAAAGACTTTTATGAATAATGGATATTTGGCTCTTACTTTAATATACGTAGAGGCGTGAGACGGGAATGTCACACACCAACTTATTTTTTCATAATGGTCATTGAGATTTTAGCAACATATAATCGCTATAATAAGAAAATACATTGTCTGCGATTGAGAAGCAGAGCAATAAATATTAGTCAATCAGCAGATGATACAACAATATTTCTGAATAACACTGAATCAATACAACCTATAATGGATACACTAGATAAATTCCATCTGTGCTCTCGCTTAAGACCACATATGCACTAAACTGAGGCTTTCATAATAGTAAAAACAAACTTAGAATGGTGTGAAGGTCCCATCTAATGCTAGGAGTGTCCATTTGTCAATCATCAGAAGATAACTATAAACATAAATATAAAACACAAATCAAGAAATGTAGAACTATGTTGTCAATGTGGAAACAAAGAAGACTCATTAAAAGGTAAAATAACTGAATTAAATTCTTTGGATGCCTTAATATTAGTATATCCATGTACTATTCTAGAAAATTCAAATAGAGTTATAACAAAAATTAACAAAATATTCTTTGATTTCCTGTGAGATGGTGGAATAATAAAATTGCTAAGAACATAATAATAAAAGAATGAAAACGGGGGCCTGAAAATGATAGATAACAAAATTTAAATCAAATCATTAAAGCTATCTTGGATGAATAGAGCAACAACACACCCAAATACAGCATGAAAATTAGTTGTAGATGAAATATTAAAAGACATATGTTTAGATAACTTATTCAAAGGAATATACAACGTAGAAACAGTTATTGAAAATTACCAAACTTTTAAAAATAAATAATCAAATACTGGAGTGAAATAAATTAATTTCATGCTAGAACAAAACAGTCAATAACCTATGATCCAATTTGGCATAATAAATATATACCAATTGAAAATAAAACATTGTTTTGCCAAAGTGGCAACAACAAGGTATCCAAACCATATACGATCTCTTAAATATAAAAACAAACAATTTCTAACATATGATGAATTAAACTCAAAATCTAACACAAACTGCTACTTCATGGAATGCCTTAGAATAAGATAAGCTATTCCATTATTATGGAGGAGAATATTGTCTTATAATACAACTGAAATCCTGATAAAAAACCTTATTATACATTACCACCAATGTTAAAGAACCTAAAATCATACAACCCCCGTCAAATATAATTTACTGGTTGCTTTGGCCTTTAATATTTAAAACACATTTTAAGTCTTGCGGGGAATCCTATCTCCAATATTTTCAGTACAAGGCTAATACATCGCATTCTACTATGTAACGAATTGTTTATCAACCGCAAAATTGTTGCTACCAAAAATAAATGTACATAGATGCATTGTGATCGACATAAAACATCTGATCAAAGGATCACATCACAAATTAAGATATTGTTTTTAATCTGTGCATTACTGTGGCAAAATCACACACACACACACACACACACACACACACACACACACACACACAACATATATATATATATATATATATATATACTGCTAAAATGAACCAAAATATTGTATGTTTACGGATTTTAAAAATATACTGAAGAATATATGATATAAGTTTTTTTTTATTTCAACAATAGTAATATGATCATATGCTAATATGAAGATGAATACCCCTGATAATATTGATAATACACTGTAATGTACATTATAATATAATGTATGTGCATTGTAATACTGTGTATATTGTATTGAGTTGTTTTATAGCAATCTGTGAATGAACATATTACTGAAGAAAGACCAAAAAAGGTTGTATGACCTTTGTCATATTATAAACCAGCCCATTTTGCCTTACATTGTCATTATCTGCAGTATTAACTTCTCACAATAAAGATGACTAAATGCTTACAATAATAACCTAATGAGCCAAGTAACAACATTGATGAGGTCAATACGACTACAAAGGCAGATAATAGAGTTTGGGATTTTTTTATTTTATTTATTCATAGTGTTCGTTTTCCAGCAAGACATACCACGTCGCTTAAAAGGATGCATGAACACTGTGTGGAAAAATATATGGTTTGGGTTAAGTGTGGGCGAACAAACACGCTCATGTAAATCCGGAATTTAGTGGAGAATGAATTAAATTTGTGTTTCAGCAACGATCTGAATGTTCTTTAAATTAAACTCGAAAAATGTTCTCGCCAACGTTCTATAAGTAGACCACTCATACCCGAATAACATTTTAATTAATTAGATTTAACTTCATTGACAATTGGAATTCAAGGATGAGGACAAAATAATAAAAAAGCATGACACATATCTGGAAAATAAAAGTGTGCCTCAATTATGGGAGGTTAAACCAAGTGATTTCGTTTTATTATCTGGTTATTATGCTGATATAATATGGTGTCATGAGATTAACGATGGATGGATGAATGAATCTTCTTTAACGACACATCGGCACAATTTAGGCCATTCAGTGTCCTAGAACGTCATGAGATTAACGAGAGATGGTCTATTATAATTACAAGGACATGTTTCTTAATGCCTCATTGAGTTACAAAGTCATAATGACAAAATAACTATATTGTTTGTTGTTTTACCTGTCAACTACCTTTGCTTTTTCTAAGTTAGATAGGGAAACTAGTCCACTCCATGTTATTGCCTGATGTATGATCGTTGGATTAAGGGTAATATTTGCGAAATAGAGTGAAGAATGTCAGGATAGATGGAATCAAGGAATATCAGATTGATGGATGGATGGACAAATATGATTTCACTTTGATATTCATTCCATCTAGTTATTCATTTTAACAAACAAGGTATGGCAACCGGCATTCTTCTTCATGAATGTTTAAAGTGAGATACTCATATGTGAATTCAGGCCATGTCGTTTGGGATGAATCAATTGCCTGGTATATGCGGAAGGATAAGAATCTCTGTAGCTATTATCCGCCAATTATGCCTCACTAAGATATATTATTTGAAAGCTGCAAACTTCTGCAAGGAATTTTCGAAACATTTTCGTTCTCTTGCTATCAACAGAGATGTTATGTTGATCACTTGAGAATTCATTATACAGCTGGATCACCAGATACCAAACAAATTGATAACATTTCCAGATCACCTAAACTCAACCACTATATGTAAGACTCCCGTGAAGACGACACTTTCACTAGAGGCTTACTTACGTCTTTCATTTTATCTAAATATTCTTTATTTACATGACTGTAGCCCGTTGTTTCAATAACAGTATTTCATACAAGATGATTTGAAGGCTTCATCACTGATATTTCTACGATAGGTCATAATAAACCTCTTAGTACAAGAATGACATGAAGACCAGTTTTTCATCGTAGAGGTAAGGTATAAAGGATGCAAGTATAATTCTGAACTGCTGGGGTTCACGAATCTTTTTGTATATTCATTCTTTAAATCTTAGAGTTAGACAAATTCAAACAAAACTATAATTGTCCGCTAAATCGTAGTTTCAAAATGAAAAGATGAAAGTACGCAAGAGAAATAGTTGCAGTGTTGTGAATAAAAGTACCAAAAACTCAGCCTGGCTTATCATCTATTTTTAGCTCAACCAACTATACGTCCTATTCTTCTAATAACTTATTTTGTCAAAGATATTAAATATGTAATTGGTTCCTTTCAACACCTTATCATAGATCACAGCATATAGCATTGATATAAATGTCCTTCATGTTCATGGTGGATAGATATGCGGCTCTTATCGGATTGGAAATAGAAACGTTATCTGACACTTTCCATGGATACAAGTCTCATCAACAGTGTCAGGTTGCTGTTTTCACTCTCAACACGATATTGTTAGTAAATCATTATTCCTGGATGTTTTCCAAATTAATTACATTTATTAAAACTACTAGTAGAAAATCCCAGTATGGAGAGTAATTTTCTAAATATTTATAAATTTAGTTTTTTTAATACATATTAGCTTTTTATTTTTTAATAATTAGTAACCTCTCACCGTCCCACTTGTAAGTATTGACCATTTAAAGTTGGTTTGTAGTAGTAATAATAGCGATAGTAGTGGTAGTAGTAGTAGTAGTAATAGTAGTAGTAATAGTAGTAGTAGTAGTAGTGGTAGAAGTAGTAGTAGTAGTAGTAGTAGTAGGAAAGGAGGAGGAGGAGGACAATTCATGGTAGTAGAAGTGGTTGTCAAATTCATAGTAATGGACAAGTAAAGTTTATAACACAAGGAAATTGCTAAAACATGAAAATTAAAGCGTAGCGGGATTAGAAAAAAAAGAGCAGCTTAAAAGACAGTCACTGCCTGCCTTATTGTGACAATTGTGACTAAAATATACCATATCTATTCAATTAATTTAGATTTATCATGGAAATATTTGTATTTGTTTCATCTTGGAGAGTGATATAATTTCGTGTGAAGGAATTAACTGTTCCGTTGACATCATAGAATAGCAGTTATATTCTGTTAAATGACGGTCTAGTTTAATCAGGTGGACCAGCTTATTCTCAAAGAATGGCATATGATACATACGTGGGGGGATTTTGTTTGCAAACATTTTAGCCGTTATGCATAGTTATGAATTGGAATAAATATAATCATCGGTCTGAAATATGATAAAATACTGTAACTAGAGTTAGTGTATATTGAAGAAAAGGTTCCTGCTTCATACGAGAAGAGACAAAGATACGGAGAGTTAGGGAACGATGCAGCAAACTTTCTAGTTTATTCCACACGAACATCCTTGGTCATTCATCACATGATCAGACACTACGTAATCTTGGTGTTAAATTTGATAGCGATTTTAATTTCAGAAAACATGTCACTCCTGCTTGTATCATATTCGTGATCTTCGTTGTATTCGGCGCGATAATTATCTTTCGGTTGCCAAAATCATTGCTACAGTATTCATTACTAGCAGGCTTGATTACTGCAACTCTCTTCTTTATAACATTGCATCTAAGGATATTCTAAAACTTCGGTGTCTTCCGAACTGCTTAGCTAAGATAGTCACACGGTCTCCTCGGTTTTCCCATTCTGTCCATCTGAAATCTCTTCACTGTTCAATCTCGCATCATTTTCAAACTCTACATTATTGCCTATCAAATTCTTTCTCCCGGACAACCTTCATATATATTGTCCATGTTTTCTTTAGCACCCAAGCCCAGAGGACTCCGTTCATCTGGCTTTCCCTTGTTGTCCGTTCCCATGGCTAAAGCTCAAGCTAGGACTTGTGTGTTTTCGGTTATTATCCCTACTCTTTGGAATTCACTCTCTGAACATGTTAAGTCACCAAATGCCATAGTTTTTTGGGTCACTATTTGAAAATTCACCTTTTCAGACTCGCTTATAATTTCTAAGTTTCCGTTCCATCTGGTCATTGTTGATGAACGAAGCATCGTATCCGGAGTTTGCCCACCCCCTGCATTAGGTGCGCCACTGAGATCGATTCTTTTCGAGGATATTGGGGCTATGAAACGTTTGTAATTATTAATTTAATCATTAACCATTGGCACAGGTAGATGGACATATAAACATAACCATATGATCGATTCAAGTATACAAATGCGTATATGTTATAGTTTGATGATTTATCTTTTTGCCAGCTGCGCATTAAAATTATTTACCAATGGTTGCACCTGTATATCTTAACTTAATATTAGCAGGGGCTACATCTCATTCTAGTTCCTACCTGAATGACACACCAACATATTTACTGATTTTTCAGGGAAATAAAGACTAATGTTATGCAATGCGAGAATAATCGGACTTACTAAACTAGATATAATGCACTCACTGAAATACGTTGTCCTCTTAGCCAATAACTTGAAAACATTCAGATAAATTTAATAGAGATTTATAGATATTTAGGTAGATAGACAGATGCATATATTTATAGACATGTAGCGTAATACAGATACAGACATCCAATCATGCGACCCCTTGGAGACATATATAAGTATACACAAAATGTCGTAAAATTAACTTATTCGAGTTTAATGTCTATGTCTAAAATTAAGCTTTACAATAACATATATATATATATATATATATATATATATATATATATATATATATATACATACATAATATATATATATATATATATATATATATATTGTGTATGTGTGCCATTCATGTGTGTGCGCGTGCGGGTTTAGGTATGTGTGTGTGTGTTTCTGCTGGTGTGTGTGTGTGTGCGTGCATGTGCATGTGTAGGTGTTTGTATGTGTGTGTACACACACACACACACACACACATACACACCACACGCTAAACAGCAAACAAACCACTATTGCATGTGCAACGACTCAGACAAATATTGTTAGAAGTGTTCACAATTGTCAATAAGATAGGGCCAAGGTATTTATTTGAAATGTTCAATTTCAGAGAATTTTTCATATGACTTGAGAAACAGTCATACTATTATACCATTTAATTGTACCACAGTGCATATTAGAAAGAAATCCATCAGATCTGTAGGTAAAAGCTATGACATATGCTGAGTAATGAGCTAAGATAAGCAATGGAAATTAATGTTTTAAGCGATTTGTTATGGTATGGCAAGGTCCAACCTGTACATTTCAATTGTGAATTTTGTTCTATAAATCAAATGTAATGCTTTATTTCCTTCTTGTCGTATTTAATGTTTAGGTAAATCTAGTCTGACTTAATGCGATATATGTTTGTCTAGTCTTTCATATATTAGCATATAATTATTATCTAACATCATCTCATACTTTCACGTTTATTATCATTCGGTTAATAGATTCAGCTATTGTATGTTGGTATGTATACTTTACTGAGCGTAAGTACACTTTATCTTACCTTATCTTATGTTCTTAACATGACTCACTGTATACGTATCCTAAAACACATATTACACGTGCGAGGCATCAGACTTATTTCGATCCATATTACATATTAGACTAATATAAGAAAACTATGTCGTTATAAAGACATGTATTATGTAAAATCTATATTGGTCTCCTTTAATGAGATACAGCGAAACGATGTAATAAATCATACAATGCTAGTTGATATATTTTTACTCCAACGGACGTTTGTTACTCCGGCAGACATTTCCATTCGTACTTTTTTCCTGCATGTTGTGAGTATTTATGTTACACTCGTACAGGAGAATTGTTGAACATATAGCAATTAAAATCCCGACAATTCATTTGCAGTATGGGAGATCTTCATGAAATTCGGTATTCTCGACAATATGTTAGATAGATCAAGCAGAGTATTACAGCTTTAATTTAGATCCCACCATACCAAACTGCATATACTAATAGACGCTACATTAGGCGTGGATGAAAATCCACCAACTGATAAACAAAAATGTATGAGGATTAGCTGTTAGGTTTCACTAAAACATAGTATTTACTTAGGAATCAGATGAAGACTTACCTTTTCACTCAAACAAGAAAACAACTTGCGACGCCGGATCTGTCGGACGTCTGTAGATACGGCTGATATTCGTAGGATTTCTTTAGATTTCTGGGTTGTTGAAATGTGCTTAGGTATAGGGTTTGTTTTATTCACAGGATATTACTCTTGAATGTAAGCTGTATTGTCAAAGTAGTTATCTGGTGTATGCACTAACTCAACATTGAACCTCACGCACGTATTACTTACTGTGAGCTGCGTTGTGGGATGTTACTTTTTGTACGTGTTCCCTCTTGCTGTACGTAGCTTTCACATAGCTGCTTCCCTGTGAGCGTGACATTAGATGGGACACACATGCTGATGAGTATTCCAGACACAGGTACAGGTCCTATTAATGTAAACAAATGTTGAGGTGTAGAATAATTTATATTTAGATTGAACTATGGATACATTTAGTTATGTATAGATTTATTATGGTATAGGTTTCAATAACTATCTAAGTATCATAGAACATACTTTGCAAGTCGTAGACATTAGACATATTTTGATCCAGATTCATTATTACACCAATTTCTAAGAAAGTTATATCGTGATAACATGTTTTACTGTATTATTGTTGTCCTCTAATGTGGTCGACTGAAACGACAAATTAATTTATTCAGCATTAAAATCAGTACATAAAGCTGTCTGATATTTAGTTTTATTGTTCCCATGCAAATTGAATCTAATACACTACCTGACTAACTACACAAACGAATATTGCAATCAGTTTAGTTTTATATTCTAGTTTAACAACTGGTAATTGAACATTTCACTTTTTGTAATATAATTTATACACGTTATTTAGCTCCACACGGAAGGAAAATAAGAATTAAGCTTCTCTGAATTAAACTAACATACGTGTAAATTAAAGTAATTTCTATGAAAATCATAACATCCAGTTTATGTTTTCTGGAGCGTTTACCGTCAGATATTGAGTCATGAAAAAAGGTTACATTTGTGTAAACGCTATTATTCTAATGTCTGCCTGTAAATAATAGCCGCCGACTGTTTTTAGATATGTAATTGTTTCCCCATTACCATAGAATAGATAGTGGGAGCAATATTTGTAGATTAGTGTGGTTTATGCCATCATTATAACATCACTAAATCTTATAAAAACAATTAAAAACCATATTTGATGGTTTGTGTTACAATTCCAGCAATATTGTTAGGGTCGAATGAAATAAACTAGTGGATGAAATGTTTGTAATGGGAAAAGTGTGTTTGTGGGTTGGCGTTGAAATAACAATGAAACCGTATTTGCTGTAAGCTAAAAATATGAGACGATGCCACGGCATTTCAGCCAGATGCAGTTATAACATAATTATATTTGTACACGCCATAATGAAATTAGTAGTCAAATAATATAATACTTCATAATAAATAAGTATTAAAACTCTAAACGAAAACACATATCTTTTAAATAAATCAAATTGATCAATATGAAGAAGATCTAGAAATAGCTAGACATGTAGTTAGGTTTACGTTAGAGATATTTGTATCTTCATTCAATCTGAAACTGAATTCCTGTGTACACTACTGAATAACCACTTTTTTCGGGAACAGGTTCGTTTCCCAGACAGGAACCACATGAAATGATGAGTCATTTGAAATATTTATTATACACTCAGTTTCTTCAACCGAATAAGATAATTGATTCTCGTGATGTATGAATTGGGATCTTTAACATCGAAAATTAAATTTAATTGCGGAAAAAAGGATCATGATCATATCATCATATTATGAGTGGATTACAGCTAGAGTGAATTGATGTAAATTGTAGAACATTAAATGCTTCATTATTATAAGTCAATTTGTCATGATTTGACTTGGCCTGATTAGGTGTGTGTTCACGTTGTGTACTTTGCGACGTGCTAATAATAAATAAGTTTTACATATCTAGTTGAACCAGTCTATTTTTTTCCCCGATTTTGATTCTTGAATAAAAAGGTCTTGACGCTTGATATATATTACTAGTTTGAGACACCCAAAGGCTCATCGATGTGATCCCGCAAATAATATGCTTGTGAAAACCTAATAAGGGAGTTGGATGATAGTCATTATTTATATGTTGAAATAACAGTGGGATAGTGGACGCTCTTAAGATAGTAATAAGCCGCCGGTGTGCTGATGTGACATGTTCATACATATTAATACCGTTATGGGTAATTCAATTTGTATTAATCTGTTATACTTGTGTTTATAGGGATTGAGCAGAATGTGGGGAAGTAAAATATATACAGTATTTATATTATTATTATTTAATCTTAGAATAATTTGAGCCATCCATAGGTGAATATCAACAATACTATGTTCTAAATTCTTCAAGTTCCACGTGCTATTTAACCAATGATATATACAGCTGTGTGTCATTAGAATAAAAATGATATTTAACGGCATATAGCTGAGCATTGATCCAAATAGACGGCTATACATTGTAAAAACATGAAGATCAAGAACTTAACCTTGTGGTACACCAAATACTAATATCAACTGAACATCATACACAATAATACGAAGATAAATTATCTTGACGCGTTCCAGATAGGATTGAAACCATTCAATTACATTACCTCACAGAGCGAACATATCTTTCAGCTTAGCGAAAAGTATATATATCCAGTGCAACATATAAGTTCAGGTAATAATGGTATCCCATGATTAATAACATCATAATATCATGTTTCACCCAAATCAAGGCTGATTCAGTTGGGTGACCACTTTTATATGCAGACAGCAGTGATTAATTAAGTAAAAATCGACTTTTATCTCTTGCATAAAATAACTTTAGCTAACACAAATTAATTATAAGTAATCAAACTTTCTACATGGATCTCAAAATACAATAGTAGTATCAAGTAATTGCAGATTTACTTTATGTCTGAAGTGAGATTTGTTTAGATCATCTATACACGTAGTGGCTGTTACGCTGAGTACATGTACATATATTTCCAGGCTTCTCTTCTCTCTCTCTTACTCTCACTATCATTCTCGTTATCTCTCCCTCTCATTCTCTCTCTCCATATATATATATATATATATATATATATATATATATATATATATATATATATATATATAATAATAAATTTAGTATAAATTTAGTAACTGGGTTTGCCGTCTAATGACAGTGAGGCAATATGCTTGTCGATTTATTCCCGTAGCGGAGAACATTCAAATGCTAGTGATTTGATAACTGCAACAAACACTCGTTACTTGTATATATATACAAATATAAAGTTAGGTAATGATCTTACAAATTGTCAGTAGACTTGTACAACATATGACAAGGTATATAATCTATTTATAACGTTATCATCTGACTTTTGTATCTGGAAAGATAATTGTTTTTGTAGTTTTATGTGACGATAACAATAATAATAATAATAATAATAATAATAATAATGCAAATTTAATAAAGCAGGAGCCATTCAAATGCGCTGTACAAATAATATGTAATAAAATAATACCCCAAAATTGTATGTGTGTAAAAAGCTTATTAGAGATTTAAAAGATAATTATTATTTATCTGTGGAACAAACCATGAGCAGGTGTGTTTTTAGAACGCATTTAAATTTTTTAAGAGACCAGGTATTTCCAATATCTGCCGGCAACCTATTACACAAAGTCATGGCTGCAACACTAAACACATACTTGCCATATGACCTGAGCCGATACACTGGCAATATTATCTGACTGGATGATCTGAGTTTTCGGGATGACTTCCTAATTAGAAACCAGTTCATACATGTATTCTGGCCCCATATTATTGAGAGATTTATAAGTTATTAATAAAATCCTAAAATGAATACGTTCGATTTTTTTATAGATATTTCTTCTGACAACAGTTACCAAATGTACACAGTGGGCTTACCCTAGCAAACTTATTACAGAGTGTACCATTGATAGAATAGCCCTGCTTGTCTATGAGAGATACATTTCAGGTTTTTATTCAGACTGATAACACATAGCATCTGAAGTTGTTATGTGACGCTGTCTATGTCTATATGACTTGCGAAAGACAGCGAAAGTGTTCTGACAGGACATATCGCAAACATAGTTAATAAATCATTATCCCTAGGTGTTTCTGAAGATCAAATTAAACTGTTCTCGTATATTAATTAATTAACAAATACTCCCTGGACTTCAATGTGATAATATGAAAATTAGAGACACATTTATCTAATAGAATAGCAAGTCAGTTGATGCCCATCTAATTAACTATTTATTCAATAATAACCTTATTGAATCACGATAATGTACATACACATCTGGTAACTCTATTAAACCTCCTTTGTTAGGTTTAACATTAATACTACGCGGTAAATTCATTAGTATAACTGCTTCTTCTGGACAGTTGTAACTTTAGCCACAGTGTAGCTTTCGTTAGATTGATAGAGATTTTCATCCTAACAGGTAAATTACTTAAATGGTGATGTGCCTGATGTTCTATCATTACCATCTGGTATACCACATAATTCAATTGCTATTCGTTGTTTTCATTATGTTCTGGTACGATAAATTCATTTAAAAATGGCGTTATCTATGATGTATATGCTTATGGCAGTTATATGTTCCCGTTCAATTATACATTTAGAACGTGGCATTGCTTATATTTGATGGCTATAAGTAAATCCAAACCCGCGAAGCTTAAATGCTGATAAAACAAAGCTTATTTATTTTAATTCACCACATTATAGCTGAACTCGTCACATATAACCCATTGGTTCATTTCTATTATTTCTAGTAGGCCAGGAACAAATCTAGAGGTTGTTATTGGCAAATGTAAGTAGCAACATGTCCACTCTGCATACTGATCTGACTAACATTTCCACCGTTTTAATACAATCTAGTAAGAAGTTGTCGTTGTTATTGTTATTTTAACGTAATTGCACATCGCTTAGAATATTATAACTTCGTGTTATATGATATATCTGATACTAACATGAATTGGTTTTGTAAATTCACAATCGTGCAGCTCTCAGAGTGAGAAGTAATTCACAAATATGATTATATCACACAATATCTTAAAACACTAACTGCTAGATAAAACAAACGTATTTATAGTGCCATAGATCACATAACAAATATGCTTGTATGTTAACGAACGTTCAAGATTATCTAGTTTTGTTTACACCTTACACTAATGAGATGATATGGTTAAATATGCTTATGGAATATCTCGCTTTCATGATTATGTAACATTAAAAGGTAACTAAAACGATATTAACATTTATTTTGCTTTGCTATGATGAATATATATTCTTATTTGTCTCCACAAAGGTCATTTAGAGGTTAATTGATCTGTCCTATCTGACCTTTAACTATAACATCAACATAATGGATATATTTAGATTAAGTTGCCAACTGAATGCATGTAATAGAAAGGCGTATTTCTGTCGATTGCAGGTTACTACGCTTTCACAAAAAAATGCATATATAAGTATAATTGATGTAATGCTCCAATGCAACATACCCAAACAGAGTATATTGTTATTAATTATTACATCTTATTAAATGATGAAGTTAAAATAGAGTTTTAGTAAAAGCCATTTGCCTCTGATCCTTGTTTTTCATAAGAATTGCTTTATAAATATATATGTATGGCCAGAGAACTAAGGAAACAACGTAGTTTGGGGAAAAACGCATCCCAATTATCATTAACACACGTTTTAAAAGATCTGCTTTAGAATTTTAAAATTGTTTCCCTTTTGGCAGCGAATGAAATCATGAAACAATAATTAAATGAACAAACGTAAAAAAATAATGAATGTGTAGAAGACACATGGCAAAATAAACAATACTTATAGCAATGAAATACGAATATAGTACAAGCATAACTAATACATAAATGAATGCATGATACAATTAGTTAATCAATCAGCCAATCAATGGATCAATCGAGTATATATAGTCCCAAGAGATGAAATAAAGTTAACTAGACTGTAGCCTCAAACTACTATTTTATTGTTTAAATTGTTTAAAAGCATCACATCAGTATTACTTTTAATGGTATTCCCTAGATTAGAAAATGACAAATAACGATAATAATATACATCTGCTTAGACAGGACAAAGCACATTAGATACTGCAGCAACACTGAAACAATCAACCCATCCACGTAACTCACCCATGGGAGAAGACAGCTGGTTATATTGTAATCGGTCATTGTACTCTTGAATAACGGCCCGTCGGGATCTAGATAAGATCAGTCCTACAGTTCATCATATACTTTTTCTCTATCATAGTTGGTGTTGACAATTGCATCTTTCTCAAATAAAATGTAAATCCAACGTTCTCTCTGTAGTCTGTCTGTATACCACTGGGTTACTGACTGACTCACTGACTGACTGACGGAGGGGTTGAATAACTGATAGACTGAGAGATTGAGTGAATGACTGACTGCCTTACTGCCTGGCTGACTGACTGGTTGACTGACTGACTGACTAACTGTCTGACTGACTTACTGACTGACTGACTGACTGACTGACGACACTGTCGAATTGGCTAAACAGCTGTATATGTTATGTCAGCGTAAACACCATTAGAGGTGATAAAGCAAACGACAATTGATCTGACTTCCCTAAGAAGTTGTCATCTGATATCCGATGTGGATAATGTTGACTTACCGGTACTACGTAGGAAGCTGAGCAAATATCAGTATTGTGTGTTGGGAAATTTGCGAATCGCGGTTAACGTATGGAGTGGGGCAATATTTTTAAATCCTGAGATGTTAAAATATCTGGCATTGGGGATAATAGTCATGATATGTGTTATGTTATCATGATGGCATAACGATAGAGTAATTATAACAATTGTATTGCAACCCAATACCTGAATAATTAGCTAAACGAAGAGTATATATATATATATATATATATATATATATATTTGTATATGTATGTGTGTGTGTGTGTGTGTGTGTATGTGTATTCATATTTGTGTGTGTGTGTATGTGTGTATGTGTGAGTGTACGTATGTATGTGTATGTGTATATGTGTGTGTGCATGCGTCTGTATTTGTGTGTGTGACCATGTATGTATTTGTAAGTGTATACATGTGTTTGTATGTGTATGATAATGTGTATATTATGCATATATATATATATATATATATATATATATATATATATATATATATTATATATATATATTATATGTATATATTATATGTACTAGTTGAATAGTAGCAGTCTTGTCCCGCTGCCTATTACATCGCAAAAACTAAAACAAAGGTGACATTAAATATCCTTTAATGCTAAGATGTTAGTGTACAGTCATGCACTTCAATGAATAACATTGCATCAGTTGATTATATTCAGAATTATTGTGACTCAGAGAAACAAAAACAATCTTCGATGTGTAACAATATGAATCAAATCTACAAAATCACGATCAAATGTTCTGGGCAAACTCAAATTTAGTTACATTACCATATACATCACAAATAAGAACTACAAAAATGGAACATGCGTATTTTAGCATATAGCTCTATTTCTAGAACATGGTTTTAGGATCATAATTCAGTAAGTTGTGATTACAAGAGGGCTCTTGATATATTATCAGAAAAAAAAATACAATTTGCATAGATAACATATAAATAATAAACGGGCAATAATTAATAAATAAATGAAATTTGCTTTCTATTACTTTCTTTTTCTCACTTGGACCTTGCTGAACAATAAAAGTTTACCTATTATGATCCAAATATATTGAATATTGCAGGTGCGTACTAAAATTATGTGGCCATGATATTTATCGATTAATTTGTTTGAATTTCGAAATATATCACCATGATTTCAAATCACATATATACAAAAACAAAATATCTTAAATCGGAAATCGAAGTAAAAGTGTGATTAAAATAAATATTAACTAATAAGTAGAACGGTTTTTATTTCAATGAATTGGTAACGAGTTGATACGTAAAAGTTGATACCACAGCTCGCGGCAAACAACACGTGCGTGCGGTTCAATGGTGACTTGCTACATACATATCATAAACTATTTTGACACCACAGTTTACATTCAACTGTAATTTTCTGTGGTCCAAAAGAAACCTGTATATAAAACATTTCGACACTTCAGATGCTGACCTCAGCTTTATTTTGGGTTCGAATAACTGAATAAATCCTACCTATATGAACCATGTATCAATACACGTCCGACTGGTCTGGCGTCGAAGTTCTTATCTAACCTAAGTGAAAATCTAAGCCTTATATATACCCTCAGGGTGTTAACAAACATTACAGTTTGTTCATAACAAAGAGAATGTACACTAACTCAGTATGGACTCACTGAAGCGATTTAACTAAAATAAAAACAAAGTAGCAATACTCCACAATGGATTATTACTGGAC
>JAODUP010000665.1:0-57500 GCA_025642065.1 Paralvinella palmiformis | reverse complement strand
GGTTGCTGCAATACTAAACGTGCAATTAAAATAAGATTTGAGCCGAGACCCGGCACCTGCAATAATATCTGACTGAATTACCTGAGATTTCGGGTTGACTTTGTAATGGACACCAAGTTACACAGGTATTCAAGGATAAACATCAGTGTTAGCATGGTGAATGTAAATATTGGAATAGGCCAGACTATTGGTAATACAAATATATTTAGTTAGATAACCGACATGCGGAATAACTGACACTAAAATGTGGCACATATTTAACTTAACAGTTTTATATCAAGTAAACAAAGCTATGATTTGTGGATCATCCTATACAATTATAGTTATCTAAATATAAAATGCCTAAAACATGACAACAAAACTAACTCATAACTAATGTCGATTGTAACATCATACTACGCATGACCGATGGGTTGTGTTAGCTTGACGAGTGTACCCCAAAATATGATTTCTGGCATGCTTTAAAATAATTTATAGCATTTGTTCTTTTCAAAAGACAAATATTAACAAGTAAACGATATTCGTGTAAACAAATTTAAACCCTTCCATCGATATTTATATGTCCGTGCGCATATCTCTATGCCTCAATTTGCATGTATGCTGGTGTTAGTGAACACATGTAGATAGGTAGGTGGGAAAGCATGTAGGCAGGTGCATGAGTCTGTTTTTGTGCATCAGCCCAGCCATGCATATTTGATGAGGTAGAATGATCAAGGTAGAGTTGAACAAATATTATTGACTTATACTACTTTTGAGCAGCTGCGTATGATTTCCTCATTTAGCAGATCACAGGTGCTAAGTATTCATGGTTTAAACAGTAAGGACATCATAGATATTTGAAAGCTATTCAACTTGTTTAAGATATGATAGCAGATAACGCGCAGATTCCCAACTCTGATTCAATATAGATATTAAATGTTATAATAATGAATAATAACATGTTAGTAACATTTTGATACAATATTTATTTAATATATTTATTGAAATCTCTTTCCGATATTAACATCCAACAAACAATCTTCATAAGACCACTGCACATTGTCTACCAAAGGCCGTACGGTATAACTACAATTTGGTAAGTTGACAGATTAAATTACATTTAGCCTTCCTTTGGGGTAGCATTGTGATAAAACGTCAAATACCTCATTTATTCAAAAGCATGAAGCCTCAGCTAAATCCCAGAATGGTATTAAAACCAACATATCAACTGTATTAAATACCATTGTAAAGCATAATAGCTATATGTGTAACTCTAGTATTACAAATGGGAATTATAATCATATTAGTAGTAGCAATAGTAGAAGTAGTAGTATCAATACTACAAATAGTATTAGTATTCCTAATAGTAGTAGTAGTAGTAGTAGTAGCATTAGTGTTACAAGTAGTAGTAGTAGTAGTAGCAGTAGTAGTAGTAGTAGTGGTAGTAGCAGCAGGAGTGATAGTAAAGAGACAATAATACAGGTAGAGGATGTTGTTGTTATTGCTGTTGTTGCGGTTATTGTTGTTGGTAGTTGTTGTTGCTATATTTATCATTCTGAACAGAGAAAGGTCTAATCTGTTTTTAAAGATAGCGTCTAGACGTCACATTTACATATTTACTTCACAAAATGTTTGTTACTGATCTTTGTTACTAAATGTAAATTATAACTTTTGCATTCTGGCATATAATGATTTACTGCGACTCAGCTCTATGTCTAATATTACACATATGAATTCGATATTTATTTCATTCGCATTACACTTAGTCATTCAGTAAGTGAATTACGTGAGCGAGCGAGTGATTTGGGCGTAAGAAAATAAGTGATTGAGTGATTGAATAACATAATGAATGAGTACCTGAGTGAAAGAGTGACTGAGTGAGTAATTGATTGATTTAAAGCGGACCCGTACGAACCAGCCAATGAGTCAGTCAGTCATTCCGCCAGCCTGCCTGTCAGTAAGCAATATGTCTGCTGGTCATTTAATGAATGAATGAGTGAGGGAGTAAACCACTGATTGAATTATAGTTAGTTATTGAGTGGGTGAATGCGGGAGTCAGTGAGTCAGTTAGTAAAAACGTTAGTCAGTCAATTTCAGGTTATCTAGTTGGAATAATAAATTTAAGAAAATAAAAGTTGTTATAACACACGAACCGACAAAACACGCAATTATTTACATATGCGCCTTTTGTCATATGTTCTTTCACTGCTAGCTTTTAATCCACATCTAGTTCTGTATAATTATACAAGTACAATATTTTAACCCTATCTGATGAAATTAAAAGGTACTACAATGTATATTAAGCCATTATAATTTCATGGATCATGGGTACCCACACTGAATTATAACTAAACATACGCTGCAATTATGTGGACACTTGTCTAATAATCAACTATTCTATCTTCCGTGGACTCATGCTCAGCTATGAAATGAATATAAGTGGATATTTGATTCTCCCTCGGTGCATGTCAATGAATCTCGGTTCTATATTTTATTTATCATTAATATTTGTCATATACAGGATATATTGGTGATAGATAACCCTTTTAGAAATTGAGATCATTAGATAAAAGGTACTTCAGGTACCACCAGGATTCAAATTCCGATTTCGAAGTTTGGAACGTTGTGTAAAACAACCAATAAATTACCATTTGTAAATCATAGGATTAGTTGGTGTCAGCAACTCACCCTAAATTAAGATTAGCATCCGATATTAGACTCATTTCCCTTTGCACGAGTGATGGTTAAGTATTAACCGTAGAAGCTTCAAAATCGATTTCTTACCTCGCTCAAGGCTTGGTCGTTGATTACAAAGACGTGGGGACCTTCGTTAATTACGTTGTCCACAGTATGATACACAAACGCAACAATGTTGACATTAAGGGATGGATTTACTCGAAATGTGTTGACATATATTAATAATCAATTGGTAATCAATTGTGTATGCTTTGATTGTATTTGTCTAGTGGGTAATATGGATTGATTTGTTTGCTTTGTAGTGATGAAGTAAAAAATTGAAATTTATTACACTGACCTTTTTGCTCATGATCCAAATGAATAAAAACAATTGTAAGATACGATTTCGTTGAATAATGCAAATATCGGAATCAATCAATACATTAATAATACACCACATAAACAAATCAGTCAAACAACAGCCAATCAATCACCAAATGGAACAATCAATTAATTAATTAATCAATTAATCAACCAATCAATAAATCAATTAATCAATCAATCAAATTAACAAAACATGTTATTGAGAAACAACACCCACGCCTTCCTCAAACACACACACACACACACACACACACACACACACACACACCGTGCACAAACAAACAAACACACACACACAAACCCATATACACACACAAATACACATCCAGACATATCCCAGTAATATACTCACACACATATACTCAGACACATATAGAATACCTGGCAGTGTCAAGAGAAGGAAATAATAAATGTAAGGAAATCAGTGAGAGACTGCAAGTAAATGATTGAGTGTTTAACTTTTATCCTTGATTTTAGAGTAGCTGAGTGTGTGTTTGTGTCAGTTTAGAGAGTCTATGAGTGAGGTAAACAACTCCAACTGACATACACACTGAATATCAGCCAAAAGATAGAAAAACCGGTTGATTTTCAGGAAGTTCATTAGTTAAAAGCAAGTCAAGGATCTTTAAATTGACCTTGAAACAGCTAAAAGTTATTTTACTTACTGCATACTTAATTAATAACGATAATATTAGTAACAACAACGGCAACACCAACGTCAATAATAACTACAATATCAGTAATAGTAATAATAATATTAACAATACTAATACGAAGAAGGATACTGAAGCTATCCCAAATAACTAAGTTTTGGTTATAGGAAAATCTGTAGTAGCTTTCTCTCACAATTACCCTCCATCCGATTGATTCCACATATATCGAAGCGTCCATGATGTCACCGTTTATCTGTCTTTTTTAATTTATTTATTTTTAAATATTTATATCTCGGCTTTCTCCCTGTACGTTATGGCAGTGGTTATTAATACTGGTCCTGAATGTACAGTAAAATGGGCAACTTTAATGCCAAACTTCATATCCTATTTAATGTGGCATGAGGTGCATTAAACCAACATGTACCTAAAGTCTATTTTGAGAGTTAATTATTTCATTATTCCTGATCCTTGGGGGAAAAAATTGAACAGATGTCACATTCTTTGGTGAAAGATCAATATTTATTCCAGGGTTTTATTAGCAAAGATTTTCTTTGTTTGAATAATTATCAATTTTTCGTATTTCGTGCATATTACACATATCATTAAACTGAGCGTGGATAAGATTTCCTAGTAAACCTAACTTAGCCAAAGAAATGAAATTTTCTAAGATATTATATCTCAGATCGACCAATAATAATTGTGATTAGCCTTATGTGAATCGATATATATTTTCTTTTGTTACGCGTTCGTATTTTGTTTGTTTATTGTTGGTTGTGGTTGTGGCGTATTATTGTTTCCCCTATAGCCATTAAATTTATCAAGTAAGTTTAAAAGGGGCATTAACAACGCAGTACAGATAAATAATTTCAATATATAGAAAACCTCTTAAATGTATATTATTGTAATCAACGGGGTTTTGCTTGATCAGATATACTATTCAAATCCTATGCTAACTATTTTCTGGTTTTCTAGTTATTTTCTAATTATTTTCCGATTTGATTTTTCTTCCTCTGTTGTTAGTTATTCTAGTTCGACTTATTTGTTGTCGTGGTTGTTATAGTTTGTGTTATTTATTTAATTTCCTGGAGTTATTCCTTTCCCCAAACAGTCTTAACAATGTGTGAATAATTTAATTCAATTGCGAAAAAAGCATTTACAGTTAAAAGATTGAAGTTTAGAGACCTCTGTTGATATGTTATATATATATATATATATATATATATATATATATATATATATATATATATATATATATATATATATATATATATATAATATATATATATATATATATATATATATATAAATGGACGAGTTGGTGTGCAATCAAAATTTGTTTATTTGTTGTCGTGGTTGTTATAGTTTGTGTTATTTATTTAATTTCCTGGAGTTATTCCTTTCCCCAAACAGTCTTAACAATGTGTGAATAATTCAATTGCGAAAAAAGCATTTACAGTTAAAAGATTGAAGTTTAGAGACCTTTTATATATATATATATATATATATATATTATATATATATATATATATATATATATATATATATATATATATATATATATATATATGGCCGCCATTACGGCTGCACCGGAAGCGAGATTATAAGGCGGGAAGGAGAACACTTAAATGCTCTGAAGCAAATGAGCCCTCTCTAGATTGGCGCGGATTATAGTTGCTCTTGAGCGTTAATATCTAAGCCATTTTTAATCATCTTCTTCTTCTAGCGTTCTGTCTGGCTCAAAATTATATGGTTGTATATTATTCATGACGCAATTCTAACAAGATCATTGCGTTTTCATCTGGAATAATGTTTTGCTCACACTTGTTTACATACTTTTGTACGGCCTCTACAGAATTCCGGCCAAATTGCTGTGCTATGTTCAATTGACGTTTACATTCAGCAGCTTCTGGTCTGTGTCCAGCATCAAAATGGCGGCGCCCATAGGCCATTAAAGGTCCATTAATCAACACTTTGAACTGGTTTAATTGTGTGAGATACCGTTTGGACATTTTGACATCACTCATGATAGTTGTCAGCATAGCTGTATTACTCCGCAATATTTGAAATAAAGATGGATTATCTTTGTATTATCAATAATGTAATAAGTACTCCCAGCAAAGTGATCTAGTCCCTGGCTTTAATCATCAATGCATTTATCTGCTCTGTTATTAAAAGTGGTGTGTCAACACTTTAACTCAAGGTGTACAATTTCTAGCATCGAGTAAGTAGTGCAAACTGCTAAAACATAATTTATTACACGCTATCATTTTCTAATATAGGTACTATGATTATCTTATTATTTGTTACAATTTCAAAAGGAATTAGGAAATAAATAACTACGTTACAGGTGTAACTTTTATTACAGCTAATAATTTGTTTGAAATATCAACTATAAAAGATTGGTGTTGTTGGCTCTGTAAATTGTATAAAGCTTGGTTATCAATTTCCAGATACAAAAGTGCACATATCTAGTAAGACATTAGGGTACGTGTTCATTATTAACGCCTATCATAATTAGCTAAGCCAATACGCCGCTTACTACTTTAATATTATGATTGAATACAATATTTTCTTTCGCTTAACGCCATGTTACATGTGCCATATTTGCAACTGACGAATTGATTAAACTTATTAAAATGTAGATTTATGCTAATCTGTTAAGATATAGACAACATAAAATACATTAATACCTTCATATATAGGGATAGCTATATGCTGCGACGCACATTAATTATAATTAGTCAAGCAGCGTTACCGTTTTACTGACGTAAGAGCATTATCCAGATTTCATATCTTGCTCTATGTCGAGGAAACACAGCTGGAAGTCTAACAGAAAGTGTGTGATATATTATAGAATACATTACTGCAGGGAACCTTGTTATATGAACCTATTAGTAGCGGTACAAAGTAGTAAGTGTTGTTAGGATACTGGATATATATATATTTCTAGCTGTGTGTGTTTTTGTCTTCTTTTCTCTCTCTTCTCCAACTCTCTCTCGCACGCACACTATCTCTCCCTCTTCCTCCTTTCTCCCCCCCTCTCTCTCTCTCTCTCTCTTTATATATATATATATATATATATATATATATATATATATATATATCAAGCTATTAGTTTGATATGATTTGTTGAATGGTGTGACACTATGAATATTTCCATTTCTTTGCCATGAATTCCAAACTACCGTTTTTGCCTTGTATCATATATCTAACTAATATTTGTTCAATACTTATTTAACTTATTAATTTTAAGATATTATGTATTAAAATAAAATACTATGTATCGGTTAATAATATACAGAGTCAATCATACTAAAGACTTGAAGTCTCCTTGTGAAAGTTTCTATACAGTATATAACACGGAACTAGTTACCCGGGTTCTGGGTAAATAACGCAAATCATAACATATTGTATTTATATCAAATGTTTAGATATACTTTGAACAGCATCACAACGGTTTCTTTAAAGCATAATTTCCTTTGGATAATTCAAACCTATCTTTTATTTTTAACAATATCATAAGTTTGTTTTTATATCAATAAGAAATCCACTTTTGTATTTGTCCCCGGGATGTTATAAACTCTCAGACCTTATAGTATTACCCGTTTTCTGTAGCTAGGCCTTGAAGGTTCGGCTTATAATCATGCTTCATGAAAATTCAGTTGTTTATTATTGATATCCCTAGATTGACATTCCTAAGATTTGAATGTCATATTTAGAGTGTACGTTCGGAAATTAAGGACCTGATTTCTTAATCCAAAACTAAACAATTACATTTCTGACAAATAATATCACACCAAAGAAAGCTGCATTATTTTAAACTAGCCGTTGATATTCCTTATATCTATAAATATACGATAAACAGAAGACAAAATCAAACAATAATTATATGGATCTGTCTTATATCAGAGATGTCCATAAGGAAACGATTTTGGAGAAAAAACATATTCTACCTGATATCCTAAATTAAAATAAGTAGAGCTTGAATGCCTGTTGAAGATGATCTTAAATGTTTGCGGGGGAGATCATTATCTCAACATTATTAGAAGAATGAAAGATCTGTGTACGCCTATAATACAAACCCCCAAAATGTGTTATTTTCGGATCTGTGATTAAAATTAAAAACATCACCAAATTATATGAACTCCGTTTTGCTTTGAAATCACATTTTATGAACCATATATTAATGAAGAAGAGCTAACGATTAATGTAAGAAATAAAGATTAGATAAGAGTTAACCATTTTCTACATTTGTTTATCTTTAAATGTTGTTAATTTGATATCTAACAAGGTATCAGAAATAAATTTGCATACCTAGTGCTTTGGAATATATCCACCCGTCAAATGATTAGTGGCTAGTTTCTGAAATGAATTAATTGAAATGCGACAATAGAGATACAATTACACCTGAATGTTTTATGCTTTAGTATATAACGAAATAATTTATCTAAACTGGATTCCATAGTGTTTCTTTGGTCAAAACTATATTTATTTCAACAGTAAAGTTGACGTATTTAAGAACAGACTACCTCTGAGTTTCCTGAAAACTTTAGTTTATGTTAACGTCAATATTTAAATGTAGACTGTATATGGTGCATTATCTTCCTGGTGAGACTATAGAGACTCGGGTTTCCACTCTCTTATTAATAAGTCAGTTCATTCTTTGAAACATTATACAGCAAATTTTAAAAGGTTCTCTTATTCTAGAGTGGGTAACTGAAACACGGAAGGGGAGGTCACTGTGATATTAAGCTTATGTCTCTGTCATTGGCCCTCTCATGGCTAAATGTTAAATTATGTGTATGACTAACACAATAACTACATAAACACCACAAGGCACACACATATTCCGTAGGAAGTTGGCAGGCACACACCTAACTTTTTATGAGCTTTACTTTATATTTTCTTTAGCAATGATGGGAATTAGAAGTATTTTTAAAATGTCGTATTTTGTGGTTGTAAAATATGTTCAAGTCAAATATTCAGTTTACCATTCCCACATACGTATACCATACATCCTAGCATGTTAATTAGTTCCAATGTGGAAAATTAACTAATCTTTATGAACTATAAAATATTGTATGTTTATGTACTCTCGTAAAAGAATGTTTCAAATTTTGATAAGACGTTTTATAATAGAGAACTTTAGGCTATATACGGACACACACATACACACTTACATTCATTTATTCGCACGCACGCACGCACCCGCACACGCACAGGAACACGCGCGCACACATACACATAAACACACATGCACACAAACACACACACACACACACACACACACACACACACATATATATATATATATATATATATATATATATTCACAAACAGGCATATAAAACACGGACTCAAGTATATACCTACACAGGCTCGCGTACATACATACACAGAGTACAACACAAATACACCTAAAACCCACTCCACATACTGATAACAAGACCAAAACAAAATGAGGGAGAGCCAGCGAGTGAATGAGTGAGTAAGCAATTGATTTTTACTTTCATAATGATATGAACAACCACCAGAGTCACCCATAAGAAGAGTAATATTACAAGAACAACTACTACTACTACTACTGCCACTCTTACTACTACTATTACTACTACTACTACTACTCTTATTCTACTACTACTACTACTACTACTACTACTACTTTTACTACTGCTACTACTACTACAACTACTACTAATGATGATGTTAAAAATAATAACAACAGTAACTATGTTAATGAAATTAATAACAATGATGATTATGATGATGATGATGGTGGTGGTGCTAATAATAATAATAATAATAATAATAATAATAATAATAATAATAATAATAAAGTAGCTCAGAATATTAGGTTTATGGGTATAGGTTTGCCGTAGCTGGTTATCACAACTTCTCTACAGCCATATATTTATATAAAACACATGAAGCTGGCACTATTTAATTTTGTTACAACTAACTTATGTATATATTGTATATATTAATTGTATATGTACATTGTAGTAGTCAACCTCCAGTAGCAGTTCCTGTTTAATAATGCACAGAATGCGTTAAGCAGATATTTAGCTGAGGGGATTTGAAGATAGCGCTTAGTATATATCTTCCTTAAAGCCCTCCCCTGGATGCCGTACACCAACGGATTGACTTCAAAGTCATCATCCTCACATATATTGAGAACAACCGACTGTAACTTGCTAATGATACCACATGTGAGACAAAAAACTGCTGGTCAGAGACCCTTCCAATATACTGCACCTCACCTGTGGAATCACCTGCCAAATGCACTTTGACGATGTTCTTCATTTCATAAGTTTAAATCTAATCTAAATATTCATCTTTAAAATAGTGTGTTTTCCTAATTGTTTTATCATACTATTGTATTTCAAGCTGTTTATTTATTACATATACATGTATATTCTATGTTTTAGTGTGTGAAGCACCTCAGAACAACTTTGTTGACTGAGCTGCTATACAAATCATATATTATTATTATCATTATTATTATTATTATTAGTTATGGAGAATGAAAAAAAGTGAAGAAGAATTATGCCAGTTTTTTCCAATTTATGATAAACAAAAATAAACAGATAAATATGAAAATCGTTACTACGAATTTATTATTCAAGACAGAGTTTATATTAATAAGTTTTATTTTTTTGGATCGTTAACAATGTTGTGTTATCATCTAGTATGAAGGTTACTATTAGATAAGCTAAGACGTTTCTTTTTTTTGATGAACTTGATTTAATCAATACAATTTTACAAAATCGAATTTCCTAATTTAATTAATCTGAGGTAAAACAGCAGTAATTATATATACCCCTAAGTGTATCGCGTAATATATTGCTGGTTTATGTATCCCTCAATTGTTATTTTAGTCACTAATCATTACATTTCACCAGCAATATTAAATTGATATTAACATTTGGATTAAGAACAAGGCCGTACAGCTACATACTTTGAATGTAGAGAAGATGCCTGTAATATATTTCGTGGTAAGTATATTTCTAATTCTTGGCACATAATATACATTCCTCTAGCAATGGCTGAATTCACCTCCCTCGCTACGTTGATGAGCTTGTCTTATCAAATATCAGCATCCAATGTTTGTAAGCATATCACAGAGAAATATATCTTAATGCGTACGTTTTGGTTTTCTTATTCACAAACCTATTATATTTAGGTGAACTATTTATATATGTGTATGCCTGTGTGCCTGTGTGTGTATGTGTGTGTGTGCTTGTGTGTGCGTATGTTTTTTTTTATTGTTGTCGTTTTAAGCACATTTTCAGATAAAAATGGTCACATGATGGAAATAGTGTGAATGAAATATATGTTGTTTTTCCTTCTTGGTGTAGAATGACAATAAAGAAATGTGATATGTGTCGATATGGAAGAGATTATACATGAAATTGTAAGGCAAGCTGACAACTTAAAAAACTAAGATTTTCAATATAGAAGGACTGTCTTTTATATGACTAGTTTCCTTGACATAGGTGATGTATATCCTGCGCTGAGCAGTTGATAAAGAGATGCCTATTATCGGCCATAAATCTTGACGAAATAGTATGTAGTTTTTCAAGATAATATACACGTGCTCCAGCTTAATTAGTAATGAGATAGCTCAGGGACAGAAAACCTTGACACGTCATAATATATTATTGAAGACATCAAACGGGAAATTGTCATTACGATGTATGAACGTGGCAAGTAGTTTTTACTCCCCCTTCCTCCCTTTCCACCTCTCTCTCTCCCTGCACAATTCATAATAGTATTATGTGGGATTACAATCTTTTTACAAATTCCAGTTATATACGTCCATTCTAGAAAAATGTAATGTTTGGAATCCTCTTCTTTTCTTAAACAATATTAATACACCAGATTATAGATGTAACGACAGAACTTGCAAATCATATGTTATGTCGGACTTGAAATCGAATCGAGTTTTAGTAAAGTACATTGCGATCGTAAGATCTCCTATAAAATAATATACCAAACATGGAACCAATAGTATGTGAACGGTATACCAACTTCACGCCAAATGGCTGGTATATTAAATAGATAATTAAATAAAACTTGGAAATCCGTACTAGACTGGATAAGTTTGGATTGGTAGACCAGATGAGGGCATAATTAAGTACATTGTAAAAGCCTATTTCCCCACAATATTCTTTAGTTGCATGATTCAAATACACCAAAGTCGTCAGCCAAATATGAAAAGCACATGAATTAGTTATCATGTAAACTTTGACTGCATAGAACACACGGATCTTGAAGCCTAACTCTAAACATTATCCTAGCATAATGTGTATTATATATCATGGCAAATGTCACATAAATAAATAAATAAATTTGCTATAAATTAAACATTCAAATGTGACAGCTAATCTTCTCTTTCCTAGTAACTAGAAACAAAGTAATCAGTTCTGAAAATCTACTGCAGTAATGGGTAAATTAAGAGAACATATAAAGCTGGTAGTAAACACATCAACAATGATATCCTACAAAGACATAGGAAAGTGGCTGCCAACATTAATACCATTCGTCTCTTATTCATTACAGGTATCATCTTTCTTGAGACTAACACGAAATTCATAGTAACGATAGTGATAACCGTATAGAGATATTGGAGCAAACCTTTACTAGGGCCGTTATAAACACCAATTTCTTCAAACATGTTTGAGTCTATTAGCTTTGTTATGTATAATGTAGAATATATATTGTTGTCCTCTTATGTGGTCTGGCAAAACGACCTTTTATTTCATACAATGCTGCTTGATGGATTTATACTCGTGGAGTCGTTTGTTACTCGGCCAGGCATCTCCATGGCTATTAAGCTGCGGACAGAGTTTTTTCCCCATATTATGAGTAATTAGATTACACTGATATAGATAATTTGTTAAATATATAGTTATTATAATCCCGATGTGTCATTCGCAGTATCGGGGATCTGCCTGAAATCCGCTGTTCTCGACCATGGGTCAAATAAATCAAGTGGGTAGGCGTTTTAATTTAGATCCCACCACACCTAACTGTATATACTTAGGGACGCCAAATTAGGCGTGAATGAACGTTCGCTAAGTGATGAACGGAAATGTATGAGGATTAGCTGTTAGGTTCGAGTAAATCATGGTATTTAATCAAGTTTGAGACGATATTTCGTTCTAGTTCAGTAATAATCCATTGTGCGGTATTGCGACTTTGTTTTTTATAGTTAAATCACTTCAGTGAGTCCATACTGAGTTAGTGTACATTATCTTTGTTATGAACAAACTGTAATGTTTGTTAACACGCTGAGGGTATATAAAAAGCTTAAAGTTTCAATCAGGTTAGAGAAAAACTTCAACGCCAGACTGGTTGGACGTGTATCGATATATATGGTTCACATAGGTAGGATTTATTTGGACCACAGAACATTACTGTTGAATATAAACTGTGGTGTCAAATAGTTATTATATGTATGTAGCAAGTCACCATTGAACCATACGCACGTGTTGTTTGCTGCGAGCTGTGGTATCAAATGGTATGTGTTTTACGTGTTTCTGCTTTTTGTACGTAGCCTGCATGTAGCCGCTTTCCTCTGAGCGTGACATATTGCCGCGTACGAAAAGCGAATTAGCTGGTTCCCACAGGCTGATGAGTAGACCAGAGACACATGCTTAGGTATACGCACACATTTATCAATATGTGGAGGTATGGAACATTTTATTTTTAGATTAATGTATGTATAGTTGTATTTGTATTTAGATTTATGGAGGTAGGTCTCGAAGGATGTTTAGATATGTTGATGCTCTGTGTCTGTTGCCTCTTTATATGTACCCTAAAACGTACACGCACGCACACATATATATATATATATACTCACACTTACACACACACGCACGCACACATACACATATACACATACATACAGACATACACATAAGCAGACACATTTAAGTACTATATGAAACTTGTTTTGGCAATATAGAATGTCTATCAAAACAATTTGAGCAGATAGTATTTTATATATTATTGTTGAAACTGATATGATCGTGCAGATATCGCCTTTGATCAAAGAACACCCGGATAAGTTTTATTACAAGAATGATGATAAATGAGCCAACAGATTGGGGTGTCCTGATATAAATAAATACCATCCCTGACTGCTGAATAATAATTTCGTCGGCTTAGAATTGTTTGTCATCATGCTTAAATTAGTAGTTAATATACGATTTAGTTTACAAGGTCAGCAAAAATAAATATCCCCATTAAACGATGGAAAATTAACTATTAACTGTACACTATTTTGAAAAATGAGCCTCTTTATCAGATTACCTGACGTCAAGTCTTCTTTAGAACAATGTCAGGTAATACTTCTTCTGACGCTAAATTAGAATATATATATATATATATATATATATATATATATATATATATATATATATATATATATATATAATGCTAACATGATACATATTTCTTAATCTTTTACACATTTCACTAAGTTAATAAGTCATTTCTCTCATATCTGTGTATATATCTATCTATATATATATCTATCTATATATCTATCTATCTATCTATCTATCTATCTATCTATCTATCTATCTATCTATCTATCTATCTATATATATATATATATATATATATATATATATATATATATATATATATATATATCCATCTATCTTTTTATCTATCTGTCTATTTGATGGTGCTGATGATTGATGTTTTATGGCCATATATGGTAGGGTAAATGAACCGGTATTTATTTATCTATATATATATCTATATATCTATCTAAATATCTTTGCCTACACTAATGGCTCAAACAAGACAATTATTATCCAACAAGGCTAATAACTGTCTTGAATTAACTGTATTTTCTACCTCTATATAACGATATAACCATTAGCGACGTTATTACCGTTGAGCTATTTTATCCGTATATAGAAACCATTAGCTTAAAAACTATAGTTATGCATACTATTCTCTTTAAAGCTGCCCACTTAGAACGATACTTCAAGATTAATCGCCATTCCCTTAAACAAATAAATAAAATAAAATAAAGTAAATAACTGATTGAAAACAATGTAATCGAGTACTCGAATTTTAATGTCGTTAATAAAGGATTATTTCTAAAAGGGTATTAATATATACAAACCTATTATATTTTGTTAAACTATTTACCTATGATTGTCATTAAAATAAATTGATATTAAAAATTAATATCATAATATTTTTAATATATATATATATATATATATATATATATATATATATATATATATATATATATATATATACGTGTGTGTTGTGTGTGTGTGTGTGTGCGTGTGTATGTGTGCGTCCGCGCGCGCGTGTGTGTAAGTAATGATATTACATCTTTATCAACGCAACCCCATTGGGAAACATGTAATCCAGTTTATATTCTTTCAGTCTAAAAAAATCATACGTGATCAAAAGGACCGAATATGAGATTGTGTGCTAGCATACGAGTAGATATAGCGATGTTTGGTCTCCGGCAGATTTACAAGTGAAAGAAATATAAGGTAGTCTTGTTTAGATATCAAACTTTTCCTACTTTATGGAATGATGACACATTGGGTGAATTTATGAAGTTAGCTAGATCAGTCACTTTTGTTTTACATCTAGGAATATTATGTAATCATTTCCTGAATAAAATAGTATATATATATATATATATATATATATATATATATATATATATATATATATATATATATATATATATTGGGTGAGTGGGTGTGTTTTCTTGTGTGTTTTTGTATATTTGCATATGTGTGCGTGTGGTGTGTGCGTGTGTGTGCGTTTTTATGTATATATATATATATATATATATATGTGTGTGTGTGTTTGGCCGTACTTGCTCACTAACTCACGTACTCGCTCACGCATATGCTTGCTGATTCGTTCGCTCGGTTGCTCGTTCACTTGCTAATTTATTTTGATAAAAATAACAACTGAATCCTTACATAAATCAGTCTCTCTGGTCATTAGTGCGTGATGTCTGTATATTTGTTTACTTATGACAATTCTCATTCGGCGTATTGCACTGCCTCATTGTACCGTAGATAATCATGTTATTGTAAGTGTCAGTGTTTGACACATATTTTTTGGATTTGTGTAGGTGACTGGGTGACGAATGCCTTTGTAATATTTTGTTCCATTTTACCAAACCGCCTATCGATGATTACAAACTGCAGCCTTAACTAACTAGCGACCTGTCTGATGACACTCTCTTTATCTACTACAGGCCACAGGTTATTTTGGTTTTGATGAACATATGAACATTTTATTAGCTTGAAGACAAAAACAGCAAATACAAAGTAAAATGAAAATAATAAACAAAAAGAACAGGCATCCAACTGTATATGAATAAATTTGATAAATCTACATATTTGTATTGTCTTTATTTAATATGTCATCGACAGTAGGGATTATTAAAATAATGTGACATCAAAACATTTGTGTACGTTATTATTATCCTATTAAATCCGAAATGTTTTACATTAATGAATTGAATGAGACGTCCATTATGTGGTTTAACCGTTTCTGGATAGCTTCACTGATACATACAATGCATATTGCTTTATATTGGTATATTGCATAACAAAAATAATATAAGTCATTTTGCGATTTCGCAGTTATGAATTTATAAATTATTTTGTTGGGATTATTAGGCCAAACCAGACATTGTCACTATCATAATATGCCACTCTTGTGTCTAAGTACAGTTCTTAGTGTGAGTTCATCTACCTGAGTTCATTTACCAGGTAGTGTCATTTATGAGGAAGCTAATAAAAAGGAGGTGTTCCGGAAATCATAATAGAACAATACTGATATGAGTATATTCTGCTACTCATAAATACTGTTGACGATTATGGATATTAGTATGACCTTGATATCAGATTAACCTCCTTTATTTATGCATCCGGACGTTTCTTGGTAAGTTAGCACCTGCCAGTATGTTTGATGACAACTGGCCTAAAGATAAATACGAACTCATATCATGTCTATCTTCAAACTGTTACTTAGCAACATAACAAATTTCCCGTCTATCTATATTTGGCCAATCAGTAATTCTCTCAGAGCTATTATTAGCCGATAATATTTGCCAATCCCGTTACTGTCAGTCAAACAATATTTTAAAGATGGATAGTATGAAGTGATCTGTGTACGGGAGAAGTATGTTTAGTTATGAATTTGTACATGCGTTGCACTGCTGTACATGTACAAGTCTTGCTTAATTGCATCATATTTGTTTTGTTTTCAAACCATAGGGTGATTGATATTTTGTATAAAGCCCGGAACATAAATGGTTAATACATTGTACGAAGCAAACATCTGGAAAAGACTGCGAAGAATATATATGCATCAAAGTAAAATATGGTTATAATATGCTCCCCGTACTCAGCTAGGCATTCATCAAATAGACAGCACTATGATTACATATTGGTATTTACCTTCCTTCGATGTATTCATCCAGAATATCTCACCCTAAAACAAAGCCATATATCTCTCAAAAAGGGTGCACAAACAATATACAAACATATCATAAGTTATTATGGTAGGTTATTAAAACTGAGAAGCTAAAAATAGTTGTATTGTATTGATGCAATGGTGATGATACGAGACTAAGATTAGAGAAGATGGCCACTTCGATTTGATATTGGTGTGATTTAGAATGTTACAGACGAGAGGTATCAGTTAAAATAGAGTTGTTTATTTAAGTGTTCTTAACAATGAGAAAATACCATGTTGATTTAAAGCAAGTTAGTTATTGTCAAACAATGTTTATATATATATATATATATATATATATATATATATATATATATATATTATACATATACAAACATGCACATACACCCACCCACAAACAGACACAAACACACGCAAGCAGACACATACACATATAAACAAATGGACGTGTTGTAATGCTTATATACTGCCAATTGTGATTCATTATTTGATTTCGTACACATCTGGATGACCTATTTATTCAGGCATCAATCTAATATCAACAGGTTTTTTCCGTTAAACCGAGTTGTGTGCTAAATATGCTGTACACCTTAGCAATTACTCTCGATTTAAGTGAACAGATATTGTTTTAGCTAACCATCAAAGGAAGTATGACTTGATCCCATACGGCCTGTTTGATAGAGTTAGCGAGCTATTTTCTTCCAGGAGTTGATGAACAGAGATATTGGTATATCTTAAAATACTACTATATTGTAGGGCTATTCCCACATTATTGATTTAGCAAAAGGACATATATATATATATATATATATATATATATATATATATATTGTGTGTGTGTGTGTGTGTGTGTGTGTGTGTGTGTTATTCCAGTAATTGTAGCTCTTTCTTTGGTTGTTTTCTAGTAGTGTATTATGTTAGGGTGGACACTATATGATCAGGTTGGACAAATGAAATAAACCATTTAGTAAAGGACATAATCAACCAAACAGCATATATGTTAAATACCTTCCCCCATCAGTCTGCATTTTGATACTCTATTAATATTGGACAAAAATGGTACCCGTAATCAAGAAGCCCAGTCTGAAAGGATGTAAAGAACTACTGGTATGACTCTAATTTAACCTTCATCCCGAAATTAATTGATAGAGCTGCCTGTTTTAAGTTCTTTGTTCATGACAATGAATACACACAGAGAGAGAGAAACACCCACACCCCCCCACACACACACACACATACACACACACACATACACACACACATAAACACACACACATATACATATATATATATATATATATATATATATATATATATATATATATATATATATATATATATCAAATATGCGAAATATTATACAAGGTTCGGGATGGATATTGCTATGAGTTTAAGTTCCACAATGATGCTGAAACTGTACAAGGATAGGACAGTCACTAAAATGTTTTATTATTTGATAGTAATAATTAATTCAAATGAACGTACAACTAAATAGATTTGTTTTCGAAAATATTTAACATTTACAATTGACATTCGTCTACAAGATGTATGCCATTAATAAGAGCCACATATGTCAAAATTAATTGTTTTTGGTAATAAAATAAAAAAGTAAATCTTACTTTACATTTATCATAGTGTTAGTAGTAACCATGAGATTGTGTAAACAACTAAATTGATACACGTATAATTATTGGTTTACTAAATTCCGTTTGTGCACAAGGTAAGATAAATTGACCGAGCTACCTCCAAAGGTAATGAAGCGAATCGAAATATGAAACACCCTTCTGATATAGTCCAGCCGGGGTTTTTATCTAGGTGCTATAGATATGTGGCCATCTGTGCTACCAGTTAGGCAATGGAGGTGGCTAGAGGATATTCACTGCTCACCAGACTAAGACTGTAGTCAGCAACTAATTATGTTTTGACCCATTGTTACACCTGATAATAATAATTCTCAAATAAAAAAGAACATAGAAATAGGTACTTAGACATTGAATAACAACATTCTTATATTCTTACTAATAAGTAAATTGTTTCGAATTTGATCAAAATGAAATTATATCTACATTCACACTAAATCAAGGAGCAAATTTAGTGTGTGCCATCATTATGGTTAATTAGAGCCGTTTGCCAATTGTAGTTATTGTTAGTAAATATATATTAGTATCAGTCTGAATACATACAGAATAAATTAAATGCAAAACTGAAGCAACGTTTAAGCTACAGTCTTACTTGTCGTCCAGTATAATAATAATCTCTTGTAACAAATACAGTCGGTAGTCAACAGGTACTGTTTGCTTCAGTGGCAAACGGTGTTTGGCTGGTTGACTAACTGACATATTGACTAACTGACTGAGAGAATAAGTATCACACTGAGTGTTTAACTGATTACCTAACATACTAATTCACTCATTTACCCATTCACTGCACCCACAATTAAGTGAGTACATATATCACTCACGTATTCAGTTTCTGATCCACCAATACATTGATTTAATTATTCCAGGAAAGCTTGAGCGGACATAGTTGCAAATGGTTTAAATAATATATTTTGTTCTTATAAAACCTAATTTCATTACATGTCTACCAACTAATATCAGATATAAATGTCGTTCACGTTGACACATTATATTAAGTAAGAAAATAATATATGTAGACCTAACATGGGAGATAAATCGTAACTCGCGATACCTAGGTCGGGTGAGCTGAAAGTATTTTTTATTATTTTATTTTCATGAACCACGCCCAAACTAAAGATACACCAGTTAAAACTCATTTAAATGGTAAATACAGATGGTAGAGATAAAATAATTGCTGAAAATAGGTTAAATTCCGGATGCCACTGTGGAAGAGATGCAAAAAAGATATTATACTGAAAGCCAACATTTCCAGATTAAATAAATAACTAACTTTTAATACTTCAGATGTTGAAAAGGGCCGTAGAATAATTAAGATATTAGTCAGATATTCGAATACCTAAAAAACATGTAAATTTCGTAAACATGTTTTCCTACTAGTCTGAAACCACTCCGTGTCAAAGTACAAATAGAATATTTCTTTCTATGATAATTATATATTTGAAATAACCAAAATCAATTTAGTATCCGATTGAAACGCCTTATTGTCCCGTATTTTTGTATGAATATAGCTACACAGCAGAATCTCTTATATAGTACTATATACGTGCCAATAGCATGCGAGTAACGTGATCACAAAGTAAATGTATTGTGTAATATGTTTCTCCGAACGTATATTTATATGGAATCCAAGAAAGTTAATCATGGAAAATATATTACTTACATATTCTGAATAATTAAGTGTTTGGAAGATTGATTCACTTCTTGATTGGGAATTTGAGTGATGGGTAACGATTTAATAAGTAACTGATGCGACGAGTGACTGAATTATAACATTGCCGACTGAACCTCGTACTCTATAAACCACAAATCATTTATCCGCTTGGTGACATGATCTTATTGTGGCGGTAATACATTTTTAAGTAATTTCCACTTAGCCAATATAAATATCCTTACTCAAGATTGTTTTTGTATTAAAGGACGTTATCTGGAGCCACATCAACCAAATGTTCATTCACCGTCAAAGTATACTACAGTTGTAGGTATTTGGGTCACTCAGTGTGGTCATAACTCACCAGAAAAAGTAACGTGGAGGATACAAATTAATGATTCTAAGGTCAAACCTTGGTGTCGTGTTAATTGAAAGCTGCTCTAATTCACAAAGAGTTGATCACTTGTCTGATTACGCCAGACACTTATTATGTTACGTTATGGGGGTTATCGTAATGACATATCTAATGTCTGATAATTATAGGTATCTCTTATTGTCTTATATCCATCAACATTTTATAGACGTAAGCTAACACTTGATAACAAAATTATCAAGATATCATCCAAGATTGTCTAACAACGAGCTTCGGTTACAATGAGTGTTAGGTCATTCTGTGTGTAGGACATGTACTGTGGTCTCTCTAAAACAGTATTATCTAGTGTTAGATGGGGAGATAATGGCTTTGGCGTGTCTGAATAAAGATTACTCGTTGCATACCAAGTCTAAAATCAACCAGAAAATATATATTCATTGTAATCGTTTTAATATTAGTACGTGAGCTATATTACATTGCATTGTAAATACCATATGCAAAATGTATGAGCGCACCCACACGCATACACACACAGATAAGCACGCACGCACATTCACACACACATACATACATACATATATAAATAAACATACACACACACACATATACATACATACATATACACACAAACACACACACAAAATAGTTGATTACCTAGTTAATTATTTATTTAACCAAGGCGTTTAATCCTCTACCGTTTTTAATAAACAAAAATGGAGTACTATTTAAAGTCGTTATTATAGAAAAGCTAATGATAATAGCTTCAATAATCATCCATTATTCAGCATCAATGACTAATAGAGGTATTATGTTATTCATCCCTCAAATAAATTAGAAAGGTGTCTACAGCCATATATAATGTTGTGATTGGTGCATGTTTTAGGGGAAGGTTACCAATGTATTTACATTAATATTTGGTTGTATTATCTCTATATTTAAAGTTAAACTAGTAATCTACTTTTTCGTTCTATGTAGGAACGTAATTTTATAATGTATGTAATGATTTTACAAAAACAAGTAGGTAATTGTTATCTTACTCAATCACACATTTATATAAGTTTTAAACAATCATCAACATCAAAGGAAACCGATACAAATATTTAAGTAAACATTATTTAATATATATATAATATCGTTATATATATATATATATATATATATATATATATATATATATATGGCTATTGTGATACTGCGCAACTAAGACTTATGTATGATACAAGACGGTAGCTACATTAAAGCAAATGAATTGATGATCTGGCCATTCTGAATTCACTTATGTCAATCATGTTGTGATTAGCGAATTTATTGTGTATCGATAATTAAATGTGTAAATTGTGTTTGTGGGCGAAACACGTTATATAAAATGTATTGTTTATCATCATTTAATTTTGGAATTTCTCGAATCATCAATGTTGTTTAACAGCAGTACAGGATCACACTAATCTGAATACGTCTGAACTGCATTTTCAAGATGACTTTTACTTCCAAATTGGTATGTGCAGACAAAAATTAAAGGTTTATTTACAATTATATTTTCAAACGACTTAAATCAATTGTATTTAATTTATCTTATGTTATTAGTAACTCAGGTAAAAACAGAAGAAGAAGTAACCTTAAGTGTAATAGCAGCATAAACAAGCTGAATAAAACCAAATTACGTATAAATAAAGTGGAATACCGTATTACAACAACTCATAATGTACTTCTTTTTATTTAAAATTTGATTGTTCTTATATTATGATCATGTGTTTTCAATCAAACATGTCCTAATATGTTTTTTCTGGTAAAGGGCCGATTAACTGCCAAAATTATAATTGACCTTTATTATCATTAATAATTGTGATAACTGATATTTAATAATATGTAGTTTTGCTATTTCACTCTCTCCAACTAGCTTATATGTAATAATAATGTTTCCAGTTTTAAAGCAAGGCTTTTTAGATTGGTGCGGGTTAAGTTGGTTTTCCTTGTAAAGTATGTTAAGTAAAGTAAAGGAAGTTTTGTTACTTGTAGTAATTTTGGTCATATAAAGACACATACACTTCTTTACTAGTAGAATAGGTCATTATCCACTAGAACATTATAATTCATTAGTTTGGTGTTATTAACGGCTGAAACATCGAATGGTTGTCTTAGGTTTTTTACTTAGTAATAGATGGTATTCCGAATAGATTAAAATGTATTTTGAATAAGCTTTTTAGTTTAATATTAAAATATAATTACCAAATAATATATACGAAATAATACACATATATTATATATTTCGTATGTGCATATTTGTGCGCACGCGTGCGCGCTTGTGTGCGTGTGTGCCTACGTGTATGTGCGCGCGTGTGTGTGTACGCGTTTGTGTGTATGTATGTATGTATGTGTGTGTGTGTAAGCATATATGTGTGTGTGTGTGTTTGTGTGTGTGTGTGTGTGTGTATATATGTGTTTGTGTATGTGTGTGTGATTTATAAAGATAGTTAAGGCGCTAGCACAGGTGTTATACTTTCATTCAAAAAACAATTATAACTCCAAACTGATTTTTAAACAAATATATAAGTATAATTAATTACCGTTAAAATTAGACAAAAATAAAGAAAACACTAATTTCTAAAATAATCCAGAAGAGGATAATCTAAATATAAACAAGAAACTATGATTTAAACAAAACCAGGCTTTGTGCCGAACACTACGGCCAAGAAAAAGTTAATCCTAAAATGGAAAAATTAAATATTAATACACAGTATGAATAATGTATGAATAATATAAGCATAAATCAGAATAAATTCAGATTAATACTAATAGCAGCGATATAACACGACTCAACCCAATAGCAACGATCGGTTTCGACCTATTCAAGTCTTCATCAGGTTGCATAGAATGTATGTATGTGTGTAAGGACAAAACAAACATTCACGTCGCAGTATACAGTTAAACTATAATCCATTTACCTAAATAATTTGAAGCGAAATATCAAATCAAAATGTATATAGGCATTGTTTATATCAGTATCGTACATACCCATCCAGTAATGTGTTGCATAATGAGTCAGATAAGAGTAATCTGGAAATGGTAATGAACCTAATGGTTGCCACACTGGTCCAATTAAGATAATAATCTACTTGTGTAACAAGTCACTGTACGGTTAGTCAAAAGAACTTTATACCAAATTAACGGACAAATACATTTTTCCGATGAGCATCTTATATGACATGTTCCTTCATTATAACTTGTAATGATCTTTCTAAGTCTTTCTTTCCCTTAAACCCCGACACTCCTCAAAAGCCCATTATTACTGTCATTGCATCATTAGAGAACGGTACATACACCTCAAAACAGTGCAACCAACTATAATGATCTTTGGAATAATGTTCCCGTATTTTTACATGTATAGTCAACATATATGTAATGACGACAAGGTTATCCTTCACTTATACGTATATATTGATCACTAATGTAATAATTAAAGTTTTGACGCTTTCGTGTTTAAATACAAGTTCTGGCTCTTATTGTGTTGATATACTTACCATCGGTGTGTTGGTAGATATGACCGAGGGAAAACATGTACAAGGAATTAAATCTCAAAAGCATCGGTTTGAGACGGATTCGAACCGACAACCTTAAGTCTTTTTAGCCCAGTGCTAAAAACACAGTACTATCGAACAATCACTAATGGAGTATTATGTAGTGTCGGTGAAACAATTAAAAGTGACATTAGGGGCAACGTTTCAGACAGTTCGTATATACCAACACATTACTACACCTTATTCCATAAACTCGTATACCAACGGCACCAGATGTATATAATACGCCTATTTTATTACTACTGATATCATATTCAGGGTTATTATAGAAACCTTTACCTATATCCAGCCACTCTCATAATCGCAAACCTTAGTCTACATTACGGACCGTTTTCATATTTCACCCGCTCAAGTCAATAAATCATATTTATCTCATTTTTATATCTTCTTTCTCAAATGGCTAGAGTGTACTTTATTGTCTAGAAGTGTCTAGTAAGAGAGTGAGTGATTATGTGGATAATGTAGTGAGTGCGTGCGTGGGCGAATGAGTAAGAGTGAATCAGTACGTAAATGAGTGAGTAATTCAGTGAGTGAATAGCTGAAATACTAATTGGTGGACTGATTAATTAACTGATTGATAGATTGAATGAGTGGGAGACATAAACCATCAGACAATTGTGTTTTTTACGAAGTAATGGCATGAATGTTTTCTAATATGTAACTGAAGCAACATGCTTCTCAAATAGGTGGGTATAATTGTAATATCTTAACATCTTCGTGTATACATAACGAAATGTATTTGTTACAACGGAATGTTGGTTAGAATCCACTTATTATTGTATATGCACTCTCTGACGATATTCCAAAATAATTATATAATGCAGTTTTGTGTATATATGTATTCTTATTAAATTCGGGTTCTATTAAAAAATCAAATATGTTCCTGATAAATATAAGAAATGTTGATATAAAACAAATATAGGTTAATTAGATGTGTCTTGCGTTTTATAAACCCATTAAACTCCAAGTTTGATTATTCACGATATTCAGAATGGTTTACACGTACCAAATAATAATATTCTCTTCATCTGCTCACCAGCACGAATAAAATGTACTGTTTAATTTTCTTTCATATAATGTGGTCGTGCTTACAAAACAATACTGTAGAGTAAAGTTGTTATCAATAGAAGTAATATATCTCTCCTTGCCAATAGAACATGTCAACTATCTGGAAATGAGGAAATATCAAATGCTGATGTAACGAGGGGATTGCATATCTAAGGAATTAAATTACGAATTTTATTTGTATGATAATTGAACCAGGAACACATTTGTTTATTGCTGACATTGCTATAATTCTTAGTATTACTAAAATAATGAATACAGACCTTGATCAGACATACTAATTTAATCGATTTGAATTAAAGAAAGTCATGACGCTAACCCCTTGTTTATGCCATACCTCTGATCAATCAGAGTACCATGTCATCATCAACGTGTTGTTTTTCGTTGTGGATGATCCAATCATCCAAACAGGACAACAATTATGATGTGACAGGTGGCAAACAGAAACCGCGAAAATATTTGCTACTACCTTGTGCTGTGACAACTGGCAATGTTTAATTATTTCAAATATTTAACTACAAACTAGCAGGTACAATGAATCAGCAAGATTGATTCCAGACCAATGTGTCACTAAATCAAGGAAAGGTGACGTCACATCAGTTGAATGAAATTACAGTAGAGAGCAAATTCTACTACGCGCATCTTCCGAAAACATCGAGAATCGAAGACAGAAAACTACTTCCACTGACAACCACGAGATAAATATAAATGTAGCTGCTGAATGAGTTGGTCCACAGTCACTTATATTAAGATGTACGCAGTGTTTGAAAGGTTTTGATAATACTGGTCTTAGGACCCAACGAGCAAAGAAATCAGCAATTTGAGAAGTGTTTTTATTATTAAAACTGCATGGAAGAAATATTTGAGATCATACGACAGAACTATGCGTTTCAGGAACCACCTGGAATACATTTCTGGAAAGCCTTTGTCATAAATATAGCGACCACTCAAATAATGGATATTTTTGTAGATGTGATTGTAATTTGTTGCTTGACCTTCTCCATACATCTCTGAAAGTAATCGAGAATAAACTTCGATCTAATATTAGTATCAAATTAGCAATCGCCATATGAGACCGGTGATCAATGGCCTCGTTCTGAAGTGTACATGATCTATCAGATATTTGGGTGCAGCTTGACCAATTAAGAAAACAAATAATGTTTTGCTAATGCATGGATCACAATCAATATGTAGACTGGAAGCAATATAAATACACATGCATGGATACACTCATGATTTCGAAGTACTGAAAGAGATTACTATAACATATACATAAAATGTAAGTCCCCAATATACCAATGAACACACACAAACACAGGCAAGCACGCACGTACAGTATTTAGTTATGGCTTTGAGCCATGTGGCGTTGGTACTAGGTGAAACTTCTATGGCAGTTTATTGTCGTAGGTGAAAACTAATGTGTCCATGGAATTGACCATGACACGTTACTACTAACGAACAACCCTTTAGCTGTGTTCCATATTGATTTGAATCAATAGTAGACAGACAAACAAATACAAATTAATTGATAAATGTATATTGTATTATGATGATAAGCTTATGATATTTTACGAAAATTCATTTTAATCTCGTAGTTCTTTCCCGCTAACCATATGTTTATTTATGAGCTGCAGGCTTCAATTGCATCTAATAAATTAATAATATTTCGGAAATCAAATGTAACCTTTAAAAACTTCTTATATCAGCTGGCAAACAAAACGGCATTGACAGAATATTTATTTCTCTAACAATGAATTATAACATTCACTTAACAGTTAGTTCAATCAATTAAGAAGTACCGTTATACTGTGTTTTGTGGTTTGCTTTATGACCTTGTTATTCTTCGAAAACAATTTTGCTATCTAGATAACTGCAATCCGGATAACATAGTTACCCAGGAACACACTCACACATACACAAACACATACACATACATACACAATCACTTACAAATATATATACAAATACCAAAAGGTATTGGAATAATACTGATGAGAGATATTCACGAATGTGTTCTAAAAATAATATATCATGCATATTTACCTCATATTTAACAGTTCTCATATGATATAATATTTCAATTAAACTCTGAAATGAATAAGAATTAAACTCAAATGAATAAGAATGGGTTCAATTAAAACATTTAGAGATCAAAAGAGAACATTTCGTTCAGTCAGTGATTAAAGTTGTATTTATTTCCGGGAAAAAGGGCTGCAGCTGCTATCTCTGTTAGGAAAACAGTACTTAAAATAGACAACATTGGCGATGCGATGCTTTGTTAATTAGAGGACTGAATAAGATGTAAAATACATGCAGAGAGGAATAAATAAATAGACTGGTCAATATGTATATACACACACATGTACACGATAGTAATTGTAAAATAATAAATGAGTGAGTGAGTAAGTGAGTGAGGGAGTGAGTGAGTAAATAAGTTAGTAAATGAGTGAGTAAGTGAGTGGTGAGCAAGTGAGTGAGTGAATGAGTTAATTGTTGGGTGTGTGGGTGGCTGGGTATGTGAGTGGGCGAGTGAGTGAGTGGGTGAGTGAGTGAGTGAGTAATCAAATAAGTGAGTAGACGCGTCAGTCAGTCATTATGTCAGTGAGGCAATCAGTCATTCAGTGAATCAGTCAGCCATTCATTCTCTAATGCATTTTATTAGTTAATTGGTTAGTCTGTTAGTGACTTCGTAATTAAGTCAGTCAGTCAGTCGGCCAGTCAATAAATTAATATATTAATGAAGTTTATAATTCAAATATTTTATTTATATCTAGATACGCGTTTAGAGATGGTTAACCTTGAGTAAAGATTAATGATTAGGATTCCAGCTGTGACTTAAATCGAAAATAATAAGTCAACAGTAGAATGTTTCAATGGTCACTAATGGGCTGTTTTGATATCAGTTATTTAAACAAATATAAAGAAATAGTATCCTATATCATAGTATATATGTGTTGTATATTTTGTTATGGCTATACGTTAGTATACATTAGTATTGCATAGCGTTGTAAAATAACTATATATCTACCAATTTATATATCTATTAATCTACGTGACTCAATTGTCTCCCTCAGGGTTGTCCAATTATAGTTAGTGTAATGGCCATTGTAAAAGTATTATTTTACTGTTAAAGGTTCGTATGGCGTCGTCATGTATTTTACAACCATTTCACGCAGACATGAGTAAAATTAAAATTAATAACTTAAGAAAGCAAATTATCATAATTAAAATAAGTCTATTATTGTTAAGCCAATAGTTAATATATTATTAAATACTTAGCCTAAAACAGAACGATTGATGTAAAGTTTATCCGTGATTATAGCATAACAGAGCACCCATACACATATATATATACACTTGCGTTCACTCAAACATTCATACATATACGTGCGCAGACACTCACACACTTACACACAATCATACATAGACACTCTTTCTATGCAATAAAGATAAGTTTGGTACATAGAAGTTATCTGTTCGTAATGTTACTTAATATCTGAGTTATGATGATCAGTGGGCGTAGTGTTATTTTCATTATTCAAATGTTTTTGTTCATTAAAGACTAGTAAATGCCTGTTTATTGTTCATTCTTAGTAAACAAAATTACATAAATTATTGATTTAAAACAGCTTATTCGGGAAAACATCAAGGTTGAAATAGCAGAAGATGTTGTTAGGGAGAATATTACTTTAATAAGGATAAGCTTGATTTATGCACATGTTATTATTATTAGCTGTATTTGAGAGGACAATCTTCCGCGGCTTAACAAATACAGTTGTATGACCGGAATGATAGAAGAAATCCAACAGGTGTAGTTAATTCCCATAACACAGACATACGGATTCCATTTGTTTCTGTTGCCATATCACTTGATTTGACGTAAATAATATGTCTTAGCCTTATTGCTTTTACATCAAAGATTAAAATCGAATTAAGTTAATACCGATACAAATTTAAAATGGTATGCGTCTTTATTGAATTTCTAAAATCGATTAATTATAGCAAGAACTATAGATGAAGAAAACATAGCTATAAAGTGAATTGTCGACAAATTATGTTGAATGGATTGGCTTTGTTTTATCACAGTAATAAATAATGTCCTTTTAGAGATGTACAATTAGGCTTTCCTTTAAAAAATCTGAATTAGGAAAATAAAGAAACAACAGCATTTAGCTACGAATTATCACCAAAGTTCACTGGAATAAAACAACGTTCATGTCATGAGTGTATGTGAGTGAGTGACTGAGTGAGTGAGTGAGTGAGTGAGTGAGTGAGTGAGTGAGTGAGTGAGTGGTGAGTGAGTGAGTGAGTGAGTGAGTGAGTGGTGGGTGGTGGTGGTGGTGGTGGTGGTGGTGAGTGGTGGTGGTGGTGGTGGGGTGAGTGAGGTGGTGAGTGGTGAGTGAGTGAGTGAGTGAGTGAGTGAGTGAGTGAGTGAGTGAGTGAGTGAGTGAGTGAGTGAGTGAGTGAGTGAGTGAGTGAGTGAGTGAGTGAGTGAGTGAGTGAGTGAGTGAGTGAGTGAGTGAGTGAGTGAGTGAGTTATTAGAGGTACATCAACTGACTTCAGCGACCAATCTTCCTTTATCATTAAATTGTTAACGATACAAAACCAGTAACTACTATGATACACCCAAACGATGTAATAAACAGACTGATACCTTCTAATTAACCCTTATGGAAAGTGAAGATATTGGCTTAGTCAGGCGTCATCAAGAAGAGTATTATAAAAAGAGTATGGTTATTCACAATACAGACACATGCAATATCAAGGGAAAACCAATTTTCTATCCTGCTGACTATATAAAAGTGTATTTATCAAGTTTATCATGTATCTCCATTCATTCACTTACTCATTATTCCTCATTCATTTATTAATTATTTTATTCATTCCAGGTGGTTTTTCTTTGCTGCGTTCATTTATTATGTCCTCTTGTAGTCTTATAAACATTCTGTATTTATTTATTTTTTCTTTTGTTCATTCAATATTTTGTAATGCAAAAGTGGTAAACTTCCTCGAGGATATAAAACTTATCAATTACTGCCACTTTTTAAAGAAATGGAGACATTTTCCACAAACTACGATTTCTGTTTTATTATTTTAGTAATCTTTCCTATGCTATATATTTTCTTATTTGGAAAAAACTATTCTGAGACTGATGGACATATTACTTTAAAAAAATCTACTTCAATTGGATTATTTATTAAGTTGCATGACAACAACTTGTGATAAGTATTAACGATAAACTCTTGTCGATTGTGTAGTACATTCTTCGTCTATTGCGTCATACCGCGAGTAGGACATTGAATCAGTTACACGGAAGAAAGATATTTTTCATAATGCATGACAACCTTCAAACGACCGAAATGTTAAAGATCGAGAGGGATTAATGATTCTTTAATAATGGCATTAAATTAACAAGACAAACTGAATTAAACTACTTTGAATTCTGGTAACATGCTAATGTTATGTAACATTCATTCAGAATGACAGAAACAGTAATAAATACCTACCAAACATTTAAACTAAATATTTTATATAAAGTATTTTGTTTGTTATAATTTAAATTTCGACAAATATATATGTCAACAAACGATTATTTAACGATTCCTTTGAAAATTGATTGTCTTGAAATGCATATTAATAGATGGATATTTTCATGATACCCCTTATACTTGATTAAGAAATCTGAAGGCATCTTTATTATACTGATGCTATAGGTACTAGTTATTTAGAACAGATGAAGAACTTTTATGGGCAGAAAGAAATAAAAACAGATGTGAGAGCAAAACAATAAATAAACCGCTTCAAGGTTAATGTATTTCCACCTAGGGCTTACTGTTATCAGCTGCTGGTGGGATTACGAACACAAGGCCAGCTACAGATGGTTTTAACCATTTCACCTCTTCGATGTATGAGGTGGGAACAATACCAGCAACAACGTTTTATGTACGTTCATGTATAATGTTGAATTTAGATCAGGTAAAATATCCCGTGACACTCTAAACAAGGATGTTATATCTTGAAATATATATGTGGTCTTACAGTTAATTTATGTTGTTTATGATGAACTGTGCTTTTGTGATTGAAATTTGCCCACCTTGTTAATCATTCATTCCACCATTCATCCGTTAATCCATCCTTCCATCTACCCATCAATCCATCCATGGATTCATCCATCCACCCATTCATCTACCCATCCATCCGTTTCTTAGCCATCTATCCATTATTATATTCATACGTTCATACATTTTCAATTATTTATTCCGTATTTTTGCTGCTCTATTCATCCATTAAGCATTGTTTCTATCAATTATGCAAATTGGCCGTTTTCCATCAGCTGCATCTACACTTAATGGAGAAGGTGCTATTCTTGCAACTATTAAGAAATATAGTAATTGACACAGACGACGCCATTAAATAGATGTTATTATCATGATGGCTTTGCAGCTTAATGAAGTGGAAACAGACATGTCGCTGTAATTATAATATACTATTTTATTAACTCTTTCTACCACGTATATCTAGCTAATCCCTATAGTATATTGGCAACGCGTTGTATCAGACCAATAATAAACCGAATCACTAATAGATTGCATGCTCATTAGTTAATAGGAGTGTATTTTTTATTTGGCAAAGATGTGTAGATTGCATTGATTTTCTCCGCATCCTAGATTTCAATTGCCAACGACAGCAGCTCCACTTAATGACAGAGCTATTCACATACAATGTCTGTCTATGGAACAGTGTCGACGAGACTAGTTTTTACGACACCTATCACATAAAATATCAAGTTCCTTTATACAAAGGTGGACTCAAGTTCATGTATCAATGGAATAGATTCATACTAAGGACACTTGTAAGGAAACATATGAAACACGCACACATAGATTGTTTTTTTTCTTCAGAATTTAATATTAGCTGCAAAGCATACGTTTATTAGAAAGAGAAGCCGAATTATAGTTTTTTTAAACATATGTAAGTGAGGTGTTAATCTTCTATGCTGAGACTTATATTTAATCTAAATACCAAATGGATCCGAAAGATGTGGATGTACCTAACTATTTGTCATGGAGTTAGAAGTTTAAATAATACAACAAATTACTCAAAGCTGTTTTTTTCAGGAAGACCATCGAGTTTCGTGATATTTGGTACCTTGAATTATGACAAAATTCATTCGGACTTCATATAATAGATAAGGATTTTAGTTGGGTTATTCATTGAATGGGGGGGTGCTGATCAAGTTTGAAAGAAACATGAAAACAACATATTATTATTTTCTACATATTCTTTTTAAATCTCAGCTCTTTTAGATATGATCGAATTGCCCAATAACTGGGCCAATACTGAACGCAATAATGAACTATCTCTCTCATTCTCTCTCATTTTAGGGATGTATAACTCGGCTTTGCTTTAAAAAATTTAAATTATGAAAAAAACGCAACAACAGCATTTAGCTATGAATTATCACTAGAGTCAACTCTAATAAAACAACGTTTATGTCATGAGGGTATAAATATAAATATATTATTTTGAATCTAAATATTAGAAAATATGATTTTGTAGATAATATCAATCGCATATGTAATTTCCGCGGCTGAATACTTTTAACTAACTGATCTAACAGAACTGATAACAGATGAATACAGATTCATGTTGAAACTTTATATCATTTTATTTTGAACTCTCGGGAGAAAGACCTTTATATATATATATATATATATATATATATATATATATATATATATATATATATATATATATATATATATATATATATATATAATATATCCTCTTCTCATCTACACACAGTGTGTGTGTGTGTGTTTATTTTCCCGATGAAAATAAACCTAACCGATTAAAGGACGCCAGGATGTCTACTCCTCCTACCGTCGTCAGCACAGTTTGTTCATGTTTCCGACCATTGCATGAAGCATCTTTATTGACACTCCTTGCCATATCCTTTTTATAGCTCCGTCACGTCACTCTGTGTAATGTTTGTGACCTTGAAAAAGCAATTAATCTACACCTAGAGTGACATTTGGATTCTAATATATGATGGCAGACAACATATTACTAAGTTCAAAATATCCGAATGGCCTAGACGAGGTCACGTAGTTGTAATAATTTTAATTTTGGCGCGCACTCACACACATAGACACAAACACACATACATACACACACACACACGCATATATATATATATATATATATATATATATATATGTATATATATATATATTCGTGTGTGTGTGTGTGTGTGTTGTTTGTGTGTGAGTGTGCGTGTTTGTATTCAAAGAGCGCGCGAGAGATAGATAGATAGATAGATAGAACGTATAGATAGATAGAGACGAGGATGGAGAGATAGAGAGAGAGACAAATAGAGAGAGAGAGAGAGAGAGAGAGAGAGAGAGAGCACTAAGCAACTGTTTCCTGGGTGATAATAGTTCATCATTATAAAAATATGCCTCCCGTATGTATTAAAAGGTGTTTTTTAGAATGGTTAAGTAATATATTTCTAACTGTCGAATACGCTTTTTCTGTCAAGATTCAATAAGCATACCTCTCACGCGTGGATAATAGGATCCTATGCCAATGGAATGGGAATACCGACATAATTAATACCCATATTCGACTAATAAATTGCTTAACATTCTCTACTAACGGATCAATTACTGGTGGGTAACACAAAGTGGTGATGTTTTATGACTCGTTTAATGTTATGACAAAATATGCGATCACAAAAAAGCATCTAATGCACGGTGTGCTTAATAGAAACTAATTTATTTTGTTTTTGGACTGGGAAAAAGCTGTGTTTATGTTTTGAGTTAATGTGGCTGGTGGATGACGGTCTGCTATCGTAATTGACAGAAAGAAAGAAATGGATCGACAGAGAAGGAACACCAACACTAGCAAACAAACTAGTACACTTGATATGGATTGGAAGGACAGATGGAATTGTGGAAAGTTTTACCAATACATAGAGGAATTGCTGGCTGGTTTCTGGATGGCTGGCAAGCTGGATAGTATGGTGGATGGATAATTAATAAAGTTGATGTATTTCAATTATATAAGCTGCTGTTAGATATCGGCGAGACTTTGTATTTTAATTAAATAAACAAGCACATTGGCTTATTTAATAGTCATAATTCCTGTCATGAAATTATGGTTTATGACTGCCTACAGTTGTTATATGAACTATTATTTTATTACTATGTTTCATTTCCCGTAGATCATTGTATGTTGTTTTGCGTATATCGTATCATTAATTTACTAATCAGGTTAATTGTATTGATAATATACGTCTTAATCATTAGATTACGCTGCTGAATGATGTCATAATAGTATTTATGTAAATAGTGGTCAGGTTTGTAGAGTTAATCTTACTATTGTATATGCGTTAATCTATGCGTTCACCATGGCAGCTTGAATGAACGAAGTCATTATTTGTGTTTATGGTAGACAAACAGGACTATGAACCTGCTAAACCTGCTAAAGCTAAAGAAGGTAGTGAAAGATGAAACACAATTTCCACAAATGCCATACCAGAAAAAAAGTTCGACGTTACAGGTTCATAGCCGAAATATTGTTCTGGTATCATCGAAAGCAGAAATAGTTTTGTCCACTTATGCTATTCGTGATGCTGGATGTATACGTACCATTTCTTCGGAAAGACGGCTCTGTCTTATGACAATTTGTTTTCTTTTAAAGGCAATAGATATATCATTAAGAAACAATAGTTTTAAGTTAAATGTTGGAATGTCAGTGATTTAATTTTTAAGCGATGATCTGACTTTATAGATTGTATTAAAACTGTCTTTAATAAAACCAAATAAATCCCTCTTTTTTGTAAATGGTCGATTGTTGTATGCATTATTTTCGTTGCTTAACCTCCAGGCCTCTCGTCTGTTTTATATATATATATATATATATATATATATATATATATATATATATATATATATATATATATATATACATAAACGATGAAAAAATATCTTTTTTCTTAGTGTTTTCTTACGTATTGATTAGTCATGCTATCGAAAAGATCCAAAGCAGAAAGGGTCTAATGTTAGTTATATGCGATACTCTTGTGATTACTAAAACTGTTATGATTAGTAATGTTTAGGCCAGACAATGATGACTAGTGATGTATGTCCACTTCGATATACATTCCATCATACAGCTTGGACTCACAAAAGACTAGTTTAGTCGACAATATCCTTTGTGTTTACTCAAAGTATGGAACTCATTTTGTTTTGCTTACCATGCCTATTATTATCTTACTTTTATATTCTAAAGAATAATTATTCGTGTAACTATTATCTACATATTAAATCCAATTAATGGAAATCTATTGATTTTAGATTAATTCAATACACAATGGATTTACGTGAAAGATTCATACACTAGGCAACTTATTGACACACTCAGATAACCTAATCACGGGAACTAATTAGAAGAATTGTGAAAATAAAATGTTATCTTTGGCTTTCGATGCTGACTGGGTGTATTTTAACACAAACAATAGCTCTGAAATAAAGTTACTGCATAAGTGAAATAGAGAGCAGCTACTAAAGAAGTTAATTTTGCTGATTATATTTATTATTTATCCAATGCTAGATATCTAAGTACATCGAGGGATTTGGTAGTTCAACAGTCATTTTGAAGGACCAAAAACAGAAACTCAAAACTACCATTTCGATGGCACACTAAGGCCGTGAATACGATTAAGTCATATGGTCATTATTCTAGGTCGATACATCACGTGACATCTCTTTGGTGAACATCCTTCTGTTTTGTTTGTTCGGAGCAAATTACAAGTTTTCCCTTTCTTTGGTTAGAGATAAAGTAGCTTGTAATTATGTCAACGGATCTTGTGTTTAGGGTTGTTTACTGGCTGCAGAAGGGATTTTCAACAAACATCTTCACGTCCAGTAGACTTTAGCCATTATCCATGACAGATGTATACATACATACATACCTACATACACACACACAAACACACACACACACACACACACACACACACACACATAAAAAAAATATATATATATATATATATATATATATATATATATATATATATATATATATATATATATATATATATATATATATAGTACATATGATATAATGTAATTATAATAGAAAACAAAGAATATCAATTAGTATCTATACTACTTTGTACATATCACTGTAATATTTACTACGATAGCAGTTATACCAGTTATTCAGCTCAGTCCATATAGTACGAGCAGTTTCAATTGTAAAAACAACCTTTCAATTCCATGTGTCTAATGTATTTACTTTGCTAGCAATATTCATACTAGAATTAACCAACTAATACTTAACCTCAAATAATAATCTGAAGCGTTTGTAGTTTATGTATGGAAGCGTTGTTACTGTTATCAAAACAACTCTTTCAATTAGAACAATGGCATATATATCGGACCACATGCAATTAAGGGTGTGTACTGAGATCTGACTGCTGTCACCAATGAAAGAGTGTTACAGCTTTGATTGATAACCGCATAAGGAAATATTGTTTTATTTTACTAAAGTAATTACTAGGGCTGAGAGTTTTTTTTTATATACGGTTTAGGTTGTTTTACTGGAGAAATGTTAATAGGAAGCGTATCAAAACCCCAGGAGACATTATTTTATGTAATATGTTCTTAGCTTTTACTAGAAACCAAGGAACTGGCTAGACTGCTGCGCTTCGAATAAGCTGTAATGATTCTATATTCAGGGTTCGCGATACTATATTCGTAATGACTAAACTCATATTTTATTGCAGAATATTATAGTTTGTTTAAATTTTTCATGATGCTATATTAGTCGTTTTCTAAAATTATACCACAAATGGGATTACCTCCTAATATTTGGTTGGTTTTATACATAATGATATCTTATTTTATGAAGAGCTCCAGGATCTAATAAACCTATGGCAACTTACCAAAATGTTTCAAGATTTAATCTATTTATCTTTTCTTGAGTGTATGAATATTTAATATGTATGTGCTCAATCAGAATTAAATCATAATCACGTGGAGATGGTTGGGACAGGTCTTTTTCTTCGCATGTTCTAGAAGATGCGTGAATAAAATAGAAAACATATTTTTTTAATTACTTGCATACCTGTGGCCGTTAACACGGAGTTCACAGTTACACACAGGGAGCATTCACAAGTTTATATTATAATACACGATCCACAGTTTAAATTGCTTATTATTAGATATGTCTTATTGGTACCTGGACTTATAATATTGCGACTAAAACACCATAACTAGCATGACCTACATCTGCTAGTGGTACACGGTTTGAAGTCGACTAACTATTTGTTAGATTACTTGGATTAATGAAGTATTTGTTTGTAGCTCAACCATCATTTTTAATATTTACTTTTGAATAATGACTAAGAAAGAATAGTTATTAGAATCTATACTTTTAACAGATTCTAAAACCGTTTGCTATTTGAGATTTCGGGATTCCTGGAAATGTATGTTTAGAGTAAAAAGAATCCATATGTAAGATTTAATGCATCTCTGTCAGTGTAGAATAGACCTGTGTTTGTAGTCCATTTTATTTTACTGATCTTTAAATAAGTTTATATTCAAGACATTAAGGTCTTGTTTATGTATTGTAGTTTTAAGTCTATTTGGTGCCCAGTTCAGACCCATTGAAGTGCCAGTGGTTTGAATATGCCATTGCCCATTAAAGAAATAATAGTTAGTTTTACTGATAATTCAAGGAGTTGCATTATACCATCATATAAAGGATCTCAAAATTGAAGTGCTTCACTCACTGTATGAAAATCATTAACCTGGTCAATATATGTATGGATGCTCTTACAGTCTATTGTTTTCATCATATATTCATCAGGAATTACTAGCTTTCTCTATAAAAACCATAGGTATTTTATATATAAGAAGGGTATTCCATTGATTGTACTTTAAGAAAACTGTCAATGAAACTAGCAACATTTTTAGATTCATTACTGCAGTCAGACAATATAGGTCTACCAGGTAGCATCCTATATGAAAAAGATCAACTATTAAATGCCTTATTAATTTTGAGAGGTATATAGAATTTCGAAGCCTTGGATTAATTTGTTTTATCTCTTCGTAATTGTCAATATCATCCGGCTAAATAATACTTGTTTATCCATTATCACTAATGTCGTTCCTTTGTCTGCTTTTTTAAATAGAAAATACTTATTTTGCAGATATTTCTGAGGGTTAATGATTCCAACTGATTTATATTTGTATTTTCCATTAGAACGTGATTACTATTTTATCATTATTTTGGATGGGTCAAATGACAAGCTTTTGTTTATTAAATTAATATTCTTTTTCAAAATAATATAACAACAAAGATTAATTATATTACGATTATTGTTTGTAATAGGATCGAAATGACTTTCTGATTCAGTAAGCTTGCTGTGTCTTTACTCTATTAATTATTATGAATATCAATGGAAGTAGTCTGGAAGACCTTTTTCATCTAATTTAGGTATAATATTCACTCCTTTATATTGAGTTATAGATTGACTTATTATGTTTAAGTTTGAATGTTCTGCTTATGGCAGCAGATAAAAATAATCGATTTCCGAGAATTTATCATTCTCTTTAAAGCCGAATCGTGAACGTTCCGGATATTTAGTGGTGGATATGTCACACTGATACAGCCGACATGAGGAATCTGATCAGCTAGTTTGTATCTATTCTAGCTTGATGAGTCACCTAATTCAATGTCGGAAACTGTTAATCCTCACTTTACGTGCTAGACCATGCACACAATGGCAACATGGGTTTGAATGTAAGCAATGCCGTCTCCAGTACATGATAATTACTCCAGTCGATTTTCGTAATTATCCCGCTATGTTCGTCATCATTATCGAATTGCAATATCATTTAGCATGCAATCTGATACTCATTTTGTATGTTGGTGGGATATGGTTCAGATTGTGTAGCATTGTTTGTCTGGACTTTGTTATAAATAGTGAAACAAAAACGTGTTACTTATCGTGCTGCAATGTTTTTGTTTCTGTGGCTAATTTTCATTTAATCAACTATTAACATTACGAATTAACCACACGTAGGATTACTTAAAATATATTTCTATTTAACAGTTTCTAATTGATCTACAAACGGTTAATTTGATGTAAGTTTATATTTAATATCATTAATACTCATGAAGCCTTTCATTTATGTACAACGACATAAAATAACATGTTTTATTTTGTCGGGTTTTGGTTGCAATAATACAAAGTTTAAAATGCATTTGCAATTTTATCAAATTCAAAGCGTCTGTCATCTTCAGTTTATCACAATAATCTAAGGCTCCATTCCAGTTACGGGTAAGATAATAGATCCCCCCTTATCTCGTTTGTTACGTCCAATAACTCATGTGCTAATCTAGCCTGTAATCCCATTTATTGCTTAACCATCGATTAACGTTTAGGCTGTTGTCTTGTAACTATTTTGCCACCGAAATTAAAGACCAACCATAGTAACTGTAAAGAATCACGAGACGGAATTGATTTGACTACAATGTTTGCATTATACCGGAATACAATGCTAAGCAATTTGTACTCGCAAATATAACTCGAGAAACGAAGAATGGAGTTAAAAAGAATTTCTTAATTCTAAATCATCTACTTTTTGTGGTTCTTAGTTTTAAAGAGCAAGAGGAATATCTATTAACTATGATGGAAGCTTCATATTTTGTCTATTAGAAAGTGCTAAACTCCCACCTAATAGCATTTCACAAAAAGCTGATGATCTACAAACAACAGAGAAAATATGTCCTTTGATGAGCGTTATCTAGAAAAAAACAAAGCTGTTTGTTTAGAAGTTATGTAAACAGTTAATGAGTGCAGCTTTAAAATAATAATAAGAAAAACGTAAACGCACTGAAACATACACTAATATTTCAGCTATAACATTGCCAAATTACGTACATGTTTGTATATAATTCAGTTAGATAATAAATATTAGAATGATAAGCAAATAATTCCTGAGAAAACCATACTTAGTAACATGCATCTATTCTGTGTCATGTTGTAAATCTAATATAAAAATCATAAACCACTCATACCCGAGAATCACATATTCACGCGCGATCAAGAATATAAATAATTACACACACACACACACAGACTGACCGACTGACTGAGAGAGATATAGAGATAACCATAAGCTTAGATACTAAAACAAACATCTCCTTAAATACGGAAGCTTATATACTGGCAAGGTGATACTTAAATTAGGTATTATATATCCTACCTCCCGTTCTAAGGAAATGACTTTAGCAACGCAATACTATTTGATGAACGGTCTAAATATTAAATGTCCTAGCCATTGTCCCATATGATGTTGTGATAATTTATTATTTATATTCCTATGGGATATTAAGTATGATGTTGAAATTCGTATGTTTTCCAGTATATTGGATTCCCATTGCTTGATACATTATATCAATGGGAACTGCATACAATACAGTTTCCCATCTCTAGAGATATTAGCTAAATTGTAGAATGAGTTCCTTCTTCATATGGATCTGTGCTTAAGTAAGAATAAAGATACATAGTAGAGCTATTCATTAATGTGGATAGCTCGATTATATAAAGAAATATATTATATACAGAAAGGGAGGTGTCATAAATATTTATAGGAGATCTAGAGTCACCTAAAACTCAATAGAAGTCAGGGATCAGTTGACGAGCTGGTAGAAACTTTTAATAAAGGTGTCCAAAATCTCATTAATTAACTTTATTTCTCGTGTTCGGAAAACGTTGCTTTGGGACTCTAAGCACATTAATCAGTATAGATATGCTAAAAAAAGCATTGAAGGTAATAGGATATGTTCGAAACGAGCCACTATAAACCCACAATGTTTGGAGTAAATAAGGAAGATATGAATAATTATCGTCAAAGCATGCATAATTGCACATGAAGCACAATGACCTAATATTATCAAATAAAGTAAATATAGTTATGTGTAAGTACATGGTTGATGAGACATGCATGAACTTAGGCTTAAAAATTTATTTTAATTTGTGACGACTACAAAGGCAAACATACAATTTTACTTTTCGCAATATGTATCACATCATTTAAATTGAAAAAGTAGAAAGATCTTAACGCATTATGTTGCAGACATTCAGATCGAAGTTAAAATTGCAATAGTGAATTGAATGAACTATATATGATAAACTCATTAACCTAATTACCTTTTAGCTGTAGATATTTTGTCAAAAGAATCGAGGAACAAATCAAAACGATTTCATAGCTGGTCGTGTGTTTAATAGAAAAATGGTCATGGTATGAACATATTACGACTTTGGCATAAGTAAACGGGTACAATATCCCGTCGTCAAGGTGTAATTACTTAGACTGGAAGACTCACAACCGAAGGGTTGGTGTTTCGAGGCTGCTGAGCTGTAAGGATGTGATTTGACGACTGATTTAATCATGCATAAATGAGAACCTGACCGGACGTGATCGCTATGTGTTTCACTAACGGTTTGCACCTGTAATGGCAGCATGTTTTATGCTCCCTTGAGAGTTAAGAGGTATGCTGAATTGGAACAAGTCTGAGTTAGGGATAATAATAATGTAATACCCCATAGAGCAGCAATCTACCTGGATAGGGTGCTAAATAAATGTTAGCTATTATTCCTACTATTATTATTATTATTGTTGTTGTTCTTATTATTATTAGTATTATTATAATTATTATTATTATTATTATTATTATTATTATTATTATTACTACTACTACTACTACTACTACTACTACTACTACTAAAGAATTACTAGTTTCTATTCTATCCAATTTAAATCGAATTCACATATCGAGATATACAAAGCACGTTACTGGAAATATAAAGTTTAATTTCAGTGAGTAAATGTCCTGTGTTACTGAGACATTGTTTATATAGCTAATCAAATACATTTATTTTGCAGTCATCTCACATTGCAGCATGCTACATACATATTTGGTTATATTGCTTTCAATAGGAGACTATAATAAACGTATCTAAAGCTTTAAAGTAAGACCTTTGAACAAATTGAGCTACAGATTAGGACAAAGTTTAAAACTAACTAAATACACATGTAGCATAAATAAGATATGTAAGAGTTCAAACAGATAAACAAATAGTTGGTCTTAATACAATAAATTGTAAATGCTGAATTTTCTGTTCAGATTAGAGTTTTGTAATGTATTAAGGAAATAATTGATCAGGAAACTAGCTAACTAATAATATTAATAAAACGTTTTCAAAACGTATATTTGACAGTAAAAGAACATTCTTGCATGTATGTGTGTGTGTGTGTGTGGCGCGCATCTTTGATATGTATTTCTATACAAATTCGCTTTATTTTACAGATATACTTATAATAAATAACGTTTAGGCATCACTGCAAATTAAACAGGTTTTACTGCAATCTCTTTCTATTCTCCAATAATTTGTAATTTGTAGATTGTCTTAATGTCGTAATAATCGTTCCACTTTACACTCTTGCCTAGTTTAGTATATTCACATTTAGGGATATAACTATAAAGGAATGTTTAAACTCTCTAAATATGGCTCAAACCACATTGAAGAGTTGAAAAGAAAGTCCTATATCAATGATTAGTTTAAGAAAGATGTTGATCAAGTGTGTTATACATGTCTTGGTACTCTTTAGTTGAAAGTGTTATTACCTGTGAAGGTGAGTCTTTCCTCCCATGACGATATATTTAGACACTTTGAACAAATGATGTGCTCAGTCAATGTCGGTAGCATGTGTGACATATCGTCCATCACCTTCTAGACAGAATGGCTACAATATAGTCGAGTCCTTTAATGAGTGGTCACCCTATCGGCAACTTACCTGAAACGAATAGCCAGCATATATCCGGAGGTCTTTAGTAATCTGGATTTGAACTTCCTTTTTGAATGTAATGTAGACATAAACGTTCATAATTTTTCTGGGTAACTTGACGCTGATTGTCTTGTACAGCAGGTAAATGGATTGACCCACGGCCATGGTCACGTTAAATTTGGTCGTTACACGAGTCATAATCTCCATCATCTAGGGGACTCCTTCAGTACTAAGGGTAAGGAATCATCCGACTATCTTGCCATTCACTGATACACATAAATAGCACGCCAGAGATGATGTTGTGATTAGCGCTTTAACGGACAGCCTTTGACACAATTTGCACTTGCGAGGTGATCGTTATTAAGTCTTCATCAAAGTATTACGTTGGTGACACATTGCCCACAGCTATATTGGAACAAATACTGAAATACATGCTTCCCTTTCTCATGCAATTATAAGCAAGTAAATGGTAGAGACCACAATTCCTATTTCTTTAAGAACGCCTAGATTAGACCACTGTTTATGAAACAAATTATGGATATTATATAGAGGTATTGAGAAACTATCCACCATTGTATATTTAACCATTTGTCTAAGATCCTTGCGAACATGGTTTCTAAGCATTAGGAATCTCACTGGAAATCTCAAAGATTACATGATAATCAACATTCCGTATACCATCAAGGCCGTATCCTACTCGTAATGGTTCTTGATATAATAAGTGTAAGGCCAGTAGTATTCCTGTTTGGTTAGGTAGCTACTTTTGTCTTTGTTCATTCAAAAACCTGTCGAATACTCGTTTGGAATAACCAGAAGTAATCTCTTCTGGATATAGTCCTATGTGTGTGACAAATCGTAGCGAGTTCTTGAAGGAATGAACTATTAAGAAAGTAATCGTTTGAAGTTTGGGTTACTACAAGATCGGTACTGAGATCAAGTAGGCATTGTTTGCACTTAGAACTATTTGAAAAATATAGCCGGAATAATGCGCTTTGTAATTGTTATGAAGATGATATCTGATTTTATTTAGCAATAGTACCAAAACATAAAATACAATTAGAAACCAGAAACTTGTCTAACCGATACCAGTGTCTGGATGAGCGGAAACAAATCTATATTGAACCAGAAAAAGTCAGAGCTCATTATCTTCAGACAATAATACCATGTGAAATAACTGAGGAACCCGAACTTCGAATATATATACACACACACACACAACACACACACACACACACACACACACACACACACACACACACACACACACACATATATATATATATATATATATATATATTTGTTATATATATATATATATATAACATATAGCACACATACATACACAGGCACACACACAAACATGAACACAAAGACACACGCACTCACTCATGTATTCACACATATAAACAGGTATTCACATATATTAACATAGAGCACTATTACGGAAGCCTCTCGGTTGAGTGTTCGATTACGGTTCATATCGATGTTTGTGGTGTTAGTTATCCAGGTAATCCAGAAATATATTCAGCTGAAGTCAAATCAACTTATATATGTATAGGAACATAACAGATCAATTAAATTCCATTTAGCTGTGATTTGCATATTATTAACTTTAATCAATCTAAATATATTCACTCGAACACAAAATACGTTGCTTCTAGTATACTCAATACGGCAAATACTATCATAGCCCGTGTACAGAGTAATGCTCGAATACGTACTTATACCATGATACAAAAATTAATTCAAAACAATATTGATATTTCTGTAGCTTCTTGTACAATACCATTAAGTCAATATTATCAATATTAGATATCAGATGACAGCTTCTTAAAGAAGTCAAATCGCATGTATTGATTTAGGCTACCTGTTTCTAGAGAATGTTTCACCATCATCTCTATGGCACAGCTAATTGGCCAACTTTGCTTGCCATTTCTAAAATAAACCCATAATAATGTAGAGAACATTTGCTACTATGACCAAGAGACATGGCGGTAATACACTATTATACGGAGTAACCGAATGCTAGAAAGTTTTCAGAATGAAAATACAGAATAGTCACTTAAATATGCTGAAAGCGAACCTTCTTCACTCTCACACTATATCCACCCATCCACCTATCAATTAACAAATCCACTAATCCATTTATCAATTTATATGCCCATTTCACTAATCGTACCTCCTTCATTAGCCTTACAATAAGTCATAATACCTTTCCCTTCAAAAGGAAAATTAAGGTAGTTACCGTAGAAGACGCAATGAAATTGATTTAACTTTCATGATATCGTTCTACCTTAATAAAGTGATAGGCGAAAATTTGTTAATTTAACATTAATTATTTTAGATTGGTTTCTTATATAGATCTAATAGCCATCTTAATTATATTGATATCATTTATTAATAGTATCCTAATTTAATTCAATTCGTTTCCCATATTTTCTCTTGATAATCAAATTTCATTGGTAGATATGATGTGGTAATAATGTCACAGAAAGGTCGGTTTATTTGTTGCATCAAGCTCTCCTTAATTAGTTTCATTAAGAAAGCAACCGACTAATTAAATAATGTTGACGGCAACTATTCTTCCAGGAATTATTCTGAAATAGGAATAAGTTAATCTTAAAAAGGTAAATATATTATTATATAAGAAGGGATATTTTAGACTAAATAGTTTTGCAAATGAAAACTGCAAAAATTGAATACACAATTTTATCAGATAATTATTTAGAGAAAAAATGTACAAGTACCTTACTGTCGATAAATGTTATTATGAAAATAACACGTTTAATAAGAATATCAGCATAAACACAGGCTCCCTAGGTTCATTAGCACAATTATCGATTCAATGTAAAATGTTTACTTGAGTTAATATGTTGTTTTTACAATATATGAAGTTCTTGTTTTGTAATTAATTAATAGGTCGCTAATATTTTAATTACATAGGTTTATGTTCGGTGGTCGGCACACTCTATTTGTAGTTTTAACGGTTATTTTTATGCAAATTTCGATCTGATTATTTTGATATATAATACACTTGCCCTATATAGAGTTCATAAACTAGAGACAAACATTTTAAATGAAAACAGCTGCCATGTTTAAGGTCGCTGAATCTAATCACACTGATTTGAAAAATAAACCTTATCTGTAAATAATTTGGGATTTTTTTCTGTGTCTGGAAAAAGTCATGTTAGATTTCCTGCTTGACAATATTATAAATGTGGATCTGTCTATTGACTAGCTTAGAAAGAAAATATGTTTAATGAAAATGTAAAGCCAAACGTGATAGTCATGCCAATGTTTATCTAAAATTGTGTCAATATTTAATTATCTAACTGATATGTTAATGGTAGATTCCTCGTTACTAATTAAAACATTAAAATATATGGCGTGCACCATTGTTTTAAGAGGTTGATTGGAGAATTTTATTTGCCATGTGTATTAAAAATCGCTATAATCTGCATAAATAACTTAAATAGTTATATAACAGTTCTTAGTGATACAACTTCATTCTACTCTGTAACCCGATGCAAGAACTCAGAGAAGTACATGATAATGATTTATAATGCAAATAATTAACGAGTTATGTCAATTAAAGATGCATTTTAGATAAACTAACTGAATTTCTTGAACTAATTCATACCATGATTATATCAGAGTGCATAATAACATAGCAGCTTCTTTAAAACAATATTTAATACCAGTTCCAGTAATTAAAATACAGATGCATTATACCTGCATCTATCCATCCATCCAACCATCCATTCACATACGTGTCCAGCCATTCATCACTCCTATCCATCCACCAATTCATCCATCCATCCACCCACCCATTGATTGATTGATTGATTGATCCACCCATCCATATATCCATCCACAAAAACAAATCCACATACCGATCATTACATTCGTCAGTCCAGTCATCCAACCATCCTTCCTTCATCAGTGTTTCTTGATTTTATTATTGTACTCTTTTTTCTCTTCCGCTAATAGCCTGCTATCCATCAGCCGCGCATTAATCTATTGCACGGACAGACCACTCTTTATCCATTTAATTAGAAACGAAATTAATTTCCACATAGCACGCCATTATATGTTATTGTTATGAGGGGCTTGTGGCTTAATGAAGTGGTACGAAACGTGTCATTGTAATTGTAAAACGTCACCCTATTAACTCTCATTATCACCCATACTTAACATATAACTTCCGCATCTAGAAAGCATTTGAGAAAATAAACGTTATAAACTGGAAAAACTTTGTTTTTGTACCAGGCTGCTCTCCCACTGTTGTTCGATACATTTTTATTAATGGAATCTTGGATATGATTTTATTTGGGAAAGATGGGTGCATTTTCTTTATCTAATACGCATCCTAGTTTACAGGAGTTTGCCAAAGACTTCAGGCTCAAATAATTACAGTATTATTCCAGAAGGGTCATAAAATGGAACGCTGGCGCTTAGCGTTTTAACTATATCTGCCTAAGATGAGCTATTTCTCCTTTATAGAAAGCGGAGTTACATACATTCATCAATCAAATAATAAATAAACTTGTAAATAAATTACTGAAAATATATCTCAGTCGCCGTTTTGCTTGAGGTACTCTCGTGCCTGGATAAGTAATATTCCATTATTTCGTCGCCTGAGTATACCTACATTTGGTTAAAGTTGAGTTACAGATTTCATGATACTTAGAAATGCGAGCTAATCCATATTCTAATACATAAGTTTATGCTTATACCATATGTCAAATGAATCATGTAAGAACCAAAACTTTAAATTTAAATCATACAATTCCACCTGTATGTTCTACTGGCTAATGTTCAGCAACTACCAACTGTAGTAGATTGTGTCGGATTCAAGCTGTTTAACGATGGCAACGCTTAGCAGTATCTCTATGTGAATGCGCTCACACCATGGTCAAACATATTGAAACACATATCAACTACTGTGCGTTGCTGATTTTAACGAATCTTTCTTAAACATAAACCCCTTATGCATTTCTGGTATGTTGACTGAAACAATTCTTATGTTTCTTCAAATGTATTAAATGCATATAAAATGGGTCAAAATATACATACAATAGACATATTCTGAGGAAGAGAAGATATTCCAGGGTTAATCCAATCGTTTATATTAGATTGTATTAGTTAATTATACACTCACGATTTTCCCTTAAATACAAAAATAAACCTAAAAATACTTTGTCATTGAAACTATTGCGATCCCTTCAAAACGCCTGGTGTCAGGCATGTAGTGATATATGGAGTCTAGCCTTAACATTATCGCCATGCAATATTAATTGTTCACTTGCTCTGTCTAGTACTTGAAATAGCCTATATCTATGAACAGCAAACAGACGACACTCTTTCAGGCATATTCGTAGGTAACTATGCTAGGATGTTTGATTGACAGAATTTAAATATGGATATGTCTGTCTATGGTGGTGTTTCCTTTCATCGCTCCACGTTAAGTTAATGCAGACACTTATTACCTTGCAAATACATATATGTATTAGTACTCGAAATATTGACTTATCCTACCGAGTTATATCAATAAGTCGGTTTAATGAAATATATGCTACTTTTATGACATCTTTCTGACACCTTAAATTTAACTTATATATTGTATACCTCTTTATTGGGATATTTTGACGCTATCGTGCATAATTCTTCATTGTCAAGTTATTAATATGAAGTAAGTTTTTACTTAGTGTTGTTTTCAGAAACTAAATATTTGTACAATCACCACATCTACGTCTAATGTTCATTCCGTGGTAAAGCAGCAGTATCCCATAAAAACTCAATAATGAGTCAGAGGAAATATTGCTGTATTTGTTTTTAAAATTTCAGACTGTTATCTATCTATCAATCTATCTATCTATTTATTTAACTATCTACATATCTATATATCTATATCTATCTATCTATCTATCTATATATCAATCTATTTATCTATCTATCTATCTATCTATCTATCTATCTATCTATATATATATATATATATATATATATATATATATATATATATATATATATATATATATATATATATATATATATATATATATATATATATATAATCTCTTGACAGACCACGTCAAATTATTTTCATGCCAAGGTTCCCCCTGTATCACCTTTTTGATCTTTATAAAATAATATATGTATACCCCCCAGACTGTCAAAGGAAGTGACAGATGGCTCTTGATAAAAGATGATACAGAAACCAAGATATCGCTATATTTAGCCATATATGTTAGATGATGATGATGATGATGATTGATGTTTTACGGCCACTTTTGTGCACAAGGTAGGCTAAATGGGCCGAGCGACCTCCAAAGGTAATGAGACGAAGCGAAAGACGAAACAACCTTCAGATATGCACACGCCGGGATTCGAACACGGGTGTTAGTAATTTGTGGTCCCACACGCTACCGCTAGACCACGGAGGCGCCCCCCATATATGTTAGACAAGTGCATTATAATAGCCAACATATACGAGGGGACCTAGACTAAGTTGCAATATCTTTCATACATTCTTTCACTGGCAAGCAAACACACACATATTTATTCTGAATGGTTACTTTTATTATGTGTATTATTGTGTTTTATTTTCTATATTTCTGTCTCTAAAACAAGTTTGTTATTTAGACGAGGATCTTAGTAAATTAAAAAATCAGCATATTTTAACAAAATAAATTTTGCTAGGCAAAGAAATAAAGTTGTCTCGAAATCTTAAACCCTTACATAATCTTTAACCGATTGATGAATTGGATCAAACAAAAGGTGCTTAATAGTACCCTATCTATTAATTATTAATATAATTTAGGCTTCTTGGGCTAAATTATTACATCCGACAGGATTTTCCGGCCATGAAATGCTTATTATTGACAATGATACTAGGTACTGAAATTGGTTCCACTTTGTTTTAGAGACAATCTGGCCTCCATTACATGATAACCAAAACCCCTAATAATTAAGAAATGTCGATCTTATAATATAGAAATATTGAAATTCTAAAATGCTGCTATTTTAGGATTGTTTTATTTAGGACTCAGCGAAATTTAAGTGAAGTTCATAAATTAGAAGATAAAAAAGACCTGCATGATAATGTCTATCAGGTGTTTAGTGTTTCGATGTAATCGTGCATATTTTTAGATCATAAAGTAAACTAGTCACAAATGGCTGCATGTATACAGTAGCTGTATACTTAACTTCTTACCTTAAATGTTGTGGTACCATAAACGCATGGTTAAAGGCTAATTAAAATCCATGCCTTGTCCACTAGCCTATATTGTGCTAAATAAAGGTTCACATACACAAAAACAAATTCTTCATAATGTGTGAATTTGGATGGTGTTGTAGCATTATAAACGCAGTTACAAGTTTAGTTTGAAGAAAATAAGCTACGTGTCATTGATAGTTGATCCCAAAAGAGGTTCTGGTTTCAACCTCTGAAGCTGGAGGAACCTAAGTTTGGGCCCATTTCCATTTCGATATGAATTCGTTGAGAAAAAAGAAATACGGACAGGATAATAACATGGACCGAATGTCGTATGATTGTGTTGACGATGCACAACCTGTTGAATGGCTAAAACATCTTGACACTTGGGGTATGTTCAGCAGAATGCTAACTGAACCGGAATAGCTATATCTATGCTATATCATGTCACTGCAGACCCTTCCTTCTTTTAACCTAATAATTGTGCTATAAACTCAAACTGTAATCAAGTTAATTTTCTACTCGCCTTGGTGGAAGAGGTAAAAATTAATTTCGAACACTGCATAAATGACATTACGCCAGTTGGCACCATAGCTAATTTTTAGTGGAGATTAAAATAAAAATGCAATATTTATTTCAGGAAAGAAACTATTCATTAATCAAATTGAATGCAGCATATACAAAAACCTAGCTTAACAAAGGTTATGCTGCATCAAAAGGATACTCTGATAATATATTATTAAAGCAGGTAAAATAGAATACGGTATGTTCAGTATTAATAAACGCTAGAATTAAATATTTACAGTTTCAAGAGTTGTTATAAAAAGTGTTTTCCGGAAAGGCAGCGCCGTCGTTTATTTACGTATACAGTTTTTAATAAGAAATTCCTATATATTATTCTTTGTAAAATTCATCAATCCTTCACCGACAATTATATATTCTCATAAAATGCTTCATATGCTTTTCATTCACTTTATTGTGCTCGAGGTTGACAGGGTCATTTAGGACATGACTGGAAGTAACTGAAGAAGATGAGCAGCTTGTCTAATTCGAAGCCCAGCTGAATTTCTATAGTGGCATCTTTAGTGTAAAAAGCATCAGTCTTCCAGTTATTAAGTGAACCGTTTAAGACAGTGCTTCTTAACTATAAATAATTCCTCTGCGCTCGGGACAGATATCTACATTTTTTCGGGTGGTAAATTAATGTTTCTTTTCGTAACATATTTGGAATCAATCCTTGTGTGTTAGGTGGCTAGAATCAGTTTAATGTATTATCAGTATTAGTTACAAAGTTCTGGGGAAGAAACGGAAGACAGGACGTCAAATTATACTGAATATAATTTATCAACAAATGTTAATCTCTACCCTATCTTCTTTCTGAATGTGATATGTAAAAGCAGTGAAAAACGTGTTTATTAGTTTGCATTTTTGTGTTTGTTTTTGTTCACTTATTTATCCGTTCGTGTGTATACATTTGTTTTTAAATAATATCTATGTCTGAGAGAATGATAAAGTGTATTTTCGTGTGTATCTTTATGGCCAGTATATAATTTGGCAAAATGCTTACTTTGTGTTTTCTTTTTCATTTACATATATCTATAGGTAATAGATGGGTTTGGGTGGTTATATTAACTTCCCTAATACAATATAATAAACAGCCGATAACAACACGCTCCAGTGGTACATATCTAGAAATATATAATAACGAGTTAGCGTAATTATTCCTCTACTATATTGCAAATCCAATCATTAGTTTGTAGTCTGATATTACATGCATGGATCCGCAAATATGCAACATCAGTGCCAACACAATAACTCTACACACGCCGGTCTCTCTACTCAAAGCGAATGTTAATAGGGTAAATTATATGATAAGCTGTTACTTCAAAACCATCTTATATTAGTAACAGACAGCCAGCTGACTTGTTTGTAAATGGCTGTTCGTCCCCTACTACTATGTCACAATGTGTGACAAACATGTCATATCGTACACCAAGCTTAAATCAACATTCCTCTATAATTACAATTAAGCTGTCGATAACTCAATTGTGTTCAAATTAAATGGATACGGTCATATACAGTCGTTATCAACCCCTTGGTGTTTCGGTTTAGTTTTGTTAGATTATGCCTGAAACTTCGCCATTATTTGCATATCGATACTGAAACTTGGTGGATATTCTGCTGAATAATTAATTAGACACATGATAGCCAGCTGAACATTTCTGCCTACAACGATGCGTATTTGTTGTTTAGTTTGTGATACAGTGACTAAAAATGACAATAAAAGTCAAACACTGATTAGTTAAAATAGTACGATTGGGCTTTAAAAAAATTAAAATCGCAACGTTCTAATACTTCAATCATGAAGTATAATTATAAATGTATTCGTTCAAATAAAAATAATAACTTAATGTCAAATATACTCAATATTAAGAATACTAATAAATATAGCAAAAATACTAAAAAAGTTAATATTTATTTGTAACTGAGATAGCTAGAATTAATCGTTAAAATGCCAAGCACAGATTATGGGTTTTATATATATATCACCTAACTTTGATGTATCATATATATATATTGTACTTGAGCTGCCATCTTTTCTTTTCATCGTACGGGCTAAATGGCTCAGCGTTAGCTCAATTATCGTCCAACATTAAAGGTATATGGTAAAATAGTCAAACAAGTGGGCATATATAGATAGCTCTTTCCTTAATGAATAATTTTACCAAGACATCCACTCACACATTAGTACGGTAAAATGCATATCGTATAAACTACCTTATAATGAAGACAGTAAATCAATAATAATATGTTGGTTGTTTACAGTAATTTCATTTTTCTTCAATAGGAAATTGATTCTTCGTGTTTTTTTTTACTAAAGCGCATCTTTTAACTTTGATTTGCTTAGTTCTTTTTCTTTCTTTAATGACGTAGTTAGTCGTCTTTCTTTAATTGTCGACTGATGGATAAAAACATTAATTTGTAGAGATCATTTTTAAGCGACCTTTGATCAACAAGGACCACTGACGACAAAAACATTTATTAATTTAAATTGATTTTCTGAATTCTTTCTAAAACCAATTTCCACTCAAGCAGTGACGACGTGACATGTATATTAAACTTCCTTCAAAGGTAACCTCGTCACCATATCTATTTTATAGGTATTTGTATTAAATTTATCTCATTATATTCCTATTATAAGTGTGTATGAAAACTGGTTACAGCCTTAATGGATATGGATATTCATAGATTTTATGGGCAAAATGTACATCACACGATCACTATTAATTACTTTCAAACACGCCATATATATATATATATATATATATATATATATATATATATATATATATATATATATATATATATATATATATATATATATATATGTTTGTCGTCATACCATTAATAGCAAATCTGATGGCTTTGAAAACACATATAATTTCTGTATATAGACGGCCACTCTAACTATATATATATATATATGAATGTATATATATATATATATATATATATATATATAGTTAGAGTTAATTCACACACACACACATACACACACATACACACACACACACACACACACACATATATATATATATATATATATATAAATATATTTGTGAATAATTTATTTGTTTCCATATTCTTCTTGATATAAGTTACTGTTTATTGGGTGAGTTATATACCTTGTTTTATGAGCAGATGGCGATGTTTCAACGAAGATGTGAGAAAGCCTTAATAAGCCAAAAATAGAAACTGTTGGTTGCTCGTGGGGACTTTAAAGAACAACTGTCTTAGATATAATCGCTCTGTTGGAGAAAACTGACAGCTCAGTTCGTTTTGAGTGGGTGACACTACCCTTATACTTTATTACGTTTACAGATCTGATATACCAATTGGTGTATCTAGTGTATGGTGATTCCTTATGTTTAAGGGGCTATATTTTGTTCATTTCAATCAATTTTCTAATTGCCATAGACATTATTTGTTAATTTGTTGTCGACACAATATACAAAACAATTACCTTTTTCTCTCTTTCAGTAGTTGGGTTAAACAAATAATATCTATCTAATTAAAAATCTATTATCTTTTGTATATTTTATTTTGCTGTGATATTCAGCTAATCACCAGTTATGTATTACTGTTTAAGAAAATAAATTATTGATTGTATGATTAAAAAACATACAAGAAGAACAACCAGATATAAAGAAAGAAAACAATTAAAATAAATATATAATTGAAGCAATATCTCTTGTTTATGTCCCCTTTCTTTTAAAATTTGTTTCAATTATCTAACACCATACTACCATATAATGTCATCAGATAGAGTAATACTATATTGGAATTTAGTATATGAAAGTGTAATATTTATTTAATAGACTATCTGATTATAAATAACATATAAATGTATTCAATATGTTTTAACTATAAATACATAAATATTTAATATTAATTATTTTAATAGGACTGTTAAAATAGTAATTGAATCTAAATGGGTTGAATTCAGTAAAGCTTATATATATGTCTATGACAAAGTATCACATATAAGCTAAATAGCTTAATAATAAAAACAAATATTGCGGTATATTAGGTCCTCTATGTTTAGTTGTCTAATGTCATCCCTTCTCCTCGTCTGTTTCCATAAATGTTAAATATTTATTAAAATGTCATTTTATAGATAAACCATGCTTATGAGTGAAAGTAAAATTAGAAAACAATTTAAGAATTATTATGTCATGATATTTTTATAACTAATTTAAACCATCAGAAAGCGTAGGAAGAGCAAACATTTTTTATTTTGTTTGTTTTGGCTATAATGATATCTATGATGAATAATTAAATAGAATAATTAATTCATCCGTGAATTCTTTGAAACATATATTTTCAAATGTTGCAGAATTCCTCGAATGAAGTACTTCTAGGAATTTGCAAGTCAAAGATATTATATTGCTCAGTGATATTTTGAAGGTGGAACATATCATAATTATTGAACAAATTAAGAACGTAACTTAATGCTGTCATGATAATATTACTTCTACACCTTTCTTAAATTTTAAAGTATCATTTAAAGCTAATGTGCTTTGGTTAATATAAAATTGTTGGTGTTCTTGGAGTTGAATATACTTATCTACTTAGTGTAAACTATGAGAATGTAGAGTTAATGTCATTGAATTGCAAGAACAAGTTATTAATTAATTTTACTTCACTATCCTAGTCAAACCTCGTTAAATTTGAAACAATAGTGAAACAGGTAACCTGTCACCTCTGTACATTTTTGTTACTGAGTTTATTTTATATGATAGAAACATAATTAAGCATAAGCAAATATTAGAAGAACAGAAGATGTGTATGAGATGTCTTATATGGAAAAAGAGTTAACACATGAAACTGAGGAATCCATGAACCATTTGATTAGGCAAGCTAACACCCTTGTTTATTACAAGAGAAAATTTAGATTGTGAACTTAAAATAAACATAGAAGATTGCGGTAAAGCCTTCAAAGAATTAAAAAAATAATAAATCACCAGGTATTGATGGTATTCCAGCCTATTTTTATAAAGTATTTTGGTCAGATACAAAAACAAAATACATGGCATGATCATTTAACTACTCTTTTAAAAATATTCAATTGTCAGCCAGCCAAAAATTGGCTGTTATAATCCTTCTGCCAAACCAAGTATAAACATATACTGTCATTAAGGAAATTGAGACCAATTTCACTGCTATCTATCTACAGACTATATATAAACAGATAACTAAAATGCTATCTATGACAGTGTCCTCTAGTTTATCAGATATAACACCTAGTGATCAAACTGCATACATTAAAAGAAGATAATCGGGTGATAATATAAGAAATATATGCTATTGAAATTTGTAAATACAATAATATGACTGGTATATTTCTACTAATTGATTTTGAAAACGCATTCGACGCAATCAAATAGAAGTTTCTAATGAAAACACTCACAAATGTAATTTCGGATATATTTTCAAAACGTAGATCGAAATTATCTCTAATAATATTCAAAGCACTGTTATGAATAATGGATATTTTCCCCCTTTTTTAATATACAGGGATGTTCCATATAGGTTTATTTTTCATAAAGATAATTTTGATTTTACAATATCTATTCGCTCTAATAAGATAATACATGGTTTGCGTTTGAGAACCAAAGAAATAAAGATTAGTCAAATAGCAGATTATACCACAATAATTCTGAATAACACTGAATCAATACAACCTATTATTGATATACTAAAGAAATTTCATTTGTACTCTGGTTTATGACCAAATATGTACAAAACTAATTATTTTATAAAAGGAAAACATATCCGATTTAAAAATACATACAACTTAAAATGATGTAAAGTTCCCAGTAAAACACAAGGAGTTTCTATTTGTCAAACAGATAATAACAAGTATAAATATTAACCGAAAATCAAGAAAATGTTAACTATGATGTCAATGTTGAAACAAAGAAGACTCTCACTAAAAGGTAAAATAGCTCTACTATATTCTTTAGTTACCTCAATATTAGTATATCTATGTATTATTCTATAAAATCCAGGGTTAAAAAAGAAATTGACTAAACATTCTTCGATTTCCTATTGGATGGTAATAAAATTGCAAATAACGTAATAGTAAACAAGATTGAAAAAGTGGGCGTGAAAATGATAGATATCGAAGTAAGATCATAGTATTAAAGCTATCTTAGGTGAAAAGAGCAATAACAAACCCAACTGCAGCATGGAAATTACCTGTAGATGAAATAATAAAAGACATACCTTTAGATAACTTAATCAAAGGAAAATATAACGTAGACAATAACTTCAAAATATTCAGATAACATTAATAGAGATATCTATATATTTAGATATACAGATAGATGCAGCGATGTATAGATAGAGAGTATAATAAAGATACAGAC
>JAODUP010000664.1:122500-232610 GCA_025642065.1 Paralvinella palmiformis | reverse complement strand
CCAACTAAGAACAATGGCCTGAAATCAGTAGAGTTCTTCATGAGCTTTTCGGAATTAGTTGACTCTCTTGCTACCAACAATGGCCATCTGTTCATTTTATGTGATTTTAATATACATTAGTATTGCCAGAGGAATACAAAAATCAATCATTGGCTGACATTATTAGATCTACCAATCTGAGGCAGAATGTACACGAAAGAACACACAGGCAGGGTCAAATCTTAGATCTGTTCATCTGCCGTGATGATGGCAGTTTGTCAAGGGTGTGTCTGAGTCATCCATGCTATCTGATCATTACCTTATTACCAATGATGCATATTTACAGAAACACTACATTACTGCATTTTAGTCGTATAATCGCTTTGTTAAGTGTTATACAGGTAACTTGTGACATTATTATCTAACTTTTGAACTACATTCGATATATTTCCACTTTATGGAAAATGTACTGTGCCATTTCACTGAAAACAAGCTACCAATCCTTAGATGCTCGAGACATAAGGGTTAGATTAGGAAGTTCTGAAGCATTATTAAGGGTATATCTCACCTTCTAATTTTCTCAACACTAAATGAATAATTAGTAGCAAGACATACAAAAGACATTTGCAGCACAATAACTCTGTTAATTTGCTTGTCGTAGAGCTCATTCAAAATTGTTTTCTTTAAAGTGTACGGTAATATTTCTGAGACTCTTATTGAAGCTCCTATGATTGCATCAATTACCTTTGACTTATATGTATCCTTTGATTTAACAGTTCATCGAATAGAACTAAAACACTCTTTGATGTTGTTTTGTATTCTGTGGTTTCGTAGTAAAGAAAGTGGAGCACTAGAACGTGGACGATCTTAGCCTTTAAAAGTTCCCGTTTTCACTGATTGTTTATTCCATGTATCAGTACTTGGTGTTGGGTGTCGAGGTATTGCAATCTTAATAGGCAACCAAAAGCATTGTACTAGCTTCGATGCTGAATTTGGTACAGGAATGTATGGTTTCGTGCCGGGGAGGGGGGGGGGTGGAGAAAAACAGATATTATACCTATATATAGATAGACAAATAGCTGCGTGTGTATTCTATTATATATAAAGCTACAGGTACGATATCAAGCTCCCGCCATTCTATGGATAATGAACTTGTCTATTTTCGATATCAGTCAGCCACTATGTTTGGTAAACATATATTATTGTTTTATTTTGACCTATGAGATCTATGCTTATCTAAAATATATACAATGAATGGTTAAATGAATTAGTTTTTAATGAAACCTTTGTATAAAACATATATATTCATTTCTCTGCTGTAGAATGAGTCAATGAGTGGTTTGATTAGCCTCGATTTGGATCACAGCATGAACATATGGTCGTTGGTGCAACTCCCCAGACAAAGATAACAAAAGCACGGCTATCTTGTGTTATTTCGGAATACAATCTGGATTTTGAAAGAACACACAGGCAGGGTCACATCTTAGATCTGTTCATCTGCCGTGATGATGACAGTTTGTCAAGGTTGTGTCTGAGTCATCCAAGCTATCTGATCATTACCTTATTGCCACTGATATATATTTACAGAAACAATCTGTTTCTGCTAAAGTTATATCATACAAGTAATATAATTCGATTGACAAGGATGTTTTCATTTAGTACATCCAGGGACCTTATAGATGAGCAAAACATTTAAGGACATAGGAAATGCAAAGAAGACCACTCCTTCCATTGCATAATAAGGATATACGCGCTGCAAAGAGACACCGAAGGTATTGTGAGCCGCTGTGGATGAGGACCAGTATATGGGTTTTATAAAAGTTCAACGCCACTAATACCCAAGTTATAAACACCCTTGACTCTGGTGATGTGAATAAAGTACATCATAAAACTGTCCTTCCAAATATCTGTCTGGGGGGATCCCATGCATATAAATTAAATATAAACGATGCCAGCAACCAGCACACTAAAAACCAGAGCGTCTTAGAATATGAACACCAAGACCTTATAATCTGGTCCCTATTACATTCTAGCTTGACTATTTGAAGTATGTACTTCATATAACGTGTAGCCTTAAAAGAGACGTTACTACTTTAGTTACATGAATATTTCTGTCAAAAGAGACGGCGACGTGGAGAAGTGGTGTTGGATTTTTTAGACATTCTATTTAGTTTAATCATTGTCAATAGTGAAAAGGCTGCATAGTGCAAAACAAAAAGAATAACAAAAAATTGCCTTGTTCCACCACACAACATGCACACCAGTAGGAAAATATATTTCGCGATCGGTATAAAAGCCACAATTATCCAGGTTAGCCAAGTTATGCAGCTGTTTATCAGTGAACAAGACTCTACAGTCAGATTACTTTTCTGGAGGATGTGAACGAGAACAAAATGACGATAGTAATCCTAATAACAGCGCTATATGACTAGAAAGGTATGCATTCTTTGCAACCTTGATTAATGTATAGGTACTAATAAAGGTACTACACTCTGGTCGAAGTAGATCAGTCACAAAATAATGATAATATATAATGTATGTATTAACTACTGTTTAAGGCTGATAAATGGAAAACAAATTATATTAAATAAAAATCGATATTATTTCTTACATTTGTCATTGTGGCCACATTTATACATTATCACACTGGTATTGATGAAGTACTAGTAGAGCAATATACACAGAATAAGTTCAGTTAATAAATTTAGACTGTACAGAAACCAGTAATATTAAAAATGTCGCAGACAAGACACACTATTTCTCCTTTAACTTATCAAACATGAAATGAATTAAATGATATTCTAATTTAGGTTATGAATAAAATATGTGATGCAGCCCAGGATTATATTATAATGTATTATATTATATTATACTATATTATACTGTATTATGTTATGTTATGTTATGTTATATTGTATTATATTATATTATATTACATGACTTTACATTATGTTACTTTATGTTTAACTATTCTAAGCTACGTTACGTTAGGATTGGCCAAGTCAGGGCACGTCTAGTTACATAACATGTCATCACATCAGATTATATTATATTATATTATATCAGTAACATAATGTTATGTACAATAATATAATATAATTAATCAACTGCAACTATAGATTGGTATACTGCAGTGTACCTTTCCATAATATTCTTAACGCCACTTATTTGTCCAACTAATACCGTGCTAGCGAATGATATGCTATACAGAGTTTTAAAAGTTTTAAGATTGAGTGTATTATTTTATTTTATTTTAGCAATAATATATAGTTTCCGATCACAAACCACAGAATGGCACTCTATAGCCTAATTGATAGAGCATTACGCTGGACACCTTCATATTCTGATTTTAATTTAGCTTATACCTGCGTTAATGTGATAAATCCTTGGGAAGTGTAACCTGAATAATGTGTTCAGACTCTACCATACATTACAATACTTTACAATACCAATTCCATTTTATTATATACCATACTGTACTACATTTGTTTCATACCAATTACATAGCATAGAAAACTATATATTATATTGTGTTATATTATACTCTTCTATACTACACTACTCTATACTATAAAGACAGGCTTAGTTGCAGCTAAATCCCTTCTGATATATTTACAGATAAAGTCACAAAATTGGATTCCTCTGTTCCATGCCTATAATGGATCTGGAATATCTGTGTACAATAACTGGTTCAGTAACAAAGTATATCTGAAAAATTACTAAGGGCTGTCTCCTTTACTGTTACAGCTAACCTTTTTTGGGGGCTAATCAAACATGTAACTGTACTAAATTGTAATATCATAGAGACATATTATAAACAGGAAATATCAGATAACATTTCTTTCAATTTAAGTACGAAAGCAACAAGGAAGTTGCATTTATCACATTCAATTCTCTGGGAAGAACACGCTCTGACTGGTAGGATAATTGATTCCAGGTATACAAATAGAAGGAGTGACGGATATATATCTGTCAGAATCCCGAAGGATTCTCAGCTGAAGGATAAATAATTATGCTTAAGTTACAAAACATTTCATTATTTAATTGTTTTAATAGATTGACTGCTAAAATAGTTATTTATAAATAATCGTTTGCATCGAGTATATTAATTTAGTAAAACTGATGAAAAAACTTTAATTGGAAATCATTATGAAAGATTCCCTATTTTTTATTCTATCATCTAATAAATGAAACCATAATGACTTTGCGCTGGTAATTAAATTTCAAGATTCAAATAAATACGTAAGAACCTTTCACTAAAAGTATATAAAACACTTAAAATCATTAATAATATGATCATGGTAGAATTATTTGCTTGTTTTATTTATAACCTTAGTTGTGTGTGTGTGCGTGTGTGTACGCGCGCGTTTCTGCATGCGTTACATTATTAACCTTAGTAATACTACTACTACTAATACTGCTGCTGCTACTACTACTACTACTATTGCTAATATAACTACTACTATTACTACTACTACTACTACTAATAATAATAATAATAATAATAATAATAAATACTAAAAGACTTTAAATAAAGTATATTCTTTAGTATTTCCATATTTTATTCAATGAAACTAACAATATTTTCTTCCCAAAAGCGAACGAAGCTTATCATTTTAACTGGACATTAACTTTCAGGAGTCCGTCTTAAAATTGATTTATAGATATAAACACAACGTCTAGGTACTCTAGTCACATTAGAAGGTCCCATACTAAATGCACAACGTTTAGCATATGCATTAGGTCTTTTATGACCTCCAGTTTGGATATTGATTTCTCGTAGACAAGAGATCATGCAGATATTCTGGTGAATTGTCACTGGTAAATTTATAAGAATTTATCAAGGTAAATAGCCTCACTCGTCATCAGCCAATGTACTTGGAGTTCAATAATTGGAGTTACTGGATAATAATTTTCAGTAATCATTATTGTATGCTATTCCATTTAATATCTAATCGTATAATATGCCATATATAATGGGGAGTTACAAATGAATTAAATTAAATTAAAAGATACACAAATGACGTAAGAGTATTGCATCAAATGATTCTTACGATGGTAGTAAGCATCATTTCATATCCTCTTGACGTGACCATTAATACCAATACATTTGTATTAGTATTAAATAGTATACACTCAATACTAGAGTGTATATATTATTATTAGATAGTATTACTCATTATTAGAGTGGATATATAACTATACAATCATTACTAGTATTAGTAATACACTCAGTACTAAACATTCATTACTAGTTTTAGCATTAAGTATTATACATTCATTACTAGTAGGCTTGATTACTGCAACTCTCGGTCTTTATAACATTGCATCTAAGAATATTCTAAAACTTCAGTGTGTTTAGAACACCTTTGCTGGGGTTTTCACACGGTCTCATCGATTTTCTAATTTGTATCCAACTTCTAAAATATCTTCACTGGCTCCCTGTTCAATCTGGCATCATTTTCAAACTCTGCACTATTGCCTATCAAACTCTTTCTTCCGGAGAACCGTCTTATCTATTTTCCATGCTTTCTTTAGCTGTCTGTTCCAGGGTTAAAACTCATGCTGTGACTCGTGATTTTTCAGTTTCAGATAATGGCGCCATAAACAATTTGTAATATTTATCTACAATTTATATTGATCAACTAGAGACAATGACATATACACGCACGCGCTCACACACACTATTCCATTTCATATGTAATAATATAACATGCCATATTTAATGGGGAGTTACAAAGGACATACAATATATATGCATATTATAAAACAATTAGGACTAAGCAATATTAAAAAGATGAGTATTTAGACTAGATTTAAGTATATTAAATGAGGAACATCGTCGAAGTGCATTTGGCAGGTGATTCCACAGGTGAGGCGCAGCATAGTGGAAGCATCTCTGACCAGCCGTTTTTAGTCTTACACGTGGTACCATTAGCAAGTTACAGTCGGTTGTTCTCTTGAAGCATATTTTATATAAATAATGGCGCTAATCGATTCTTTATATGTGAGGATGAGGACTTTTAAGTCAATCCGTTGGCGTACCGGTAGCCAGTGGAGGGCTTTAAGGACGGGAGTGATGTGTTCATACTTGTGGGTTTTTGACACCAAACGTGCTACCGAGATTTGTACCAGATTAAGTTTCTTGACCGATGCTTCAGGAATGCCATACAATACGGAGTTACAATAGTCAAGACGGGACGTATCAAAGGCATGTACTTGTTTAACAGTTAGAATTGTTCTCAGTTGAAAATAAGCCAGCTGACATACACGCTTGATATGAACATCCATAGCCAAGTTCTTATCCAGGATCACTCCCAGATTCCTAAGATAATCAGCAGACTGGTGAGCTACAGTACCTACTGTGATGCAGAAGTTTGGGATTTTGGCATGGGGTGGAGCAAATATGAAAATTTCAGTTTTGCTATCATTCATCTTCTATCTATTCTTTATCATCCAAATCCTGATCTCATCAACATACGCTTCCAGCGTTTCAACAGCCTTACTGATACCTGATGGATCCTTGTGATCAAAAGCAATGTAAAGCTGTATATCATCCGCATAGCTGTGTAGGGTTACACCATGTCGACGGATGATGTAAGATATATATGACAAACAACAGAGGCCCCAAAACTGAGCCTTCAGGGACACCGAAAAGGAGCTCTGCTAAAACTGACATCACGTCCATGATAGTGACACATCGGGTCCAGCTGTGCAGATACGATTTCATCCACTTCAGGATCACACCCTTAATCCCTAATCGGCACGCTAATCTATCAAATAAAATCTGATAGTCCACGGTATCAAATACCGCGCGTAAATCCAGAAGGAGCAAGATAACACCATGATTATTGTCCATAGAGCAACGAATGTCACTGAATACTTTAAGAAGAGCCGTTTCTGTACTAGGCATAGATATATATGCTGAATGGAGTTCTTCAACAAGCCTTCTTCATAGATTTAGGAAATGAACCACATAACAGTGAGAAATTTACTATTTGTGTGATAACTGGGAGCAACTCCTGCTTCTTCAAGGTCCATGTTGGAATAGGATCAAGAGCATATGATGCACCAGACGTCAATGAGAGTATCTTCACAATATCCTGAATTGAAACAGGTGTGAACGAAGTTAGACTAGTAACAGCTCTCTCAGTGTTATGATCAGGAAGATCCGGTGGGAGATCACCAGCCTGTTCATCTAGATCCTTCCAGATGCGCTCGATCTTCTGTACAAAGAAATCATTAAAGGATGAAACAAGTTTGTCAGCTGGTTGATCAGGGAGAACAACTTATTTTTTGTGACAAACTTTATTCAGAAATGAAAACAATGATTTCTGATCTGGACATCTACAGCTGAATTAACACAGGCTTTGTCACAGATAAATGTTCAGATACTTGTGTGTTGACGTTCTGGAGCTTAGTGTTATGTTTGGCTGATATTTTTGTACACTTAAAGTTTGAAATGTGCTGCTTGTTCTTGGATAACCAAATCACGTGGAGGCATGCCTCAATCAAGACTACTACGTGACATCTTAACCAAGTGACGTCAACGAGCTGGTAGGTCAGAGACCTGAAACGTTCATCGGATGATCAGTTAAATTTATTTTTGACGAATTTCGCATGTTGTTGTACTGGTATCTAGTTATGTAGAATACACTGTTATTTATATGCAACCGTGAATCCACATAAGTATATTAAATGTTCCATCCCAATAGGCTGCATGTACAGCCTCCTTGCGTGTCGAAGCAGCAGCAATGAAGGAACGATGAGAAGTGGAATCCCAAGAATTGCTGTTAAAACCTAATCAAACTGGAATTGGAGAATACTAATGAAGAAGATCAAGTATATCAGGAATTTGACGTAGACTACGCTGAGTGAGTGATAAAAAACCTCCGTGGTCTAACGGTAGCGTGTTGGACCAGATATCACTAACACCCATGTTTGAATCTCGGCGTGTGTATATCTGAATGTTGTTTCGTCTTTTATTTCGCTTTATTACCTTTGGAGTTCGCTCGGCCCATTTAGCCTACCATATACACAAAGGTGGCCGTAAGACATCAATCATCATCATCATCTTGGGGTGAAGCAGAAAATGAAAGAATTCCTGACATGTGTGTAAAGAATGACGAAGTGCCAAATAATCAGGTGGTTCCGACTGGTGTCTATCAAGCAGAACATACTCTTCAAACTCCTCCCGAGGCGAATGTTGACATTCAAGTAGATAATTCCAACCTCAAGAAAATTATAGAACAACACAGAGATCTCTTGAGCGTTGCTCAGTTACCTAAGTTGGAAATAATGACATTTGATGTTGATCCACTGAAGTACTGGCCATTCATCCGAAGCTTCGAGAATTTTGTTGACAAATTGTTAGCGGATCATAGTGCAACAACATCTCATCTAATACGATATTACACTGGAAAGGCTTCAAACGTTACTTCTTATTGTCGAATGATGGATGCCATAACTGGGTTTGATAAAGCCTAGCATCTACTAAAGAAACCTTTGAGAATGACTTTGTTAATGCAGAAACATTAATTCAACGAGTCACCCATGGTAGTCAGCTCAAAGTATCGGACAGAGTGAAATTGCTCGATTCATCTGATGAATTGAGAACTATCTATGAAACATCGTCTGCGGTAAACAAGCTTAATGAGCTAAATAAGAAGCACAACCTAGATATGATTGCTAAACGTTTAACTCTCTAGATTTTAGTGACTTGATAAATTGTGTTACTGAAGCTGCAGCCAAAACAAATGATCCAGTGCTTTGGCAATATCACCGAAAATGTCACTCTCAGTGTGATTAGAAAGCAGTTCCATAATTAGAGTACAGTTTTACTAGAATAGCAGTGAACAATGTGAAAGTAATTCAGGCCTTGCCCACTGTGGTGTGAAAATCAAGCACTATGTTATTGTGAACGATTCAAGAAATTGAATCTATGGTTCCTATTTAAATGATAATTCCTAGACATCCAACACCAAGTACTAAACTATATATGTTACAGTTAATCTGTAAAATCAGGCAATATCTATATTATCTGAACTTTTCAGGTAATCTGTATTAAATTTTAGGAAGCAATAGATGTACTAAACTATATATGTTACAGTTAATCTGTAAAATCAGGCAATATCTATATTATCTGAACTTTTCAGGTAATCTGTATTAAATTTTAGGAAGCAATAGATGTATTACCTGAAGCTTTCAGGTAAAATACATATTACCTGATTTTACAGATTAACTGTAACATATGTATTTTAGTACTTGATTTTGGATGTCTTGGAACTATCACTTAAATAGGAACCTCCATAGGTAACTAAGGGTATTGTACTCCCTTCTATACTGAATTTGGTACAGGATTGTACAGTTTCATGCACATTCTATCAAGCTATCATTCTATGGATAATAAAATCGTCTACTTCAAATATTAGTCAGCCACTATAATCGGTAGACAAATATTTGTATGTATTGTGTCAACCTAATAATATTTTATAAAAACTATACTTATTTGTTTTCCGCAGTGAGTGAGTGAGTGAGTGAGTGAGTGAGTGAGTGAGTGAGTGAGTGAGTGAGTGAGTGAGTGAGTGAGTGAGTGAGTGAGTGAGTGAGTGAGTGAGTGAGTGAGTGAGTGAGTGAGTGAGTGAGTGAGTGAGTGAGTGAGTGAGTGAGTGAGTGAGTGAGTGAGTGAGTGAGTGAGTGAGTGAGTGAGTGGTGAGTGAGTGGTGGTAGTGAGTGAGTGAGTGAGTGAGTGAGTGAGTGAGTGAGTGAGTGAGTGAGTGAGTGAGTGAGTGAGTGAGTGAGTGAGTGAGTGAGTGAGTGAGTGAGTGAGTGAGTGAGTGAGTGAGTGAGTGAGTGAGTGAGTGAGTGAGTGAGTGAGTGAGTGAGTGAGTGAGTGGTTTGTTTAAACTCGACTCGGATCAAAGCTGTGACATATGGCCGTGGGGCATCTCCCCAGACAAAGATCAAACAAACTCATGTACCTTGCACTAATTCAAAATGCGATCTGAATACTTCAAGCATTGATCCATTGGGGTTATTTCCAGCCTGTCACAGAAGGGTCACAGATAACCAAATACGTATGAATAATGAAAGCAGCCAGCACCAAACAACTAGGAGACAGGGCTCCATAGAACAGGAACTAGGTTACATGAATTATGTACATCACATGATGTAATGCCTTAAAAGAGTCGGTGCTACTACAGCTACATGAACATTTCAGTCACTAGAGATGGCGACATGGAGAAGTATGTGGCTTTAATTTTCAGTATATTTAGTTTAATCGCTGTAAATAGTGAAGAGGTTGAATGGTGTAAAACAAAAGGGGTGACAATAAATGGAGCTGTACCATTACACAACATGTACACCAGAAGCAGAATAGAATGCGTGATAAGGTGTAACAACTATAATTCACCTGGTTGGCCATGTTATACAGCTGTTTATCAGTCAAGTAGATGTTTACTTTACAGCCAAAGTACCTTTCCTGAAGGATGTGAACCAGACAAAAACAAAAATAGTACTAATAATAACAAGTGTTACATAACTAGAAAGGTAAGCATACTTTACAAACTTAATTAATGTATTATAATAAAGGTACTACTCTCTAATGCTCGTAGATAGCATGTCACGTATGTATTAACTACTGCGTAGGGATGCTAATTGGAAAAACATTATTTAATAAGTAAAAATAAATGTTATGTCTAAAATTGGTCGTTGTGGCTATGTTTATTCACGATAAAGCTGAAAACAATTTCGGGTTGAGTGAGATACAGCCCAGGACTAAATATGAGTTTAAAAATAAAAGTTATAACAGACACAAAATGATCATTATACACTAAGGACAGCTGAATTTATTATTTTACATATTATATAATATCATATAATATCATACCATACCATACCATACCATGCCATTACATATATTATATAATACAATATAATACAATATAATATTATATTATATTATATATTATCATACACTATTATATTCTGTACTGTACAATGTTTTACTATACTATATTGTACCGTACTATAAAATACCATAATATAGTGTTCTTTTGCATTCTATTATATACGCGACATATATGTGCAAGTCAATGCCAGGCTACACAATCCTGTGCTATACAAAACATTTGTTTTTACTCTATTATGATTTATAGCGTTAACCTAAAGTATTTTAACTGAGGTATATACTCTCCCAGCCTATAATTTACTATACTACACCACTCTCGTATATACTCTCCCAGCCTATACTACACTATACTACACCACTCTCTTATATAAGAAAAGACCTAGGTGAAGCTAAATCATTTCTGATATCCTTACAGATAAAACCACAAAATTGGATACCTCTGTTCCGTGTGTATGAAGGATCTGGAATGTCCGTTTACAATACTTGGCTCAGTAACAATGTTAATCTGAAAAATGACCAAGGTGTGTCTCCTTTACTGGCACAGGAAACGCTTTGGGAGCTAATCAAACAGGTAATAATTATGCGTTATTGTAATATCATCCGCCGCGTATCATAAACAGAAAATATCTAATCACATTTCTTTCAATTTAAGTTGAAGCTGTCGATGTACGAAGGCGACAATGAAGTTGCATATATTTCATTCAATGCTTTGGGAAGGACACGCTCTGATTGGTTTTCTAGGGGAAGGATCATTGATTCCACGTACACAGATATAAAGAGTGACGAATATTCTCCGCAGTATACCGAAGGATTCTCAGTTGAAGGGTATATATATATATATATATATATATATATATATATGCGTAAGTTAAATGTCGTTTCATTATTTACGTTCGCTTTAACAGAAATAAGCCGTAAGTATACACTGGGGCATATGATTTTATTTCTATGTTTGCAGTAATTATTACAAGTCAGTAATCAAGGCTGATTGATACTCTGATGGTAAAACTGGTATTAAAATCTCAATAATATATTTGATACTTGGTGTAACTGAAACATTGCTCGCTAACGTGACATAAACATTAAGTTATAATAAGGTGTTAATATTTTCTCAAAAACAGAGTTTTCGTTTATTTAACCTAAAAGATAAAGTTTTAGTTGATATCAGGAGATACTAATGTGCTTTGTCAGATACGTATGAATAGCAAGTTTTCCATCTTTGTGGTTTAGTATTAGTAGTAGCATTAGACGTAACGGCAGCAGTAGCAGTAGTTGTTATTATTATTATAGACAGATTGTTGAAATCATTATTTATAAAACAATTGTTTCATTCGAGGGTATTACTCTAGCTGAACTGGTGATGACATTTTAATTGAGTATCATTATTACAGGTTACCTAATTGTTAAGCTATTATATGATCTGATAAATGAAAAAGTAATGACTTAATTAAGTATTTGTGATGATAATTACATTTCAATATTTAATTAAATATATGAGAACCTGTATGGCCTCAAAGTAAGAAGAGTTCTGTTGTCTATACATTTTCTTCTGCCATGCCTTTGTTACATCTCGTATAGACTATTGTAACTCCCTGTTATATGGAATATCTGATTATAACATTAATCGCCTTCAGCGAATTCAAAATAATGCAGCTCGCGTAGTGACAAATACTCGAAAATATGATCATATCACACCAATTCTTCAAAAACTACATTGGCTACCTGTTAGACAGCGTATCCAGTTCAAGATTTTATTAATAACTTATAAATCCATTAATGATATGTCAGAACACCTGTGTGAACTGGTGTCCATTAGAAAGTTATATCGAAAACTCAGGTCATCCTGTCAGATACTATTGCAGGTGCCAGTGACTCGGCTCAAGTCATATGGTGATTATGCGTTTAGTGTTGCAGCACCTATTTGTGGAATAGGTTGCCTGCAGATATTAGAAATAGGTCATTATTATTATTATTATATAATATGTCATATATATTAGGATGTTACAACTGCATACCAAAGGTATAAAGTCTATTGCATCAAATTATTCTTATGATTGTGGTGAGCATCATTTGATAACCTCGTAATGTGACCATTAAACCAATAATACATTTGTCAACAATAATATCTATAATTTATATTGATCTGTTAAAGACACTAACATATTAACTAGTATGGAACACTAGTATTATAAGGCATTCAAACACCGTGATCGTGTTTGTGTAAAGAGTATTCTAAATACAATTAACATACGATATCAAATTATGTGTTTTTCAGCTGGTCGGATCTCCACGCTAACGTAATCCGCCGTTTTTACGCTCACTGGCATCATAGGGGATGTTCCGGTGACATTGGCTGGCTCGTAGTACTGGATGAGTTACCAGGGGATTGTTCATGGGAGAAGAATGGAATTCGTCCTACATTTCTATATAGTGAAGCACCGGGACCGAGTACGTACAAAGGTAAATATCTGGATGTTGAAAGCGAATTAGTTGATTGTCGTTAGATGACAGACACTACGACTACCTTACGGGAGGTTTTGAGTGATTGAGTAATTGGGTGATTGAGTAATTTGATAATTGAGTGATTGAGTAAGCGAGCGAGTCGGTCGGTCGTTCGGTCGGTCGTTCGATCGGTCCGTCGGTCGGTGGGTCGGTCGGTCCGTCGGTCGGTCAGCTAGTGATACCTTGTTACTGTTCAAACCTGATATATTAGAAAAGAGACTGGCAAATGTAGATATGATTCGTTTGATTATTAAGTTTTAAATATATATATATATATATATATATATATATATATATATATATATATATATTCGAAATAGAAAATATCTTTCTATTTTATACGTAACATTATTTTATTACTAAACTAGTTTCCTTTACTCGTCATGTTATTAATTATTTAAAAAATTTCAGATATGAAATCGGCTAAAGTGTTGCTGGTGTCAGCTAGATTTTATGTTATATGAGCTCTATCTATTAAGAAGTCTAGCTCTAGAATATCCTAACAGTCGTCTCAATAGAATACAGAAATAAGACTAATCCAACAGTCACTTTTTAGATCATTAATTCTTTTGACAAACACTTCCATGCCGGTACTTCTTTGACAACCACCTCTATGATATGGGCCTTGGTCTAACTGGGAGTGCGTTGGATCACAGATCACTATCACCTGAGTTCGAATCCCAACGGCAATCTCATCATCTGAGTTCAAACTTCTGTCTGAAGGATGTTTCACCTTTCACTTTATCTCATTACCCTTTAGCCTACCTAGTGCACACAAATTGCCATAAAATAGTAACATTTATAATGTTCTATGTTTTACTATGCTTTACTATATGAAGCTGGACTATGTTGTGTGTACTTCGTTATGCTATGTTACGATCTGTCATGTGATATCAAATTAACCTAGAATAAACTAATCTAAACTACACTATGCTATATTATACTATGCTATACCAGAACGAACCATTCATATACACTATACACTTAATAATATTACTTAATAATATGTAATATATACCTAGATATTTCACGATATTTTAGATTACAATTACAAGCTACATACCTATCAGGGTTGCAAAATATTCAGGATTTATGTTTATGTAATATTGATCTTTTCGACTGGTAAATCATACATATTATGCTCACTTATAAACATATAATCAGTTCAAAATTATTGGTTTAACAGTTTGTAAAAGGACACGAGTTTTCCTTCCATGTCTGTTCCGAGTCTGTTTCTCAGTTTGAAGTGAACTAGACAAAATGTAAGTACATTCCACCCCAGCACCAGATGACACAGCACTAAGAATCTGATAATACATTTTGATCATGGAATTATCTGAACGTTATTTATGTGATATGGTGACACTGAAATAATTAACGCATTGGTTAGGCTTGTATTTCCGTGTTCTAACATTGTTTGCAATCATTATCTAGAATTACAGATACTGACTTTCTCTCTCTCTCTCTCTCTCTCTCTCTCTCTCTCTCTCACCACACACACACACACACACACACACACACACACACACACACACACTTACATACATACACACATACATGCATATACACACACACACACATACACACACACATACACACAAACAAATACACGCATACACTCATCATATTCAAAGTAATGAGCGGAAAACAGCAGCACCGCTTTAACTAAGGGATCTGATACAAAAGTATAAACCATTCAGGCTGCTAATAACATTTTAGCAAGTACACTCCCACACAGTACAAGATATCGATAAGCTTATAACATAAATAGATCAGCAAATACAGAAATAGATAATTGTCTATGTTAAGCTACTTGACAAGTTATTGGTAATATTGAGAGCATACGCTAGCGAATAATGACGATATCAATACTATAATCATTCATCGCGAATATGAATATTTACGAGGTATTAAAAATTAAAAAGGAATGAATTATGATATCACGAGAAAGTTCATATGCGGCATAAACAGAGAAATTGTTCGATTTTACTATTTCGAATGAAGTCTATTCATGACAACGTGTTCATGAATTATTTGCGTTAAAAAAATCTATCACTAAAAGAGGACATTCCGTATATGAATGTCATTCAATATTTGGTTAATCAATAACAGTTTAATCGAAAGAGTAAGTGTCCCTAATCACCAACGTCCTTACAGAAGAATGACCGTTTCGTGTTTGTCAATGTCACACCTACAACGTCCCCATTTTCCGGATAGGGTTACCTGGTTTTTGACGCTTTATAAATATACGTTATTACATTACTATTATAACCTCTATGATATTAGTATACCTACAATGAATGAGTAGCTCGTTTAGCCTTGACACAAGAGGAGCAGGGAGGCATCTTAATACACAAATATCCACAAACAGTTGGAGTTTCCTCATGGATTATTGCGTTGGCATTTAGACAAAACTAAATCATGTCGGATAAAACTCGTCGGAAAAAACACATCGGAAAAAATCTGGAAATGCACATAATGGCATTAATCATGACGATGTCTAACATATACAATGTGAACGTGATGATGTCTTTATATTTGGTCAGTCTATGGTCGCTCTTCGATAATGTCCGTAATCCTTACTTCGGTTAGTGTCAGTTTACATTTAAAGAGATCCGGTAATTGTCAACAGTTTGGACAACTTAGGCCATAAACCATTAGACTATGTATAGTGAGTGAGTAAGTGATTTGTTTCAGTGTCGGTCATAGCTGGCACCTTAGGTCAAGGATTGTCTCCGTTGGGGAAATAAGAACACGACATGAAACAACCGACGAATATAGGCAATAACTGAGATTCGACCCAGAGTTGTGTATGCAGCAGATAGAGCGGAGTATCAGCTTCACCGGGAGAGCATCCACATGCTATGAATAATAATTAATATCAGCATAATTAATTTGGTCGACGTGATGAAACGGGAGCTAATTATCCCAGAACTTCAGTGGCAGAGTTGTGCTGATACAATGGAAAATAATTGGACATTATTATCTGATAACCGATAATCCATAAAATGCTATATCACTCTCGATACCGCACATCTTTTTATACATCGCCTTTGAATGGCCCCTACTAGCAAAGGCACTTTATTAAATATATTATTATTATTTATTGATTGGCGTTTCTGGAAGAGTGGTTACCAATGGATGACGTGTGAAATATTCATAAGTGATGGATATCAGAAAAGGCTGGATAAAAAGCTGCTATTTTGTATCTTCGGTCATGTAAAACCGCGTATTCAAATCATATGAAAGGGAGACTTAAAATACTGAATTAAAAATATTCTATGCTTCGCACCTATTCCGATTAACTAGGTAATGTAGTCGACTTGGTTATTAATTACTAGTCGGTTACCCCCCACTCCGTGGCACTTACAAACATTTGCAGTAGTTTAGTTGTGAAAGAGCTAACAAAAAAGATCATCTAACGGAATATGTTTTGTCCGGTGTTTTTTCCACTTATAGCTACTGCAATTATTGATAAAGTCTGTAGGTTTAAATGATATTGCATTCAATGAGTTTTGTATGTTGTTATTTACTGCCTAAATTAAACAAGAAAATAAAGTATCCGCACCGAATGTTGTGTATTTATGTAATTAACCTTTTACGTTAATTTGTGATATTTCCTTGGTAACCGGGGGTCAGTATAATCAGAACTTAATCTACTATGCTATGCCGTGCTTTGCCATACCTTGCCATGCCATACTAAACTATACTATATTACTTTCTATTGCAATATTGAATTGTTGCAATAATGTACAGTTTTAACCTACAAGGTATTCTACAATAATGATAAGAAATGTATTATTAGTTAAATTAAGCCAGATTACAGTTTAGCTGAAGTGTTTTGGCAGGGAAATCTTTTATGGCCAAAACATTTGAGAACTGTGAATATTATTTCTGTTACTATCAGTACTGAGTGTCTTGGGTCATATACTTGAAATGTTACCAGGTTTTAATATTATGAACTTGTACTTGTATTATATATATATATATATATATATATATATATATATATATATATATATATGACCGACCGACCGACCGACCGACCGACCGACCGACCGACCGACCGACCGACCGACCGACCGACCGACCGACCGACCGACCGACCGACCGACCGACCGACCGACATCATCCACCCCCCACCTATCCCCCCATAACAAATACACCCAACCTACCTACCCACCTAAGAGTTTGGACTTTGAAGGAAGTGCCATGTAGATAAACGTACAATCAAATTTAAGTCTGGTTAAGTGTTGGGGGATAGGTGGGGGGTGGATGTATGGGTCGGTCGGTCAGTCGTCGGTCGGTCGGATCGGTCAGTAGGTCGTCGTCTCTCATATATATATATATATATATATATATATATATATATATATATATATATATATATATATATATATATATATATATAATACAAGTACAAGTTCATAATATTAAAACCTGGTAACATTTCAAGTATATGACCCAAGACACTCAGTACTGATAGTAACAGAAATAATATTCACAGTTCTCAAATGTTTTGGCCATAAAAGATTTCCCTGCCAAAACACTTCAGCTAAACTGTAATCTGGCTTAATTTAACTAATAAGACATTTCTTATCATTATTGTAGAATACCTTGTAGGTTAAAATTTCAGAATTGTCCCACTATATATCCCTGTATATGGAAAGAGATGACTAAAAGAAGACGACACACACACAAAGAGAGACAGACACACACACACACACACACACACACACACACACACACACACACACACAACACATATATATATATATATATATATATATATATATATATATAAAACCATAAACAACTCTGGTTGTTAGCTATTACTCCGTATATTTAACTTTTATCATTCTTATAAGCTAATATCTCTAGATACAAATTCTATCACAAATTCTAACATCACTATTGTTAACAACCAATCGATAACAAAGAGATATGATTAACTCGACTGATTTAGATAAGCCATTAACAAACCAGATGAGTCATGGATATAATTCCATCTTTGGTGACATGTCATCCCAAATATATGGCAGCAAATTAAACGGGTTACGATTGGCAGATTGAATAAATTGATTGAATGGCCTTTCGTTATGCGAGATTGAATGTGTTGATATTTTTATTATCGTAATATCAAAGCTGGGAACTATAAAATGTCATGCAGTAAATTCTAAATATTTAGTTTAGACTACGAACGTCCATGTGAGAGAAATGTGACTTAACCATATTTACTTTACTTGTGAAGAAATTTCCCAGACATTCTTGTATCTGATGTGTAGTACAATTTTGACCAATTACATTGGTAAGATATGTTTCACGCTTAACTAATTCAATAACAAAACCATTAAAATCGACATCAGATACATTAGCGGAGCCTGCATGGTTTAACTAGTAGCGCGGTTGGACACAGCTCTATAGCATATAGATTCAAACCCCGGCCGGGCTATGTCGAAAGGGTGTTTCATATTTCACTTCGCCTCATTACCTTTGGAGGTGAGTCGACCCATTTAGCCTACCTTGTGCACACAAGTGGCCGTAAACAGTAATGTTTATATTTACATTTTGCCATGAGATACACTAATTTTAGGGTGCGATCGACCAAAGTGTAGTAGCTTGTTTCTGGAGGAATTAAACAAACCGTCAAATAGCAAATTCATTACATATATTCAACATATATTTTAGATTAGACACACGGTGGTGAAAGAAGTGTAACACAAAGTCACGCAAAAACAATATTGCCAATGTAATATCTAAGTCTGATGGCAAACAAATGAGATTAACGTTCATCAACGTTCATCGGGAAACGTATGGCTGACAGAATTCTAAAGTTAGTCAGCCGTGAAATCTCCAGTCAGAATGTTTAGAGGACAGCTATTATGTACTCCAATAATGTCATTAAAGTTGCTTACGAAACATGTCAGCTCAGTTACGGTCAGCGGCCTTTCTTAGGCAAAGATTCCTCGCGACAACTACACTCATGGACAATGGCCTATTGTTGACAGTCAAATGGTTGAGAACCGTTTTTAGTATTTAGAGGCGTTCTTCGAGAGAATAGAAGAGGGGCTAGGATCAGAGACAGAGACGAGACCTAACGTCAAATCGAAAGAAAGAATATCGATCAATAAACAGCTAGACATTTTGGCAACCAAAATAAAGGTAACACTTAACCCAATATCAGTTATATATGTCTTGTCTTGTATTTCAAATAATGTATACTATTGCCATGGGTTCTCAACCTATAAGGTTATTGGTGTTACCTCTCTGTATATTGTATTATGAAGAAGAAAAAATATTGTAATATATATGTCTATTATGTACAGTATATGGAGGAATAAAACGCTTACTTAATCACATATCAACAGATAGAGCTGGTGGCTAGTTCAACAATCGCACATTTAGAGGCAATCACATACCAATGAAGCACTCACAAAAGGTCAATGTTATTACTTTATGGATTAAAGATTCTGTTCGAGTTGTGTTCTATCCGATGTAATTGATTCAAACTTTTATGTGGATCAGGAATACAGTGGAATAAAAAGAATTCAACACTTGACTATGTTATATGGGAATAGGAATTCCCAATATAAAGGTACTAAGGTGGTTCACATTCTTATCTAGTCTTGTGTGTAGAATTATGCATCCGCAGATTACGTTGTATATCACATTAACAACCGGAACCATTCATTGGACCAATAACGAAGTTCATCTATTCATCATTGCTATTATCATTGCAAATAATTTGCCCCATTTGGCTACTTGTAAAAACAAGATAAAATCATTGCCAAAACAACAACAACTGACATCTGTCGTAAAATGTCTACCAAACTATGGAAGGCACAACATTGAAACGTGTGTATACACATCTGAAATGGAAATAGAATACTTATGTGTCAGGGATGTTCTAGGCGACCCGAATATACTGTTAGCCTAATATCCCTCAATTCATATAATACCATCTATATTTTAAATAAAACAATAACTACGGTGCCGAAAAAAGGTTATCACATAGATTCACTATTCGTCGTTTGAAGGTGACGGGAAAAGGAAATTCACATTTCGAAGTAAATATAACGTAACAAACAATTATGTTATTCCCTATCAGCTATACTACCACACTCAAAACGATTTCTAGCAACCAGCTATCATATTTCCATTAAAATGATCCCCAAATCCTTAATTTCCTAAATTTAACAGCCCATTGCTATCGTGTACTGCACTCGCTAGGGGTCATTGTGTGACGTCATCTTTGCCAAACGTCACGTAGTCCTATAGCTTTGTTTACAAACCTCTTGACAGATTACGACGACGGTTTTGACATTCCCGGGGATATCAAACCCTACAGCTTTGAACCACTAGTGAAAAATGTCACAGACAGTATTAACTGTGAGGAATTAGCTGCACCAAGTGCATACGTGGATCCAGAACAGCCACCTGTACCGCCAACACCCAGCGCCGGTCCACAACAGAGTTGGATTGGTGTGTATTTTTTGGTGTTGATTTAAGTTTAAATGATAAGTCTCGGCCTGAATGCAAATATTTCCCTCCTCCTATCGCATAACTTCATTTAAGAAAAAGTGGTATTTGTCTGTACACGGGAGCCCATTGGATGTATGGGGCTCTCCCATATGTTGGCTATGCTAGTCTATACAGGGATGTGGCGCATTCGGTGTGTCTTTGTAGCAATTTGTTTGTAATTTTCGAGTGGCTGTTATTGTTTATGGGCCGGGTTTTGACGGCACCTACACGTCGGGTAATAATCATTGATATTTCATGTATGTTTCTTTGCACAATTGTATGCGACGCAGTACACCATTTTATGTGTTCAATAAAGACAATAAGATTTTCGATTAAAGTTTCGGCCATATGAGATGCCAGCAAAGCAAGTTTTAAAACCACTAACTTTATTTCTAGGAAAATATTAATATATCTGTGAGAGAAATTGATTTTAATATATAACACTAATAGTTTGACTAATTTTGGAAACCTTTTCCTGTGACCTTTAGACATCGTATTATTTACAGTTTCAGCAGTGTTCATAATTATTTAGTATTGATTTACTGAATTTTTGAAAAATTATTCATCGTATATCAGCTATTTCTATTCTGAATGGAGTATATGTTATTGTATATTTTTGTCGCTTGTGGATAAATTCAATCTTTTGCTACGAGCAAATACATATGTAAAGTTATGCCAAATTATGGATTTTCCGGTTACAAAACCCCAGGTATAACTTATACCGTATAAGAGTTTTAATAGCCAATCATATACGTCGTAGCAAACCTCGTACCTTGGCAAGGTCATCACCTCAGCCTTGCAGTATTGATTTTCATGTCCAAGAAAGAACTACTACTTAAACAAACTACAGGGAAGCTCTTACTGCTAATGGCTGAAATAGATCAGGAAAAGACGTTCAGCGTTACCTGCTTATGTTCAGTGTTACCTGCTTAGTTACCCGCTAGGACGTTCGCAATACGTTTATACTACATGACCTAAAGCAGTAGGGTGTTATAAGGTTCATTCGGATGAGGTTACCCACACGTAAGTACATCTAGCAGGAATTATTTCCATCGATCCTGTAGGCTCTTTCTTTATAACGTAATGGCTATAAATACTTCAGCGTTTGTTTTGTCTTTTATGATAATCAGCTAGTTATGTGTTATTACCACTTCATAACATGATACCAAGCGGTAAATATACATGACTTATGTCAACACCAGAAGATAAACAACACCGGATACTACGAGCAAATTAGTTATCAACGCTTACAACAACCTACCTGACTTGACCCAATAAAGAGAACCATAGCTACAGGCTTACAGCAAACGTATGTCCTGTAGTTCAATCTGAAGTCGACATGAAAAGACGCACCGGAATTGCTTTACTGACGCTTGTTTCATCCATCACTGTCGCTAACAGTGAAGAAACTCAGTGGTGTAAGACCAAAGGAGATACACTTGGTGAATTTACGCCTCTAACGCGCATACGCACCAGAAGTAGAATACAATGTGTACAGACGTGTAACAGGTATATGTCCGCTCCCTGGCCTTGCTACACCACACATTACGATGCCGGCGATTGTACGCTGTACGCTCAGAGTACACTTCCAGAGGGGTGTGTTACGGACACAGGTAATCACCACATGACGAAGAAGGTAAGTAACTAATAAACGGGTAACACGGGTTTGCTTCTCTATTTAACATAAAGTCGACAACCAAACGCCAACTTTAACATATGTACAGTGTAAGCTCATAATTTCAAAGTTTGATTAAGTAAAAGGTCCGAATAAACCATGTTAATGGGCAGAGCCGAAGAACTGCATTTATATCCAATCTAACAGATATATGATATTGCTGATTAATTCAGGTGTTTCGGCAAGTATTCTCGTACTTAACCAGATTTCCCTGTCTTTCTTTGACTACAAATACATGTGAGATATTATATGCCAGGTAAACATCGTCGCTTTTCCAGCTGGAATTACAAAGCTGGACTCCGCTCTTTCGTGCGTTCAACGGATCTGGCCTATCCGTGTACAATGCTTGGTTCAATAATACATCTCAACAGATAACAGTTGAGGGTGCATCTCCTTTATTGAAACAACCAACAATTTGGGACTTAATAAAACAGGTAAAATAAGGCGTTAATTATTTTAATGCTAAAGCATAAAACTGTTCAATGTAAAAGGTAATAACACACACTTCTTTCCGACTTCAGTTGAAGGTGTCCATGTATTCACACGACGAAGAAGTAGCATATATCGCATTCAACGCCTCTGGAACAAATCATTCTGATTGGTTCTCTCGTGAAGGCATCATTGACTCATCCTACCAAAATATAACAAATCAAAAGTATGATCCATGGACTCCAGAATTTTACTCGTTGAAAGGGTAAATATTCATCTTATATATATATATATATATATATATATATATATATATATATATATATATAACTTTTTAAATGATTATGTATACTTCTCAAATCTAAAGGGACATTGGCAAGAGAAGTCAGTCATTTTGTCTCAAACCACCAAATATATCAGTATAAACAGTACTTCATCTTGAATACCACGTGACTACTTGAAGTTGTGTGTGAAAATAATGTTGAGTTTCGCAATTTTATAAGAAATGTACTAATTAAAGTTTGTATAGGTTTCTTAAAGCTATCAATAAATGTAACTGTATATAGCATCACCAGATATGAAACTAATTTTGTCAAATATAAAATAGATTTGGTTCTTGAGTTTAAAATAGTTACTCGTTTGATAAAACAAGTTATCTCGGATGTTCTTGACAGATATATAATATTAAATCGGAAAATGGCCTAAATCGCATAGACGAGATGGTTGTTAACTTTCAAAATTTTGAAAAGTCTCTTTGATTGAATCAATTATCAATCTTATTACATACAGATTCGCTTCACCTACTTTGGTTTATATCGTTCGATTGAAGATGACTAGAGAATGTACGTTTTTTTAACTTGCTGACGTACAATTTTATAAATTTGTGAGATCAATCACCTGGAAACCTTAAAGTTTCCGATCAGCGACGGTGCTTAAAGCGAGTTTCACATTTCTTTAAGCCAGTATATAAATCTGCATACGTGAAAAAAACGACAATAGTGGTGTGCGACTTCAACATGTTTAGAGATATAGGACAAATAATGACGTTTATTTAGTCCCATCAGCTGATATTCGGTTGTCGCTCTAACATTGGCGACACTTGGAAAGATCATCGTGGCCATATTTAATCAAAATATTTCGAATTCTTGGAATAGAAAATAATTTCCAATAATTGATGTCACCGTTAAGCTGTAGGCTTCGCTCGGCTTAGTTTACACCTAGTTAAAGAAGCAACTTGAACCGCTCCATCTTAGCCAACCGAGTGCACAAAAGTGACCGAAAAGTAAACAAATATTTAAACATTTTCTTCTCTCTCTATCTCTCTCTTTATCTCTCTCTCTCTATCTATCTATCTCTATCTATCTGTGTGTGTGTGTGTGTATGTGTGTGCCTCCCCCTCTCTCTCTCTCTCTGTCTAATCATTTCTCTCTCTCTCTCTCTCTCTCTCTCTCTCTCTCTCTGTGTGCGTGTGTGTCTCTCTCCCCCTCTATCTCTCTATCTCTATCTCTCTCGCTCGAACGATGTTACTATTTAATAACTATTCGATTATGCTTCAAAGTTGTATTATTTTTACTTTGTAGCTACTATGTCCCATCATATTACCAAAGCCGCCGATTTTATGCCTATTGGTATAATTCCTGGTGTATGTTTGACACTGGATGGATGGCCGTACTAGATGAATTGAAAGGCGGCTGCTATTGGGAAAAGAACGGCATTCGTCCTACTATGTTGTATTCTCAATATCAAGAGCCACGTAGATATGACAGTAAGTAAATTTAAAGAAAGTCCGATGCATTCTGATCGTGTCAAACGCCCAGTAACAGTAATTGTTTTTCTTATGTAATGTCAAATGGCCCACAAAGATAATTGGTGTTCTATATTTCCGTCGTCTAATTTGATGTACGCTTTCTCTAATAATTTGCTAATATTAAGACTTAGATCGTCTTTTACATTTTAATTCATGAAAAGAAGCATTGATATCAGATTGCATGTTTTTGTGCGTACATATATATATATATATATATATATGTATATATATATATATATATATATATATATGATATATATATATATATATATATGGAAGTGTGTGTGTGTGTTTGTTTGTGTATGTGTGTCTGTGTGTGTGTGTGTGCGTGCGTGGGTACGTATGTGTTTTCAGATACATCACAATTGTGAGAATAAAATGGGTTTTAGGTTTGTGACTTATTTATATTGTATTAGCAATTTATTAAACTTCAACCACTCCGCAGTAATTGCTCTAATTTCAGTAATTCCTCATATCATATGTATTTTATTTTTCAGTGATGAAACTAGCGGAGAAGTTTGTTATATCAGCTAGATTTTAAAATAGCACTTCTCCTACAACCATACTAAGTTCATACGTATAGAAACCATGCATACATATTGCCAATAACATGGCTGCAAATTAAATTTCCTTCTGCTTGCTTTTTGTATCTTTTATGTCATATTTTCTAAACCTTTACGACAAAAACCGATAAAAATTTGATTGATTATCCAAATTATCGAATAATTATTATCTCCAGCAGTCACTCTGAAACATGCCTGAACCTAACAGATAGTAAATGACTTATGCTAAATTCATTATAAATCCTATACATAGCTTATTTGTGCGGTGATGGATAATCACCTTTATGCATTCCTTGTGTACTTGTCACTTGCACTTGCACTGGTTAAATAATTTTGTAAACAGGCAATATATGGGATGTGAATAATGAATTTTCATTATCTTTAAACAATAATTGACACGACATTTAATCAATATCCAGAAGCCAAATTAATTATATCATAATATACCTTTATCTTCTTCGTTTGTCACTTTTAATAGGACTTTAATCTACATCCATTTGATATTATTGTTATTTGACATTTTGTTTCCCGCGTAATGTGATTTACATCCATTGTTATTAGAAATTCGCCTTGGATACATTTAGCACAATTGTGAAATAGTCGAAGTCATGTTGTTGTACAATATTAGAACAATTTTCTCCCATGGACGGTATTTCAGGTTATGGTTTACGCGGTGATATAATAAATTAGCTCCGTGTAAATGGAGTATCTACAACATTTACGTTTATGTAATATCTCCATTCCATTCATATAAAACGATAAGTTAGCATTGTTTCGAAACGACAGATATTGAAGTACACGGCAAAGCTGAAGATAATTTCTGTAACATAGGAAGATATTTATGAAAATCACAAGAAATGAAAGTAAGAAAAAATGGAACATGTTGACTTAGGCAATGTAGGCAATATTTAATATGGAGTGAACGGCAGTGGTCTCATCTAGGGCATGCAAAAGAAGGGCTACACCCCATGGAAAGTAGATAATAAGGCCAGTGAAATATCTCATAGACACGGGCAACACTGGGATTCGACTCTCTGACCTGCAGTTCTGCATTGTAATTAAGCACGCACAGACACACACACATATATATATAGAGAGAGGGGGGGGGGAGAAGAGGGTGAGTGTGTGTGCGTGTGTGTGTGTGTGTGTTAATTACTGCCGTTTATCCAACCAATTATAAAATCAATCACAATCTTCTGCTATATTCTTGTCCGTGTTATTCACGAGACAAAGTCGTAAAATATCAGAATAATATTTCCCCTGTAGCCTCTATTTTATCATTTAATCAGTTTTCCTGTTATTTACTCAAACCTTCAGACCTGCTATAACCGATATCTTTACATGTACAATTGCGGGGATAATCGCATCACAAACTGAAAGATTAGCAGCTGTCCTTGAACTATATAGACTCGTGTGTCCTTTTTCCCCATAGATATTCAGGTTCATATCCTTCGTAATGTCTGGTGAATGAATGGAGATCATCGCAAATAAAGCTTATTTCGTCAAACAAAAACGATATATACTTCACCTTGTATTAAATAAGAAGTTTACCACGTAGTACATCCAGTGAAGAACACGGTATTGCGATATCAGGGTCCTATGAGCCAAGAAATGGCATTATTGCCAGAGATAATCCTTTAAGCCGCGTGGCATCGTAGTTGGCACAACAATGGAAGAGGGCAAATTGCACTCACGGTACAACGAGACGATAATCCGGCCGTTCGCTACACAACGTTTGATCGATGCATATTATTTAGTGGGATTTATTCTGGAACCTCCTCGTCCAATAAGTTCAAGGATGAGAATTGATCCGTTTTTACTTCCTGTGTATCGTAATAGACTCGAGTAGATGCGGGTGACACCAGAGAGCTTAATTATAGAGAGGCGTATTGCTCAGATAAACATAACTTCTCTGGTTGTCCATATGTGATCGTGTACATGTGTGCGCATGGTTGAAATGAATTGCCAATACTAGTACTATATGTTACATGATTATATACTCTTTTATTAATTAACACTTTAATTGTGCACACATGATATTGAAGGAAACGAAGCTCTGAAACTGTAAATAAATAATTAAGTGATTTCACAGCCCAGTCACTTAATTAATTCATAGCCTACAATTTGCGATCACTTGACAGCTGATCAGAAAATAATTGAACGTGGTTTAGATTTGTGTGTGGAAGTTTTTTAATGAAAACAATTAGGTATATATGAGGTAAATGCATACAAACATACTTTCATCATGTCAGTTTATCATAGTCCATAAATTTTTATTTATTTGGATATATACATATAATGATATATACAGCTATTATAACGCAACCATAACACAATTCAGTACAAACTTCCCACCTTATGGCATATATTCATCGTGTCCGTTTATCATATATTAACTAAAAAATCATCAGTTCATTTAAAGTCTACACCTCAATAATATAGACCATGCAATATAGGCCTGCCCAGCTGAGAACAAAGAATACACATGGAATATTAACAATGTTTATGTTTGCGTTAACATGTTAGATATAGAGAAATTAGTACTTTCATGCAATAAGCGGCATCAAATATCTTGTGCCACGGGTTCATCTACAGTTACAATCAGTCATTTGTTATCAAATGGATAGAATAACCCAAATTGCTTCCGGCTCTAAACAACCACTACTACAAAAATAAGACATTAAGTCCAGATCAGTGAACTGTTTAAAGTTAGACAGAATATACCCAGGGATGTAATAGACACATGCATTGACTACTGTAACAGATAACTCAAAATCATCTATCACATCCAACACCAGTAAATCTGTATCCAAGAGATTGGCCTGTTTACATGGTATCTCATCATCGTAGAACTTCAAGGACTGAAACAGAACAATACTTTGTAAAATAATGACTTGAATCAAGTGCATACACACATGTTTTCCTTTTTCAAGTTGTTAAAGAATTTGATTTGATATGCATTTAGGTTATGAAGAGAAATATACCAATTAAAGCACATGAGCTGAACATTCAGGTACTAATTCAGGTTCTAGTAATCCTTTTTTGTATTAAGATATGAAATGGGCTGACACGGTTTCATGGGTTTGATGCCTTGTTTCTTATATAATTAATTTTATAATACCAATTTTCACCATTAATATTTATAAATATTAATTACCATCACAGCTGGCCCTGTCTCCTGTATAGGTCTCCTATCTGTTAAAACCTTCCTCTTTGATTTCAGTGGATGCATGTGGTGGATTTGATACATCAAAAATAGTTGGAATAGCATTCTAGATAAGTTTATCTCTTGTCTGGTTTATGAATTCCGTTTCAGTGAAGTGTATATCATACATTCTACAATTAGTATTCAAGTAATTTAAATCTTTCCTCATCATATATCTGTCCAACAACAATTAATAACCCATCTTTTACTTCTGTCAAGAGAAAACAAATAACAAAATGAATGTTTCTACCATTAGTTGAGGTATTTAATAATTAATTTCATAACATTTAAATTATAAATAGAAGTCCATATAATCAATAAGTACCAATTGCTTGTGTTTAAAAATAAATATGGAAACAAGTGATCATGTAAATACTCAGCTACTTATAATTACTGTAATTAGGGAAAAATTATCTGATTATAGTAATGTAATTTTAGAAGTACAATTATATTATTAACAATAACAAAGTACAATATACCTCTCGCCCATAACATCTTCAATGGCTCCAGTACATGTAACTGTAAGCTTATGTATATCTTACATACTCATTTTGTGATTAATAGGTTTGATACTGTTCAATAAAATTTAATAAGATTTTGTCTGAAACAAATATAGATCTATCTAGATCTTGCTTGGGGGCCTACTGCTTGGGTCATGTCAAGTAGGGGCGTGTCTACTTCAAATTGTTATGCTTATTTTTTAAATATCCTTTATTTTTTTAAAGCCAGATCATATCAAATTTTTACACTAGCTTTCCTTTCCTTTCGGGAATGTCTTTATTTGTGCATACTTTTCCCTGTTACTGCAGCTGAAAGCGGCGCAGAATGAACCAGTGCCATTAGGCGCCATGTTAACGATGGGAGCTGTCCTTGACAATCTACCTCCGGTCGCTAGGCCCTTGGCGCTCCATGAATTCAAAATGGCGTCCCATGTTAAAACGCGAAGTAACACGTCTTGTTATGAATAGTTTTTGGTGACACTAAATACCGATTCGTGACGACATGGCAGGCGTTGACAACAATCATGGCACATCGAAACATTTGTTTTATTGCTTAGTTAGTTTATATACAACGAAGTCGGATATATATATTCTTGAGTCACCAAGCAGTTATAAACAAAACTGCCATATGTCTTCTGATTGGTCATTTATTTTTAGTTATTAGAAAAGATACCACTTGTTAGTGATAAGTACTTTATATTTTCTAAAAATACAGTAAAATAATAATTAGCATTTAAATTAACCTAAGTATGTGATAGCAAAACGTCACATTCATTAATAATAAACATAATAAGACAAACAATTCAATATATTCATCAATGACTTGCATGTTATGATAATCAATTAGTGTGGAACTATTTCTGCTCTTCTTGCATTTTTAGGCAATAAATACGTAGCATTTTATACATTTGCTATAAGTTTTGTATGAGCACTCGATCCTCTTTCCTACATCTTAGGAATTATTAATGTTACGCCAGACAGCCAGATGTTTGGCAGATTGTATTCGAGTTGTACATTGTCTTGAAGCTGGTCCCTTGTGGAACTCCGACTAATGTTCGCTTTCTGTCTCAGCTCACTGATATTAATCAATTCCGATGCAACATCAACCCTCAATATGATACAAAGGTCTAACGTAACTGCTGTATTATTGGACGCTTCTATCCATCTGTTACTGTGAGCCAGGTCTGTTAAGTATCCAACAACTCGCACATTCCATCTTCGTGTGGATGCTTCCATTTGATATGTAATCATCCGGTCAGCTATATCCACATCACAAATACCCCTGATGTATTAGCTGAACAAACTAGCTCCTAAATAACCCACATTATAATTGGTTTAGGTCTCTTTAAGGACCATGCAGTAACTTAACTTAACATGAAATAACTAAGATGGTGAGAAAATGGAGTTCCTGTCAAATCACATTACTGCAGCTGCTTCACCCAAAACAATGAGTTCACCAGTTTCCCGTGGTACTTTTTTTTCATCCTGAGGTCATCAGTGAACTGAAGGGAAATTAATGACGGCAGCAGTCAAGAAAAATTAGGGCTAGTAATGGAAGGATGGTTTGAAGCCGATCACAGTTAATCGTAATACAGAATCAACACACCGTCGGGTTTAAGGTGTTCAAACGTTAATGAACCACCCTATATGTCAAAATAAAGTACCAGTCCTGATGTACTTACCAAAAACAAAACAAATATTAATCCGGTTGTATGAGACAAATATGGAACATTCTGATGAGCAATTAAGATACCTTCCAGTAAATGATATGGTCTCTTCATCAAGAAAACAGAAACTTAAATCATATGCCCTTTCTTCTTCGGTGAATAAGTTATTGTCAGTAACTGGTATATTTTTATAAAACGGTCTCTTACATTAACAACAACTGGAACACGAGTTGGCCTCTGCTAGTACAGATGGATTATTTTCATATTAATGCAATCCATCCTGATACTGGTTCCATGATGGATTTCATTTGGTGATGTATGCAGAAACCTCTCTCTAGCCAATAAATAATGTAGGTTTTCATGTTAGACATCATGGCATAGATCTCACTACCAATATATCTAGTAATTTAATCTGATGGCTTCTACTTTTACTGTATTTTTGAACCGGTGGGTGAGTTACCGATGTAAAAGCATCCGGCGTTCTCCAGTTCATCAGACGCCTACATTAGTGGATGTTTGATCATCGTCTTCATCATCATCGGCTTCACTGTCATTTTGACATTCACAAAACCTCACCATCATTTACTTTTACTTCATTATCTGATAAGTCGGGATCTGATCCATCCAGCCTACGAATATATTTTTTATTTGCGTTCTAATATCGTTGAAATAGTCTCCCTGAAACAAGATACGTATAGCATTTATAATTAATAAGATCAACTGTGTATAATGCTTGAAGCAGACAATAATTATTAGAAAGCATAATTACTTATGTCAATAAGCCCACATTAATGCTTTGTTTAGGCTACTGAACAAAACTCAGTACTTTGGTATTGTTTTTTTATCATTTGTTTCAATCCTTTCACAACTTGAAACACTCGATCACTCTTTCTCGCTAAACTAAGGTTGCTTTCACGATAAATAATGTTTATGGTTCAAATATCCCCATTTCTTTTTTGGAGTATCAGTGTACAGGGCCTATTAATGGTTCCTATTAGTAAGTGCTTTATTAAATGTACATCGTTATTATTGTTGTTGTTCTTGTTGTTATTAGTAGTAGTAGCCGTAGTAGTAGTATTTTTATTATTATTAGTTTATTATTATTATTATCAATATTTTTTATTATCAATATTTTTATTATTATTATTACTTTACCGGTAAATATAATGTCGATCATTCAAATTTCTTATTTAATTTTAAATACGTATGTTTTGGACTTAAGTGTACTGTACCTTATAATGACTTCTGCTAGTGATCGCGCTTTATTCAACGTGTAGTACTAGTGTTAAGGACCTTTCTTATATGATCCTCAATATATATATATTTCCTTATTAACAGCTTACCAATCTATCGGAGGAGCTATGTGTGCATATGTGCGTGTTTTAGGATGGATATATATATATATATATATATATATATAGTGGCACTGGTTTAGAACATCAAATCTATACATCCTTTAAAACCTATATCTCCATTAATCTATACATAATTAAATCAATATATAGTTGAATTTAGACATACAAAAAGTACATATATATACATACGTAAACCTATATATGTCTGGTCTACTCATCAGGCTGTGGGCACAGATAATCCGCTTTTCGTACGTGACAATTATGTCACACCCACGGGGAAGCGGTTGATGTAGGGTAAGCACGAAAGCACGAAAGCGGATACAAATAAGAAAAGGTACCATGTGACGCCATAGATCGCAGCTAACAACAGGTACAAGTGGTTCAATAGTAGGTTAACATATATACAAGATAAATAATTTTTTCACAACGCAGTTTACATTCAGCATTAATTTGCTGTGGCTCAAAGGTAACCTATACATAAAAACATTTCGATACCACAGATGCTGATCTCATCTCCAATCTCGGTTCGAATAGCTAAACAAATCCTATCTATATCAACCGTACAGAGAAAGGTCCGATAGGTTCGGTGTCGCCAAGTTGTTGTTTGATCGGGGTGAAAGTTTATGGCTTTATAGGCTCTCGGTGGGCCAACCAACAAAACAGTTTCAGTTGAGCACAGGACAAATGTGTGTGTGTGTGTGTGTACACTGCCGGTGTCGTCAAGTTGTTACCCGATCAGAATGAAAATGTATGCCTTTTATGAGATCTCGGCGCACTAACCAACATAACAGTTTCAGTTGAATACGTGATGACGTTATGTCGTGAACATTATCTATATATGTAACAGTGAAATGATTTAGGTCAAAAAACAAATTAGCAATACTGTACAATGGATTATTACTGGACTAGAACGAAATATCGTCTCAATCCTGAGTAAATACTATGATTTACTCAAACCTAACAGCTAATCCTCACAGGTTTCCGTTCATCACACAGTAAACGTTCACCCACGCGTAATTTAGTGTCCCTAAGTATATGCAGTTAGGTGTGATGGGATCTAAATTAAAGCGCCTATCCACTTGATCTATTTGACCCATGGTCGAGAACAGCGGATTTCAGGCAGATTTCCGATACTGCGAATGACACATCGGGAATATAATAGCTATGCATTTAACAAATTTCCTATATCAGTGTAACCTAATTACTCATAATATGGGAAAACTTTGTCCGAAGCTTAATACCGGTGGAGATGCCTGCCGGAGTAACAAACGACTCCAGGAGTATAAATCCTTTAAACAGCATTGCATGATTGGACATAAGATCATCCTTTCACAAGACCACACAAAATGACAACAATGTTGATTCTACATGATACACAGCAAAGCTGATACGATAAAACATGTCTTACTAATTACATAACTTTCTTACATTGGGGGTAATGTATATGTCACGACCACAGGGAGACTACACACAAAAAGTGGAAGCAAATAAAAAATACCATATATATATATATATATATATATATATATGGTTGAAAAAGAGCCCCGATTGGCATTATTATTTGATTGTGTAAAACTGAGCCTTAATTTGGTATAGCTCCAGAATATCCAACCGATGGCTAAAGCAATATTTGTACATATGTGTGCAGATGTGTATGCTACTTATCAAAGACACTTCTGAATTATATCCTCTTTAAAAAAATTATAACCTTCATTTTAAATATTCAGGACTAATAAAACATGCTCACACATATTATAAATGATGGCAAAATATGAAAACGATTAATCACATATTAAATGATCCAGTTAAAAGTGCTGGTTAATCCATTATAAGCAGTCTGTGGGCGCCGTTATTTTCAAGCCACACACAGACCGGATGATCCTGAAATCTGACGTTACTAAATTAATACTAGCTGTTTGTATTACTCCGTTATAACAATGAAAATAGGGGGCAGTAAAACGTGTAATTTCGGAATAAAAGCGTATTTACGAATATTAATTACAGTGTATAGTTAATCCAAAAAGCCTCCTATATTATATGTTACCAATAGATGAACCAACGGTTCTACAGTTGGTAGTAATTAGTAGTTTGAGCACTGGGGTGGGTTAGGTCACACGAATGGCTGAGCCAGAGCATATATGTAACTTGACTTGATCGGAATCGATTTGTCTTCATGGTCCTTGTGCCACCTGACGTCAGTACACGTGACTCTTTTCCTTCCCGTCATACAATTTTATTCGATGAAGCCATAATGGCTATACCCTCCAGTAATTAGGATTATTTGACTATATCTATGATAGCTGGTAGAGTTCGTAATTATTATTGCGGATTTGGGGATACCTTTATCAATATTACACATTTAATTCATATTAGCTGAAGGTGAACTGTTACTTTAAGCAATTGTTCAAGAGTTTTAAGTTTGTGAGTAATATTATAAATGTAAGATATTGAATAAATTAATATAAATGCGATGTGCTGTTGGTTGGTGGACAGAGGGCTATTATATATAGACGGAAGCTGAATAAAAATGTAACTAAAAATAGCGAGAATATTAATATAATGAAATTAATTAGCACGGAAAATCACAAATATACATATAACAAGTTGCGAGTTGTTTGTCGCCACTACCAGCTCGTCGCCAATAAAAAAGGTAGTTTCGTCGCCAACAAAAGTGGTAGTATTGATCATTAATAGATATATAACTATCAGTTAATGTAAATGGGATAAGAACTCACAACTGAATAAAATAGTTTATTAAAGGAAGCACAGATACAAATTGCATAGACTAGTTATATAAGAAGAAAATAAAACAATAACTTAAAAGAAAAAGCGCAAGGAAAAATCATTCAGATACATTAATTGTGATTTGTTTAATTTCGGGCGACATTATCGCAAGGCCACACCATTGGAAATGAATTGTACTTGCGCACTGACGTAGCTGGGTGGTTTCTGTGTGTAGCTCTTGGATAAATTTATACAAATTTATAAATTGCTGGCTCCTGAGGCCACTGCTTAGCCTCTTGTGCCATTTTTCGACATCGTTAATTGTTTATCCGAATAGACCCATTGCATGATGACGTCAAAAAACAAACCAAACCAGGCACGCTTTGCATTGTGGGATTTATAGGGGGTCCGCTGAGCGATAATACCGTGATGATCCCGCCATTTTAACCTTAAACGTCAATGTTCCGGATCTGTTATAATCATGCCAAAAACTAAATCGCTCAGCTGACCCCCTATAAATCCCACAATGCAAAGATCTTTCAGTAGGCAACGAAACGACTTTTAGTTGGCGACGAAACGACTTCTCATAGGCGACGAAACGATCTGTTACCAAGTAGCATACATGTATAGCTATTGTATTAACTTTAATTACTTAATTATTTACTTAATACTGCTTGAAAACAACTTATGTATTGTAATGAAGTAGTTTTTCTTTGTTAAACGCCAAATAAAAGGCTTGAATCTAGGCGAACACTATTTTAAAATAAAACCTGTTTTGTAGAGGTACGTGTTAGCATAGAAAATGAATTACCGGAAAACTTAGCTACCTTTCACTCCAACCTTGACCTTTACCGGCTTACTGCCGTACAAAAGCGTGCGGTGTAGGACATGCAATTTATATTACAATATATATAACGTATAGATGATGATGGTGACATATTATGATTTAAAACAGTAATTTAACTTCTCCACAGAAATGCGTCACATCAGAATTAGAAAGCGATTACCAATTGATCAGGTGGTACTTGTTGGTATTATCGGCGTGTTATCAGGTTTATATATCTGGCAGCCATCAGTAAAGAAATACGCCACTGAACAGGGATATATTAAAGAAACTACTGAACCGAAAGCAAGTCAAGAAGATAGTACAATAACGAATAGCAAACAGCCAAAAGTGGGTTTAGTTCTATCAGTTCATTTCGTAACGAACCAGTTCGTACCGTATCATTTTTCGTAAGCAGTAGCATAAAGTAAAAGTTTACAACTTTCTTTTCAGGGTTCTTTAATTTTTATCCTGCAGAGTAGATACTATTTTTGTAACTGTTTGAGTGTTTCCATATTATAATTATGTCCAATTTTATCAATACAATTCTGCATCAGATTGTAATGGCCCTTTTCGTAGGCAAATTTAGCAGCTATGTAAACTCAGCTATGATACGCATATTGTGTTAATTATTGCTGTCAAAGATTTTTTTAAACTCTGAAATGCACCATGGTCACAGCTAGTCATCTTTTAAACTCTTCTTAATGTGGGTGCTGATGCTGCATTTCTGGTTAGATTCTGGGGGTACTCGTCACTGAAGCTTTTTCTCCACTGAGCCCATTTTTCAACAGTTTATTAGCGCTTGAAAAGTTGTTTTCTATGAAATGACATCATGGCAGTTATTATTAATTAACAATTATAATAACAAAATTTTTTGCTAACATTATGTTTTATCCTTATTCTAGTAGTCTCAGATTGTCATAAAATGCACAAAACACAAATTCTTCCCCCACACCCCCAGGTACATATAGATGTGTCTCACTTAGCTGAGTGACTTCCTATCCAGTTTTTATTTTTCAAAGGCCACTCTGAGTCTGATGTCTATATACTTTTATATGTCAGTAGCATAAATATATTACCAGAGGTTGGCAATGTTTTATACTGTAGTTCTGACAAAAAAATTCAAGTCTTAAGATGTGTATTATGTGCACTAGTCCATGATAGTGGTATTATACGCACAGAATGATATTATTCAATGATCATACACTGATAGAGTTAATTATACTTTGCCTCTGGTTTCCTTTGGTACAATTATTTTCAGCCTTCCTTGACATTTTACCTCCAACAGGTTTGTTACCTATCAGAGGAATGTCTTCATTATACTTTATAGAGATTGTGCTTTTGATATTCTCTTTTTCAGCATTTTAATGATGTACATCAGTGTATGATGTGGAAATAAATACATACTGTAATTAATCAAGTGAAAATAACTGACTGTGTATTTTGGCAAGAACTTTGTTGGGGGCTGCCGAATCTTTGAATCAGTTTAACCTAATTTGTTCTGTGATATGGAATATAATGGTTTGTTTGAGTGCCTAACCATTTTCTGCAGTTCCAAGTTAGTATTTCTGGAGTTTCATGTTTTATTGGTGCAACATTAGATACCTATTATTATTTGTACAAAAATCATATGAATACAAATAAATCTGACCATTGTTACTTTTGTAAGATGCTACTCAATTATTCTTGTGCTGTTTGCACAAGATGTGTCGATTCGACAGCTTCGCCATTATATATAGGTGTAGTATCTGGGCCCACTGGCACCACTTGTATCTCAGTGTCAGTAATAATCTGGCATGATAAGTGCACATAACTTGGGCCAAAAACAATGATGTTACCTGGTTATGTGTACACAGTGTTTAAGTGATGATGCCATGGTTGGTCTGATTATTGAAATTCAGATAACCAGCTTGATATTGTGACATGGTATCTGATGAGAAAGGGGTAACAACATTTGTTTGACAATTTTAATTACAATCATCATGCTCCTCAGTCGGGTGAATTATATTATTAGCAAGAAAAGGGTACTAATACAGTATACTATCCAATGACTTGAAGGAGAAATATTCTTGGCACCAACATAGCAGTAAACTAAATACCATCCAATTGCTATATGTACATTATTTCAGTTATAACTGTGTATTGTTTGTTAGCTTACAGAACACCATCCGTATCACATTATAACTGGAAAACCCAATAGAGCATTTTTTGTCCTTCTTGTCAGATAGCAACATATTAAGTTAGTACTTAGTAGTAATCTTGAGATGCAGTAATATGTATGTATTATGAAACTATGCACCTAGATGGGGTATCACAAGGCGGGACAACCAGTAGTCCTAAAAGATGGTCAGAATACTTTGTGAATTAAATTTAACATTCCATAATATGTATAATAGCTGCATTAGCATGTCTTTTTGATTCAGCAATATGTTTTGTAAATATTCTTAAACTTTTTCCACGAAAATAACAGAACGGCATTGGTCATCTAAGAACCTGAATGCATGCCACAGCAACACACAGCCAGACTCAGTTTGGCTTTTTTTAGTTCCAGATAAACTAATATGAAATTAGCCTAGACAAAGGAAACAAGTCACAATACTTAGCGTAGAATTTTACAAAGATATTTGACCTGTTCCAGCCTTTTCAGTAGGGAACAGAGTAGATGACCCCTTACAAAAAGTAGGCAGCGGCTCACCTGAGGTGGCTTGTAAAAACACACATGACGCCATTGCCGCAGCATGACTACCATCCGTGTTCGAATCCCAGCATGGGCATATCTGAAGGTTGTTCATCCTTGACTTCGCTTCATTACCTTTAGAGGTCGCTCAGCCCATTTAGCCTACCATGTTCACAAAAGTGGCTGCAAGACACCAAATATCATCATCATCACATTGGAAGGGGGGTATGGGGCTCTCCTCTGAAAAATTCGTAAAATGGAGAATTTGGTGCATTCTAGGCAATTTTTTCACCAAAACCAAAGTAGTCGACTGATTTTCTGCCACTAAAATAGGGGTTGAGGGCCTGTGAAATCGACAACGTATAGCATCAGACGTTGTCTGCTATTGAAAAGGCTGCTGTTTTTTCCTTGAGGATAAAAAATATCACATGGTCAAATTGTTACAAAACATTTTTACGGTGAACCATCCTGAAGTATGATTTGATTTTAGTCACCGATGCTTGAAGTTTGGTGAGAAAATTTAAATTTAGAAACCATATTACAATCTAGTATCAACACTAATATGATGGAAGCTGAAATTATTATCTGTCTATTTTTGTTGTTACAGAATGATCCGTAAGAATAAGTTGATAGTAGCAGCAGTGATCACAGGAGTATCTTTACTTGGAGTGATTGTCATGAGTGGTCCTCTGACAAGAAAAAAAAGATTGCAGAGAAATGAATTAGAAGTGATGAATTTCTTGGAAAGAACTGGAAAACTGAGGTCACGCTCTGAACAAAATGAGATTCTCCAAACTAGTAAAGATGAACAACTTGGAGAATAACTGTTGGAGGGGGGGGGTTAAATGTACATAGAAAACAAACTCTATAACATAACCATTATCTTTGAAAGTTCAATTTATAGATAGTGTATTATCTTAGGCGTCTTTTCCATAAATTACAGAATATTGTCCTTGTATAAATACTGCCAGATTCAGGGATGAGTTTTGTATATGATTTCCTGGAATTGTTATGTTGTTGAAAATATCATTTGTTTCCTTAATGGGCAATCTTGTTATCTAAAAATTGTGAATAAAGTAATTTTTTCTGAAAAATGTTGACAAGACTAATAATTATTATTTTGGATTTAAGGTACAGACAATATTCATAATATATATGCTTGTGACTAGCATGAACAGAGATTGTTCGTTCGTGTGTGTGTTGTGGAAATAATGCCAATAAAACAGTCTATGATTACGCTTCAAGCTATGATCACAAGGATTTGTTTATTCACGTTACTTATAATGAATTAATAAGTTCATTAGTAAGAAAGTGAGCAGACACCTTAAGATGTGATCTAGTTGTGAGTGATGTCCGAGATTTACCTGGCAATCATTTGGCTGCAAATTGTCAATCATGTGTTCAAACTGTATTAAGTTACCCATGTTTGGCCAGATGTGAGCTGTACCAAGTTCAAACAAACCACTGGCTAAACATGTTGCTCTTCAGACAGGTCGATCTAGATGAAATTTGCATATTTTATGATCATGGCATGTTCTGATTGTATCATTTTCTCCAATTTAGTTTTGGTGAGAATTCAGTAATTTGCATAGGAAAATAAAATCACCTATCTTTGTAGAAAAATCACCATTCATGTCCAGATAAACAATCATTTTAGAATAGTAACTGATATTTGTATTGAACATAAGCCATTATCTGAGCAGTAATTCTAACATGAGGTAGGCGAAGCATACAGTCCTGATTGAGATGATATAATCTTTGGATTTTTATAAGTAAGATGCACATTCAGTCCTAATGTGTTTAAATAAATAATGATATTGCAACAGTGAAGTGGTGTCCAATGTATTAATTTATTGGAAGAATACTATTAATACATCTTTTAACTACTACATTGTCAACAGACTACGTTCCCAGATACAACAATTGACATTCGGCAAGAAACTGTATTAAATAGGAGTCTAAAATGCCCAGCATTTAATAAATAGTGTTGTCTCTAACCAAACCTCTGTCTGTTTGTTTGGTCATGACTAAATATATTCACTGTATTAGAATCCAAATTTATGTGTGTGTGGACACATACTTTAGAGCAACAAACATTTCAATAATGTAGAACATAGTCCTTTAAATAACAAAGCACAATCAGATAACAAAAGTGATAAAGAACTTCAAAACCAGTTCATATTTATATAGACCATATGCATAACAATACTATATCTGTCTTATTTTTAAATATTGACAAAGTAGACTTCAGAAAAAGTGTTAACAAAAAAATGGTTGATAAACTGTTAACATAATAGTATTTAGGAAAAAGTGTATAAAATGAATCCAGATTCATTCGGTAAATGCAGTATATGACTAGAAGTACAAAGTAAATGTGAGTAAAAATCCCAAACCTGTACAGATAAAACAATTATCACATACTGTGAACAAGTGTAGAACATGAGTATTGCACTAAATCTTTATAAAACCATAAGAATATTAATGATAAAAAGCTGTAATCACACATGTAAAATATACTATGTGTGCCAGACATACATGCATTGATCTGAATAATAATAGGTAACTAGCAAATCATTTGTTCATTGATTTTCACATATCCTGCCTTTACTTGTTTCACAATCACCATTCAATACTATCTTGGTTCAACTGACCTATAAACTTCAGGGAGCAGTAATTATCCAATAGATGTGAATGTCCTTGACACCGGAAATGTCAAAGTATAACACAGCTATGGCTGTGTCGTCTGGTGTTCGGCTGTTGATGTCCATCACCATCATTAAAATCATTTTCTCCAAATGGCTCCTCTTCACACATCTGCTCCTCGCAGACATCGTCCTCGTCAATATCCTCATCTGGCAGCTGTAACTGTCTCTGCTGCTTTGTTTGTTCCGAATCTGATCCCATCTTTAACAATCTCAACAGGAATCCTTCATGAAAACTCCATTGTCCAGGATTTTCCACTTCATTCTGATGACAATGTGCATGACCATGACTTCCTCCAATAATCGGAATTCTCGGAATTGTCCATGGTTGTGGCTCTGACTTTGTATAATCCTTGAAAATAGTTTATATAACAAATCACATATAAAAACAAATAATGGAAAAGAAAATGAAGTGTGTAATAACACATGCAATGTGCATGTACGAGGATTTTCATTTCAAAATTCTGTTTCAAAATAAGGCAAATTCCAAATATTCTGTGCCAAAATAAGACAAATTCCATTTATAAAGCAGTATTTTCTATTTAAAAAAAAAACATTTCAAATACAGATTTATAAATTTAGAGCATCATTCATATAGTTTTTTTTTTCATGAAAGAGGCTTAGCATTAGGGTTGTACTCCAGAGATAGATTTAGGCCAGGGTTAAACAACATCTTTAAGGATCAGAGAGATAAAGAGTTGCAAGTAGTAGCAAACCCAGAAGATTTATTTGTATAAGAAGCTTTCACTGTCTCACTGATATATATATATATTAGAATTCATTTAAGGCAGAACAAATTTTATTTAAAAAAACTAGCTAGAAATTAAGAACAATAATTATGACAAAACCAAATCAGGTTACAGACATAGTAATTGGTTATATATAACCACACAATACTCAACATGATATAGATCTAGCAGATGCCAGGTCCTGGGAGTTCTTAATACCCCTAAGCCTCACATATCCATTGGTGAGTTAGGGTGGGTTAAAGGTGTACAACTGGACAATAACTGAGGTACATATTATATTAATGTCCAAGAGCCCACAGGTAATAATATAATTATTATTAATATAATTACAAAACTTCTATAGCACCAATATCCTTGAAAATAATTGAGCTCAGTGGCGCACCTAGTAGAGGGGTTGGGCAAACTCATAGTCCGGGTACAATGCAAAGTTCATCAACAATGATCAGATGGCAAGAAAACTTAAGAAGGATAAGTGAGTCTGAAAAGGTGAGTTTTCAAATGGTGATGGAAAGAAACTATGCTATTTAATGACTTAACATGTTCAGTGAGTAAATTCCAAAGAGTAGGGACAGCAACTGAAAAGGTACGAGTCCCAGTATGAGTTTTAATGCTGGGAACAGACAACAAGTGAAAACCAGATTTTGAGTTATGTCACAAGCTGATAGTCGTTCTGTAATAATGACCTAAAAATCTTGTGTCATGGCCTTATTAAACAGAAAAGAAACGGGCTGTTGTGGAACCTCATTTCAAAGCCCACATTTCAAAAGGACAATTCTGATAATTTTATTGATTCTCCCAATTTTTGAAAATAAGTAAATAAATTAATGTCCCTTTTCAAATTAGTATCTTCTATACATTTAACAGCTAGAATTTGGAGTGAAATGTTAATATTATCCCTCCAAAATGAAAACATCGAGATTCTGATCTGATTTGTAATGATTATAATTAGGCGATGCCATGCTATTAGAGAAGAGTCCATGTGTGATACTTACCCTGTTTGTATGGTGAAGTATTAACTGTGACATCTGTGGGTGATGTCTCTGGTCATAAAACACTAATGGTGACCGTCCATCCTGTTTAGTAAAATTAAATATAAGCACAATAGGGTTTGGTTTACTATCGTAACTAAATAATGTACCGGTATGTGTGTTTGCCAATTTTGTTTAAAATTTTATTTTCACCTCCGTAACAGATGAAAATACATGACAAAACATATTTATGAAAACAGTTTTAAGATGACAGTAAACATGGTAATAAAATATACAATGCAAGATATAGCATGGTAAAACACAATATGCGAACTTCAGCAGGATAAAAGTTAATATAAAATGCAGCTTGAAGAAATGCGATATGCGGTGTACAAGTACATTTATGATACAAAAAACACAGATTAATAAACATGACATACAAAATACAGGTTGGTAAATTACGATCTACAAAACATAATTTTGAAAAACATTATTCACGGTTGATTACAATCACACACGCATCAAATTACCTTATCCATAGTAAAGTCTGAGCAGCCGAAGTCTTGCAGCATGTAGATGATCTGTTTAGCTTCTGGTATGCCATAAGCATAGTGTAATGCTGTACGATGCCAAGCATCCCACACACTGTCAAGTTTAACCTTCAGTCTATTAACCAACGTCTGACAAATCAACTCTACAATCTTTATGTGATGCCTTAATACAGCTTTATGTAGAAGAGGCTGGCCATCTGTCTGTGTGCAACAGAACATCACACTATCAACAAATTAATACTAATGATAAGTTGTCAGTTTGAAATATATTTATAATAATAATACTATTACTATTGGCTATTTATAAAGCCTCAAAACTAGGTAACTCGATTATAAGGTGCTGTACAAAATTATTATCCCCAACTCGGACCTGTTTCAATCAAGCACATACCTCAACTCCCGAGGAAGCATACAATACAGGCTGCCATTATAAGCACACAGCCTTACTCAGACACATAGCCATCATGTCCTGTCACCTTCTGATTTCTGGCTGAGTGAGCCAATCACCACATGACAGTATTGTAGAGCTTCAGAGCCCCAAACCCATAACCCTAGGCTTTGATTATGAGTCCTATTCTCTAACTAACTGTGCCATCACAGCTCAACAATTATTTCTATATATGTAATAAATTTTCAGGATAATGCCACTCATAGTTTGGTTCTAAATAAATGATCTTCATATAACATCAAATGGAATTTGGTGGTTAGCTCAGTGAGTTATGAAACATATCCTGATGCCTCCCTGAGGTTCACGGTTCAAATCCTGATTAAAATCGGCATCCAGTTATACTTATAGATAAATAATTGTGGAATGTTCACATAAAACAATAGTGGCTTGAAACAGAATGCTCTCCTGGACCACTAAAGAGTCAATAATGGGATCAGAATGGTGCCAGAACAATGCTGCAAATTCACACGTCTGTAGGTCTATTGCATCGAGTAAATGAATCATTATCTTTATTTTTCTAATTTCAACAATAAACCATGGTGTGTGAATGAATATTCATAAACATGACATTAAAAAACACCAGATTCCCATTTTAGTATCACACTAATCAAAACGGCAAGACTCCCACAAAGGAGTGCCCTAGAAGCAACTCTGTGATGAACTGTAACCAGACGTAAACAAATCATAATTACTAGAAGCGTACAGAATATCATTACCTTGGAGAATGAATTAGCCAAACTGGAGTAGAAGCACTCTGGATATTCAGACGTATAATACAACAATGTCTGTACTGCATTGAAGTCACCATATTCAACAGCTTCATGAAGTCTGCATATCTGATCCTAAATTGACCAAGACAAGGTGAACATAAAACTGTCTGATGTTTATTGGACACTATAAATATTTATTGTGGCTCTCCAAATATCCATTATAATTATAGTTATGCATAATGTTATGCCTCCTTTTTCATTCTGTTTGAATATCTCTCTCTCTCTGTCAAAACGTACTCAACATGTGTGTGTGTTTGTGTGAATATTTCTCTCTCTGTCAAAACGTGCTCAACGTGTGTGTGTGTGTGTGTGTGTGTGTTTCCTACTGGCTTGTCTTTCACAGTTTCTGGGTATATACATATTACATATATGTCTTTCTTCCAGTGATATCAAAGTCAAACCTGATATGTATCAAGCTGTGAGTCAAACTTTGCTTGTTCAGAGCCAGTCTCCATACTCTGTATTATCTCATGAGCATAGACACCATCCTAATAATAAAACATAGTTAAGTATTATGTTCCCAATACATAAGATAAATAACTTGAAATTGATAACAAATATAAACTAAATGAATTTATATTAATATCATTTTAGTCCAATAATCTTATTGGTAAAAAACTCACAGCGTAGTAATGAACCACTTTTTATGTTATAATTATATACATAAATATGTACATCATATTGAAGAGACAATCTAAAGGTTATTGTTAGTTTATTGGGGAGATGTACACATACAGCTTATTTAGACTTATTTACATACTTGTATTATGCACTTTTACCATGTACATTTCCTGAAATAAATTGATTGGTTGACTGATTGCTACTTTTATCCTATAACTGTTATTTCTGCAACAATTAATACCACAAGTACTGATAATAATCATAATAACAATAATGTAGATTTAATAAATTGTTCCTCCCAGCATGAGCCAATCAAAGGTGCTGTATGATGAAACTTCAACATGACAAGGCTATGCTTAGCTTAAGGTGTTTCAGTATAGATATTATTTAGTAAATGACAAAGCTCAAAGAGATCCAGGCTAAGAAAGAATTTAAAATTTACAGAAAATGAAGCAATCCTAATCTATTTTGGCAACTTGATCCACATGCTAGCAGCTGCTACACTAAATGCCACTGTGACTGGTATTGCTGCTAGCCTCATTAATCATGTCAGCTTTAATATCAATGATTCCCTAAAACCTACTCGAAGTATGGTACATCATCATAATATAACAATTGTACACACTAACAGTACCACCATCAACATAATACAACAATTGTACACACTAACAGTACCACCATCAACATAATACAACAATTGTACACACTGACAGTACCACCATCAACATAATACAACAATTGTACACACTAACAGTACCACCATCAACATAATACAACAATTGTACACACTAACAGTACCACCATCAACATAATACAACAATTGTACACACTAACAGTACCACCATCAACATACTACAACAATTGTACACACTAACAGTACCATTATCAACATACTACAACAATTGTACACACTGACAGTAACACCATGAACATAATACAACAATTGTACACACTAACCACTATCAACATACTACAACAATTGTACACACTGACAGTACCACCATCAACATAATACAACAAATGTACACACTAACAGTACCACTATCAACATAACAACCATCATCACTTTACCTTCTGAGCCTCTCTTAGATATGTGTAGCCATAAAGTGCAAGAATCTTTCTGTGTTCACTGTTATTGTCTAAATACCACTCATGGATAACCTGTAATATAGGTAGATATGTATAAATATGGGTAGACACTGAAGTATGAATATAGTACATATATGGCAACCATTATATATATATATATATATATATATATAGAGAGAGAGAGAGAGGGCAATATCAGCCTGTAAAAAGTGCCCCCTTATATGTGTGTATATTAAAAATATAATTGACAATAAATGTAAATTAAACTACTCTGTGCATGTGTGTGTGTGTGTGTGTGTGAGACAGCTTTCTTTCCAAAAGAAACATAAACCATATTATACCTCATCTATTGCACTAACACATGTAGTATTCCCCATAATCTGTGCCACTTCTCTCGGGGAGAAACCAGACTGTTAAAAATATGAGATATTATAGTCATAATTCAGCATAAGGAAGATAAAAGAAGGTCCTAATACATGTTTTGTCTTGTGAATAATAATAATAATAAAATTTTCGGATTTACCAGAAAATATAAGTCATCCCCACAAATACACACATTTCTGTCATAAAATTAGCTAGTAAGCAAATCTGTACTTCAAGTAATACAACTAAATATTTTTCAAGATGAAATACATGGTCATTATTAATATAGTTAATGCTTTTTTAACATTGCTATTCATGAAGACCAAACAAATCATTTGGGCAAGTTGCTATAAATTCACATTTAAAGGAGCATCTTTAGAAACTATATCAATTTGATGAACTGATATATAATACAAAGAACTACATTTGGGAGAATATATGTTTTTATGCATCAAATCTGTCATAAAAACATCAAAATCAATCATTTTTCATCTGTTGTTGATCCATGTTTATTTATTCTGGCTTTTGTTTCCACATAGAGGCATCTTTACTTGTGTTTTTATAAAAATTATATTTCAGAAGATATTTGTTGCATATGGTGTCACTCTTAGGTAGAAAATGCATGCACAGAAGTCGCACCAAGATAAAGTGAACAAGATTTCATCATTTATAGCAAAAACCTATACGCCTCATTAATGCTGCACAAAACATGATCAGAAGTTTTACAATAAAGCAGTGAGGAAAATAATAGAAAGGAATATACACAGGACACTAATTAAAATATAAGCTGAAAAACTGTAAGAAGGCTTTCCAATAAACGATGTCATCTTTTGTGACATTCACCTACGTTTAAATTTTAAGGAAACTCGTGAATATGCAAACAGCTATAATGTCTAGGCATATATAATATAATGTATGTGCATTGTAATGCTGTAAATATTGTATTGTTTTGTAGCAATCTGTGAATGAACATATTACTGAATAAAGACCAAATAAATACAAATAGTATCTAGGCACATATCAATCAACAAAATAAATTTATCGGTTTTTATATCAATGAGTCATAAAACTCTGTATATGCCCTCTTAAATAAGCATTCAGGCCATGAACGTATTAGCTAAGACATCTGAGATCTGTATGACTAACCTGATCTCTCATACACAACAGCTGTGGATAGCCTTGTTGTAATATGTACTTGATGGCATAATGAGACACATCATTGTCTACTGCAAACTGTACAGCGTTACGTCCCTGTCAAAAAAACAATGACAATGTTAGTATCCGGTGTACACAGGATAATGGACCAAGGCATCAAATGTAAATACACCAAAATAACTCAAAGGCAAAACATCTGATCTCATTTGGCAGATAGCCATTTATTGTGGCTATCTCCTGGAATTTAAGTTTCAATTTCATTTCGTGATAAATCAAAAGAAGTGCTAAAACTAATTAATGAGTAACCTTTTATATAATATATTATATTCGGATGTATTGAAATACAATATTATCATTTATTACTAATACTAGGGAATGTTTTCTCCAATAATATCTACAACAGAAGAAGGTTTAACGTTTTAGAAACATTAACTTCGTAATAAACAAATCTTACTTTGTAATGCATATCAGTGAACGTTGGCATCTGAGAGACATGTGGCGTAAGGCAGTTAATAATACTTGTGTCCACTGACCTATGGAGTGCTACAAAGTAAAGTGGAACATCCTGGAACAAAAACACAATTTAATCAAACATTAAACACATCTATAGTATAGGGTCACTGAGTTACTACTTGGTACTTCACATTAGTTAGAAACATTGGTTGGCCTAACAGATTATCCGGTATACAAAAAAATAATGGGTAACCCAATAAACATATTTTAAGTTTAACCAGAATAATTACAATCTCACTCCATAAGTCTGGGAACATTCAACGGATGCTTTTAAATTTTGGACAAAAAGGAGAACCATACATTTTAAACCAATGACATAAATTTTCCCATTAATAACTACTATGTCAATCCACCCCACAAAAAAGTTTTTAGTCCAACCTATTTAAAGGGACAACATCTTTAATGAAAAAAGTCAACCAATGTATTTTTCATCCCTTCTTGTCTCTGGTAATACTGCCCATGAAGTATCATGGAACAAAACTCACATCTGTTCACTATGTTATTTAAATCAGTTCTGCGTTTGGTGTGATGAGTTGTCAATGATAGATACCAGAAATTATGTACCGATTAGGTTCCAGCAGTACTAAATGAATAATACCAAATATATCTCACCAAAGCAGAAATGAAGATCTTTTGGATCAGATGCAGCAGTACTGCACATAATGTTGCTGACTTTGGCAACCGGTATTTATCGCCATCTGTCCATTATCATTTCATTGTACAACTCCTGCTTTTAGCAGTCCATAAGTGAATTGCAGTTGTTCATATGTGGACATATTACTTGCAGTAATTCATGTGGCACTCAAACGGTTTAATGAAAACCTTTTATATTTCATCCAGGTGACTTTTACAATCTCAACACTTGATAGATCTGAATCCTCAAAAATGCCAGATCGCTGATGTCAAAATTAACAGGATATCCAGAATAAGCCTTGATTACTACACTGGCTTGTCCATCCCTGCATTGTTTATACAATGTTTGAGCAGCAATCGTACTAATGATGTTTTTTTTCTGTGAACTTCATTAATTTTTTTATATTGTTCAAGTTTTTTTCCACAACTTGCATACATCAAAACATAGAACATTTGGTTTGTGTGGTTCACAAATACTCCGATTTTAGCAACATCATCTAATTTTCATGAAGACCACAAATACACTATGAAGCTGAATGCATCAGCAACAAGATACAACTTTCTGAGGATACCTGATGGGAATGTACATAAGAAATCTGGGAAAAAGTATCAACTTATGACTGATGATGATTGATATTTTACAGCCACTTAAATTGATATTGTTGCACTCTTATTGTAACACTAACTTTGACCAAATATCCAGAGCTCCAGATTTCTAATTAAATCCAAATACCTCATGTTGGGGATTTCATCGTAAATCACCAGAGAATGGTTAAGGTTATTTAAGGGACTTTATTAAATATGCAGTGATGATGGATGATTGATGTTTTACGGCCACTTTTGTGCACAAGGTAGGCTAAATCAGCTGAGCAACCTCCAAAGGTACTGAAGTGAAGTCAAAGATGAAACATTCTTCACATATGCAACTTATGCACTGATCCAATAAAATAAAAATAACTAGTCATCATCATTACTATAAATAATAGATATCTGATGTGGCATATAATAGTTGTTGCATTAGTAAATAGAACAATTTATTTATATAATGGTGTAACAAATACCACTGAAAACAAAACCTTATTTAAAAATAATAGCTACAGTGAAAATAATTATTTCAGAATCAATTAAAAAGTGGCAATTCCATTTTAAAATTTCATTGGGTCAATCAGAAAAACTGAATCCAGTATACCAACCTATAAAATCTGATGCAACCATTTTATCTAAGCAGATAATTAATGACAATTCATTTCAACCAACCATATTCTGATTTACGACTGAGTGAACACAGAAAGTATCATCAAGAGATCTTCAAGATCTGAATGCATGAACTCTAGAATTATTGTTCTCCACTCTAGCATACCAGCTTCATTAACGAACAGTTTAATATATGACAATACTCAATATATTGAACAAGGTTATTAATAGCACAACTACCGGTAATGCAGAAGTATGTGCAATTACCTAGTATGACAACAATTTCTCAAAATAAACAGAGGCAAGCTGACCAGTTTCTAGACATACCTGCTCTTCAAATGTAATAGTGACATCAATCTTAGCACCTTTATTATAGAGCAAGTTAACAATTTTATAACTGTTTTGCATAATTGCATAAAACAGTGGTGTAGCTCCCATGTCACCCTGAAAATAAAAATTACAGTGAGTTAAATTATTTAAAAATTTGTCTAGTCTATATTCTACAAGATAAATAAATCTGAGTAATTTGTAAGTAGTCATAAAGTAATCACCTGATGATGATGATGATAATAATAATAATAGTGTAGATATAAAAAAGACATTTATGAGCAGTATCCATTTACATGTGATACTCCTCTAAGATGTATGTAAAATAAAGAACTGAAATACTATGTTATGGTTGAAGTTCCTATGATGATTTATTTTCCTCGCTGCATATATTCATTTTACATACATCTACACAGGACTCTAAACTCAACTACATTATAATATTTTGTATGTACATGTATTTATGCTGTATCAGTGTATGTGCATATATATATATCTATATATATAGGTATGTTATATGTATGTGCAGGTGTACATATATGTGTAAGGATATGCACATACATATACCCTAGGGTGCCACACTAAGACAGCCCTTAGGCTATTTGGTTGCCCAGTTAACTGGTAGAATTATATACTGAAATTAAATGTTTTGGATAGGGAAAAGGGAGTTCTCATAAGTAACTCAACTTATACATGCATCATATTTCCTACCAGCCAAAGGAAAGATGTTTTCAGCCATCCTTGACACACAACACTATAGGATTCAACCCAATAAGAGCCAGATAAAATTGTCACATCGTTGCCTACCAAACCATTATTATTAAGTAAATAACAAATAATTTTTACTAAACTATTATTTGGATCTCACAAACATGCCACGTTTTATGTAATAATACTTGATAGTCACGCACTGTTACCTACCAGTATCCCCAGATGTGCTGTGAAACAATGAAATAATAACACTTGCCAATTGAAATTACAATTAGGCGTGTTTGTGTGAGCCATAGTTGGAAAATAATTGCAACATCTTTGCCTACTAGTCTTATTCAATAAATTACGATTAATTTTCACCAAACTATTATTTGGATCTTACAAACATGCCAGTCTTAATATAATAATACTTGATAGACAGGCACTGTTTACTACTGGTACCTTCAGATGATTAGCAATAATATAGAAATCACTGTTCATATTGCAAACCTCGCTCACCACTTGCAGTGAAACAATTAATTAATAACACTTGCCAGCTGAAGTTACAATCAGGCATGTTTGATGTGACAAGTTTGTTTATTAGTTAAATATAACATCAAAGCGAAATCCATGTGTGTATGTGTCACTGCTGGTGAAGATATTGATACTGATATATTTACCATGCACTATATACAGTATGTTGTATTTGTGCAGTCTTACAGTGTTATATTGTATTATAAATGTAGAGATAAGCTTTACCTTTATTTAAGAAGTAAATCATTTTGGTGGGACACTGAGTTACTGTCGCCATCTTGCGGCCAAATATTTGTCAAACGCACCTTGTGATTAGACTTCCACTTCCAAAGTTGTAGTCATTTGTACAAAACAACAGAGTGCAATAATTTTATCGAAATGTTGTGTTGTCAGAATATCAGAACACAGAGCAGATCCACCCCACGCAATCAACAGTGCCATAAACACCATTGTTACTGACTTCAACATAGACTTACCATATTTTTGAAGTTATAGTTCAATTTCACGTCACTGTTACAGAGTTTTTCTGCTGCCACAGCATCACCGGCCATAACAATATGAGCTAATTTCTAGAGAGAAAAAAATGAAATTTAATGTTTTTCTTTGTGTGTGTGTGTGTGTGTGTGCATGTGTACTTATACAAGGTCATGTCAAAACAAAACATCATATATAATATACACAAAGAAAATTCTATTACATAACTGCCATACACCTTTGGAAAAAAGACTGATAATAAAGTTTAAACAATTCTACAACATACACAAACATTTCCCCAATATCACACTAGTTAAGTGCATTACCATCTCAACCGCACTGGACACACATTGGATGCAGACCTACTGTTCTAAAGTAACCAATCGACATAAATCAATCACTCACTCACACAAACAGGCTGACTCATGCTATTTGTTTACCATTGATGATGCCATGTCAATAATCAATCTTATCATGTCTTCTGTGCCTTTGTTGAGTACAGCTTCCTTCAACGTATGACCGTTCTACAAATCAAACAGACAGAAAGCTAATGTTGCATGTCACAATCTCCAAGGTCTCACATACTTATTCAGTTATTGATTCATGTATTATTTTGCCAACATGAGTATTTATCTTAAACCTAATGGATAGTATCTCTTAATAATATGATAATATGTATTTTGTTTACAAACAACCTGACCAGGAAAAAAATCACAACTGCTCTTCTACTGGTATTTAAATATCTAATACATTATTAGGGGTTGTTCACAAATTATTAGCATGATTTTACTTGGCTAAAATATATCTTTACAGCGAGTGCTACTGGCTAATAAAAGGAAGAAACCAGTAGAATCATCTCAGACTCGGATTACACAGGGATTTGATCCTATGGCCTGAAAATATGCATTACAGTGTTCTACCAACTATGTTTTGAAAGCATCAGAAAATTTGCCACTGTTCCTACAACCAAGGAAATAATAATTTTGAGGACATTTCCAGAACATAACCATTTTGCACGACAAAGATATACAAGATTTAAGGATATCAAATCAAGATATGCGTAAAAAAGCATAGCACACACACACACACATATATATATATATTCAATCTATGATCGCTTATTGCCATTTATTATTGTACAGCCTTCTCCACCTCACCCCTTCTAACTGTCCGATCCACCCAGGACCATTTTAAAGCTTTTAATACATACAGGATTAATTTTTATCATCAACTAAATAAATGGTATATAAATATATTATTCTACAGGTGTAATATTTATTTGTGGGCATATTTGTTCTAAGTGAATTTTCAGGTCTAGAAAAAGAAATTTATTTTCCAGGCTTTCCAGGATATGTGGGAATCCTGTTTTACCGTAAAGACATTGACACTTTACAGATCTAGAACAAAAATTACCAAGGACAAAACCCTAATGGAGCATCATCCTTAGGAAACATGTTTACAAAAACTAAGGGACTCCATGTTAACGGCATTTCAACATTATCATTGAAACCGGGGAATGGAAGGCTTATCAAGGTAATTTATGTGTCATCACAATTGTTTGATCTCATACCTTAACCAGGTCAACTCGACACCAAAGGTTTATAAGCTTACGAACACTCATCAAGTCATCATCTTCAATAGCTCGCCACAGGCCTGGCTGTAAAAACAAACACAAATGGGTAAAATACTGAACAGAATAACGTATTATAACAAACTTAAACATCTGTATTAAAAACAGAAACAGCTGTAATAATAATAATCGTAAATGAGAGTATTAAACAACCCATAAACAGGAAGAATAACAAATACAAACACCTGTAAAAACAAACAAACAAAAAACAGTTGGAATTGCAAACACGGACAAATTAAAATATATTGATATAGAGCTGTAGTTAGAAACAGAACAGGTATAGACAATATGAAGCAAGAACAACTCCACTGTGACAAAACAGCTCTGAAACAGACTTCGCGGAGTAAGACAACTCCATAACATTGGTCACATCACACAGTAACAGATTCACGATGAATGACTTGCCTTGTATTTCCTAAAAAGTTCTTTAGTTTTATCAGGTACACTAGGATGTGTGTTGGCCTGATCCAAGGGTGAGACTCCAATCTATAATAATATAAATAAGTAAATATGCATACAGACATATAAGTATCTGTGAAAATAAATGTGAGAATAAATATTTAAGAGAAGATTAAAGCCAGTCAAGATGATTATATACACCCACAGCCTTATCCAATGTGCACCTGATGTAATATAACAATGGTAAAACATCATGGATAAGTTTTCTTTGATACATTTATTTGCAGTTTGATTTTAATAGCATTTGTCTAAAGCATTGCATTTACTTTTTATTATGATAATGGCAAAAGCTTATCTGTGAGTATTTATGCCTGTTTACCTTGTTGGTGAGGTACATGTCTGCTCCACATTGTAATAAGGCTTCACATATATCAGTATCTCCAAACCGCTCAAGGGTCAAGTGTAAAGCTGTATTACCACCCTGTAATAATAATGATAATATTAAGCTAGGTGAGTTTAATATATGGGACTAGGCTCATTGGTGTTTATTTAATTGCAGACTAAACAAAGTTTCTTGGTGTTTAGATCTTACCGACCAATTCTGATCAAATGTTTCTTGGCTTGTGAATATTGAACATCATTCATTGATGGTGCTACATAAATATATAAGCCATCACACTGAATTAAAGTGCAATAATACAATTAATCTGATGTTATTAAATATTCCAGCAATATATCTCCTTGTGACATTCTGTTCCATATTTTAATGTAATGTGTACAAGATAGTGACAAAATTAGCTGCTTTTCTGATAGAATTTTCTTTAAAGACTCACGAGTGGAACAAATAGGAATAAAGAGGACAAATTATACAGTAGTAATTAACTATTTATATTACCCAATACACATGTAACAGAGGCAATAATTCTGGCCCATAAAGTTCATGTTTATTTATAAATGGTAAAATACTATGGAAAAAATTGTTCATACTGTAACTGATTCAGCCAAATATATATGGCAGCTGTTGCTTCTTTATATTACTGTTCAATGGTCAATATGCAGATAAGTTAGTGATTTTCTCATCACAGGCAGTTTATTTGAGTAGGTCAATATATAAAGTCAAATTGAAATTTCCCATATATATATATACATGATAAATACATTGATTATTTACATTAGACACATTATGATATGTAATGCTTTCAACTGGAATATTCACAGAGCTGTTAATATCATACAAGAACCTGTCAATGCACTGTGAGTTCTCAATCAAGTTTAAATTACGATATTCAAACAGATGATACCTTCAGTTTAGCTGTTCCATCATAAATGAAACTGGGGCCATTCAACTTAGATATTTTATGAAAAATTGTGAACTGAGAAAACCCATCCTGTCCATCAGCCTGAAAACTTGGTTTACCCCACAGAAAATATTTTAAAAAATTGAAGGTATTAGATAGCATTGAAAGTGTTCTGAACTTACCATAAATTTTCTTATTACATATATTCTAGTTACATGTTTACTATTTTTAAATAGACCAATGGAAAATGTGTGTTCCATTTCTTGTCGTATTTGCATAAAGCCGGGATTCCATATATGCGGTATGCGAATACGATAAGAAATGAAACACATGTAAACATACATGTGTGCATGATTCCATATGTGTGACTGCATATGTGACAAAACAGATCACTCAGCATTGCGTTTAAATATGAATGCGAATCAGATGGTTGAATCCTGAAAATGCATGAATATTCGCTTATACGGAAGCACACAAACAGCATACCCGAATGTTGCATATACATTCACACACCACGTATATGGAATCTTAGCTTAATCTTTAATATGGAACTCTACGCCTTTCCAATTTGTAAGGTAGCAATGTCTGGTACTGTCAATGTTTGTATTTATGAATTAAAACCGAGAATCCATATACACGGTATGCATAATGGGGCATCTGAGACATTGTGGTATCTATGTGTTTCGGACATCCCTCTCACCTTCTGACCTATTTTTCTTGGGAAAGCATGTCTGGACACTCAAATGGTTAAATCCAGAATTTTACGACCCGGAGTTGTAAAATCCTGGACTGAACCATTTGATTCACACCAATCGCTACATGGAGTGATCTGTTTTGTCACATTCGCAAATGCAGTTGCACATGTGAAATAACACCCATGGGTTTATATATTTTCCATTACATGTCAGATTCGCATACCGCATATATGCAATCTCAACTTAAGTTGTGGTAGTTTTTGCGTCACTAATTTGACGAAGGGTCCATTTTGTTTTCTTTCGCCATTTGGAAATCGGTTTTGGCTATGGCACAAATGGCGATCGACAGTGCTATCCTAGTTATCTCATCCTAATAATATAGCTGGTATCTTCATACAGCTGAACTAAATTAGTGTTATGATATAGAAGACTAAGACTGGAAACAATAAATGTTTGTGGTCCATTTGGATGGCTGGATGATTCTCTGAGTAACAGATTCTTTTCACTATAAATGACAGTCTATGAGTACCAGAGTAGGAACGTATTAGCATATAAACACATCTATCATAGCAATAGTAATATCAGACTTACTTCATCTTGTGAATTTACATCTAAGCCATAGTTTTTCAGAATGTAGATGACAGTCTTCCTGCCTGAGGCATGAACAATATCTCTCGGGTCCACTGATAATATCATCCTATGTAACAACAAGTCGGACTCCTGAAATAACAATATAGATCACACAGTTGATCACGTAATCAAGTGGCAGTCATTTACCAATTCATCTACAGGTGCTCTAATAGCAAAGTAGGGACAGGATTATGCTGCAAACATCCATGTCTGGGCTTGAATCCCAATAATACTTTTGTTTGCAGGACATTTAAATAGTATTAATTATGAGTGCATCACCTACAGTTGGTGGGATTCAAAACAAGGCAAATTAACTAGAATAAATATTTTTCTGTGGTAAAAATATCACCATAAAGGAGAATAAATGATTTATATTAAATTTTTCCAAAATATACTCAAAACCAAGCAACGGGAAACTATGAAGTATATATTTAACAGTAGTCTCTAAATGTTTTGTTCAGCTTTAGTCATTCTAACCTCAATTTTCTCAAGCCATTGTGGCTCTTCATCAAAACACTGTCTAACTTCCTTATCATCCAACTTCAGAACAGCTTCTTCTAAATTCATCTAAAATACAAATAGAATCAACATAAAATAAGCTTGCTTCATTATAAGCAGTTGTAGCAGTATTGTTATTGTTGTTTGTTACAGTAGCCATTTAGTGAATATTAGTCTAAGACCTTCTACACTGTTTGGAGTTTGGCCCAGTTTCTAGTGGGTCATGAAGTGATATGTTTTAAAAATACAGACAATCTACTTTTATTCCAAAAAAGGAAATTTGTCAAAGAATATTTGTCAGGAAATAAAGTAGATCTAGCAGGATTATGAATATTCTTTGAAGTAAAGGAGATGTGGACACTGTATTTGATCTCAAACTGGCATTATTCTGATAATAAACATATAATGTATTGTTGATATTTTATCTCAAACTGGCTGTATTTTTATATCTTATCTGTACTACAAGTTTGGTACCTTCTGAGTTTATAAAAAATGAAATGATGTTGATCACTTGTTAATCTGATCCTGATCAATATTGGGATATGCAGTAAGGTAGCCACTGAGCCAAGACACCATCCGGTTGGCCAATCAGTAATAATGGGACAACATCAAATCAGGTTCAAGAACAGAACAAGTGATACCAGTACAGAGGAGGATTCACATGAAATGATATTTAATAATAAAGATGAAAACGTTTTTGTAGAATGGAATAGAGTGCTTTGTTTAACTTTGGTACTGATAACACTTGGAATCAATGATAGAATAGCCTTCCTACAGAGAAATGATATGATCAGGTTAAACAATAAATATACACCAGTAACAATAAGATTTCAGCCCCAACTTGCAGTATAGTGCACTATCAGTTGCACCTGATGATCTCCATGTTCATCAAGAAAACCTTTGGGCACAAACACAGATTTGGGCAACTGCAGCTCATATAAATGAATGTTTTACTGGAGGATACAGTTTTTTGCTTGTTACTTGGCTTGATGGTATTTGCATGTAAATTATAGTATGTAATATAAATATGTTGTAGCATTATATAAATATATACAGTCAGAATCTGTTAATCTTGACATTGTTTATCTGATGAATCCACCATCTGACACATTATTGCCAGTGATGGATTTAGCTCCATTATAAATTACTCTTTAATCCGACAAAATTGTGTTCCATGTTCCAACTATTCATTACACCAGCAGAATATGACTGTTCAATGTAAAATAACCTCGATACTCCGACAACACAAAAATCTTGCCAAATATTTCTGCTAGTTCAGTCATGCAAGACACACTGAAACTGAGGTAAAAGTTACTTGCTATCAGATTAAATCCTATGGCTGTCAAAATAATAACAGAGCAATATGTCAAGCCCAGTCAGAAATCACTGTTGCATTGACATTTCTGCTGCCCAGAAGCGAGACATGTGTCAACTAATTCTGCTAAACAGACCTTTATGTTGGATTTTGATTCTGGTCATTTTTTTGTCATAATTGTTGAAAATAAATAATACACCACAAGATTATAAGTGTCATTGTGGTTCCAATGGATGTTGGGTTTTTTTATTACGAACAACGGCATGTCCTTATGATCTAAAAATGTGTAACACAGATTACTGCTATGTCACGGACCAGATTTTCTGGCATTCATGTTTATTCGACATATGTGACAAACCTTCTCAGATTAATGGATTCTGACTGTATATGTACAGACCTGTTTCACAACCCTGCCCATTTTAAAACGGGACCTTCCAGTTTTGCAACCACACTGCAAGCCTTGTGGTTGTAAGACCACTTGATTTAGCACAGTATCTGCATGATATTGATATCAGATCAATTCGTAAAATCTGAATTTCTTATTTTCATTTGTAGGCATTTATATGTGTATATAATGTGAAAAAATTATTTCTGAAAACCTTATATTTTTTAAGTTGTTAAGTTACTCCTCTTGCCATTTTGAAACTGCCCATCTCATTTCAAAACAGGAAGAGGGCCACTATATATAGAATTATATATAATTTATATTCAATTTAATTTTCACAACATATTTTGCTAGATAATCTAGAAATAACAGTGCCAGGTTTCATTGCCATATGGTTGTTAAACGGGCAGGCATTCTTAAAACAATACCAGTTGCAATGCAAAATGGGACAGTCCTGTTTCGAAATGGCCCCCGTTGTCACAATGGTGTGTAACAGAGTTTTACACCCAGTTATATGTATATATCAATGAATAAAATTGCTGCTACTACTACTATCTCCAATCATTTAAAAAAAATGCAACCAGATTATACCTAAAATCGTGTATATGACTGTGATATGTTAAAGATATAGCCATCCCAATACTAGATTCTAGAAGGGTCTACCCCACAGACACAGTCCATATACTGATATACATATGATATAGGCACATCATATCAGTGATTATGACAGCATCAGGGCATGACACTTACTCTTGAGATACACTTGTCCTGTAGGACAAGTGCTGCAAAATTTTACACGTTCCATCTGAAATTTACTTGTCCCAACAAATCTCCACAATATCACCTAATTATGCGAAGTTACAATTTATTAACAGCGTCGAATAAAGAATGGTGTTTTTGTTTGTTGTATATTTATTTGTGAAACACAAGCACGTGGAGGCAAAGCGGATGTAAAGACAAGCACATGGACTGAAACTTCCATGACCATATGACATTAACGAGCCAACCATGATCAACTTTATGTAAGCTAAACAACTAGATATTAATAACGCATGCTGTGATTGGCCCACGCATTCGACATGCGCAGTTGGTTTCTGTCTTTTAGCAAACTTCCAGACAGTGATCTGGGGAAAATGACATGTAAATTGAAATGTCAAGAAATGACGAATAAAAAGCCGTTTTCGATATACTTCAGTTTACTTGTCCTGCCGGGCAAGTACTTTGGACTATCTACTTGTTTTGCATGCAAAACCACTTGTCCCGGACAAGTGTTAATGTCCTGCCTGAGCATATAGATAATAGCCAATAGGGTTAAGCACTAATACTAATAGATCTACAATGAGTGACAAGTCACAAGTCTGATACTTAGTCAGTGATAGTGATACTAGACTATTATTTATAATTATATTTATAAGAAAAATGTGTGATATGGTGTGTTGCTGTTTTTTACCAGTAAATGTCTAAATTCTAATTCTAAGTGAAGTAAGTCTAAATATAAAATAAGATATAACATCATAACGATTATAACGATGTCGATGGTCTATTTATTATGATTATTGGTTCTAACGGCGACATCGTCATGATCGTGAGCGATAATAGAACCTCTTCAGAAATCCTTCCTTTAAGAAATAGTATTTGAAATACAAACATTTCAATTTAGTAGTATATCATTTATGAGTTTCACATAGTTGACAGCAGCTTAAAATATCAGCACAACCAATCGTATCCGGTAACCAGAAGACAGTTCAGGTCAATGCTTCAATGATCAAAACATAAAATTCAACAATTAGGTAAGGAAGCATCAGTGAGACATTAGATCTGCATCCTTTCTGATCATTGATGGCTCAACCAAATATCGGAGGATCTTTCGGAGCAGAACAGTGATAGAGGAATATATGTTGGCTTTTGAATGGATATGGAACTTGGCTATATATGTTAAAATTCTGACGTTGAATCATTGTAGAAATCATATGTAAAATAAGTGTGTGTTTTATCAGTGTTTGAGAAAGAGAAGAAAAAAAACAATTGTATGCACATAATTATATAGAGCGCATTACAATTGTTTTAAAAGGTTTTATTGTGACCAGCATTCATAAATATACAAAATAAACCCTTTTTATGACATAAGCATATATATTTATGTTTAATTAGAATTAAGTAGCATATAAATTAGAATTTATACACTTTGTAAATACATTTTCAGGAGATTGCTGACATCATATTTTAGATTGTATGTTAGCTTAATTAGGATAATCAAGAGTTATAGAAGTCCAAGCAATACTAGAATAAAATATGGTTGCTGACCTATTGCATTCATGTATTGTTTAATATTTTAAAAGGCCAATTGACAGCTGTGAATATATTATAGTCTATATACTAATATAATATATATATATATATATATATATATATATATATGGAAAAAACTGGACCCCGGAAAATTGAATCGATATTCCCACACACAATTAACTAAAGTTAATTACATACACAATGACCCCGTTATAACATAATCCAATATAGCGCTGAAGCGAATAAAACGAGAAGATGCTTGGCTCCCGATTATTTGGAACGAAGGTAATAAATTTGTAGTAATTTTTCGCAGTACAAAGCCATCGAACTCGCAAATCCAAACACAGTTTTACCACTATTTGACGATGCATATTTGGCTAAACACATTCAAGTGGACTCTGGTCTCAGACAATCTCCACTGTTAAATAAATTTGGGGTTTTGGGCATGCAGGAGGAAGACAGCAATAGCTATCTTGGTCCCTCAGTTCACATTGTAGATCGCTCATAAATGTTTTTGGTATTGAAATTTCTTGTATAATTGTTCTGTAAACTGAATAAATCTATCTATCTATCTACCTATCTATCTACCTATCTACCTATCTATCTATCTATCTATCTATCTATCTATCTATCTATCTATCTATATATAACCTATGTTTCCATAATGAACGCATGTGGCGGTGCCTATAATAGGCCACCGCCAGGGATCTCTACCCCAAATTTCAACAACAACATAATAAATGCCAAAACACAACGATAGATCTGAAGTTAGATGCCAAAAACGCAATCTTACTCCGTTAGAGGGAAATTGGTGGTAAACTCAAGAGTACACCAAGGTGAATCACAAGCCAGAGTACGTATCTCGCGATAACGTTTCATCCCCACCGCCAAGTAAGGTCAGGAACGGCTATAGTTTATTAATGCCAATTAAGTTCGTGTCGTACCAGGATCACAGAAACTGAATTTGGAATAAACATTGATGTAATTATCAATATATAATTGCAGCCTCTTATAGGTTTTCCAACGTTTGAATAAATGTAAAGATGCATTTAGTTAAGTAACATTCGCGTTAGCGGTTTTGCACAATTCATCATTCTATCCGGGTTTAAATGATTATATTAGGACATCTACAAGAATATACAGTAAAGTACGTATTGCCGAATAGACTTTCCTGAATTATGCGATGCTATAGTTATTTTCCTGTTCACAAATGGAGAAAATATTTTAGAAAATGACCCGGCAAGAACTACTAGCAATATGTTATATGCTGTAAATAAAGTCTGCATATGGCTATTTTAATATCTGTCCAATGGAGTTCAGGCACTATAGTGTTTATAAACATGATATTTCCACGACCGATCTTTTAAATTTCCTCACCTAGAATTGATCTAATAAGGTCTGGAAAGATAGTTCCTAACAAACAGATTTCCTCAATGATGGAACTTTCTCGCAAGACACGCTATATATATATATATATATATATATATATATATATTCTGATGGGAATTGGTTTTCAGGATACTCTGCAGACCTATCAAGTGAGTAGAACGTGGAACACTTTAATTGCCGCTTATGGTAATATATATATATATATATATGTGTGTGTGTGTGTGTGTGTGTGTGTGTAATCTATTTAAAATTTATTTCGAATTATATAGTCATCTCGGTGAAGGACTAAAATGAATCTTTATGTTTTAAATATATTAAAAATATCACCTTTAGTTATATAATCATTTAAATCTACTGATATTATTTTAGAGTAATTGCAAGTTTTGTAGTCCACGTATAATTGATACTAAAATACGTTCCCATTTCTAAGCCTTTGAGGCAGTCCGACGGCGCCCTAAATAATGATCACGGATAGTAGTGACACCTAGCGACCATTTCAGTAACTATATACATAAACAAAGTAGCGGGGACTTTTCCCTCCTTATCTATCACGGCTATCACATAATTATGATAACATAATGTGTTTTTATTAATACTGCAATTTTTGCACTTTACAAAATTCTAAGCAGATGTAGATGCGTAACTGACACTGGTCGGAATTGCCAGTCAGCATTTACAGGTATGATATCAGACTATACATAATACTCTAATACTGTCTATACTTACTAGTAACTAGACTATACTCATACTCATATGATACTGTCTATAGTTACTAGTATTATACTAGTAGAGTCTATAGACTGCCACTATAGATCTAGTAACCTCTTTTAACATGTTTAAGCATTCATTCACCTGTCTTTAAGTCTTAAATCATTTCACATTTGAATGTGTCAGTGTAGACAGTTGCAAGTCATTGAGTCCCCCCACTACCAGTACTAGTTCATCGCCAAAAGATTATATCATGTTCGCTCACAGTCAAATGTGAACACTCACACTTTCATAGTGTGATACTGTTAGGCTATAAATGTGTTCATCTCTTAGTCTTCTAGATTTAGTGTTAAATAATTATCTACAATCAGTGTAATTTAATGATAATGATACTCATAATCATGATAATGTAATGGGGGTTTTATGAAAGACTTCATATCCTTGGTGTGAGAGTTTAAGACTGTACCCAGTTTGAAATTTTCCCTGGTGACACACACATTTGTTATACTATATAATATATATCAATATTAGTGGTGCTCCAGTGGTTTAGAGGTTTTGCATTTTGTGCCAAGTCACAGATTCGATCACATCAACTTGATCAAGAGGTTGAAACTTTTCCAGGGATTAAATTCTCAGTTCACAACATATGTCTCCACTGAATTAATAAAAAATAGGGGGACAGTAAGGATCCCCTGAGGATATAATACACTCTGGCAGTGACCATCCTTCGGATATTTCAGCTCCATCTTTTTGTACTGCTCCCCTCTGAGTGGTGGGGGAGTAGATATGAACATCCACTCAATAAAAGGGACCATACTGGAAATAAGTGGTCGCAGTTTTATGTGATATCCCCTTTTCATGATCATAAATCATGAAATGAAAGAAAATCAACCATGCATTAAATGTATAGATATGTATCATGATGAGCTAATTTTAAGTAGAATGAACATGAAATAATGATACAGGAATACATTACTGGGTGTTTTACAAGTACAATATGTCTGTCACTCTGCATCTGAAATATTATGTGTGACCATCCGAAGGAAAGTTAATATAATTAAATCATGAGTTAATATGAGTAGGTCTGACAATAGTATATTAACAATAATAATAGCATTCTGTATATACGAGCTGATCAGAAGAGATAAGAAGCTAGAGTTAGACTCAATAAAATATAAAACTATGGTATAATTATATCCACCAATGCAGCTTTGCAAATAGAAGTTATGTTATTGTGTATTGATTGACTGATGAAACTATAGCTAATTTATACTGGTAAGTGTTCCAATGAAGATGAGCCTCAATCAGGAGCTATGTGAATTACACAGTGTGGTTGATCTAGATCTACTTTATTATGGGATGGAGTATTTAAGAACTAGGCCATCACATACAGTTCCCAGAACCGAGTATCTCAAATGGTATCAATAAGACAACATCATAAACATGACCTGTACTAAAATCTGATGACTCAGTAGTTCACATCATCTACAAACTAAATCAATAAACCATTCATGAGAATGTACGTTTACTTCTTAATTCAAAACACCAATCCATCCAATTTCTTAATAAGTTAATGTCTTATTAAATCATGTGCAAACAAATATTAATAAATATACTTAGCTTGGTCTAATGTTTATGTCTGATTGCGGTACTAAACATCCACATTTTGATCATTTGATCAGTGTCTCAATAGAGCTAGATAAATAATATATAATGTCTGAAAATAAACATCGATTGGCCTTATAATTTTAATATAGAACTAAAACATATTGTAATCATAAGAATCATATATATATATATATATATATATATATATGCTTTGTAATAAACATATTTACTCTCTAAATCATTCAGTGATTAACAACAAGGACCTTTAATGCATGATAACTCTCATGTAAGTACAAATTTCAAAATGCCCTCAACGAAAATGGCAGGTTAAAGTTTCAGTATTAACCTGCAACCATTTTAATTGAACAAAAAAAGGTTCAGGCCATTTTACCTCGAAAATATGAAACTATACAAAGAGTATTCTACAATTATCAAACAAGGGCAAAAGTAATTATATGTCTCTCTCTGCCTCCCTCCCTCTCTCTCACTCACCCCTCTCTCTTTCACCCCCCCCCCTTTGTGTGTGTGTTATAATCTGTCTACTGGGATACACCTATCTGCAGCTGATATAACTTCATTTGTAAATCAATAATAATATAAATCCTAGACTTATATAAGTATTTTCTTCTTGTTTTTACAATATTTATTATACACAGACAATACATGGATCAGTTCTATTCTATCTGATAATATATATATATATATATATATATATATATATATATATATATATATATACATATATATATATAAAAAACACACACACACACACATAAACTTTAGCTGAATATTTTATCTAGGTTTTAACTGAAATTGCACAAGTAAGTTACTTGTGCAAACGGTGTTACTTGAACTAACACCATTTCACCAAATCATGCCAAGTTCCTAAGCATCTAAATTACTATTCCAAGAATCAGGTTTGGGTTCATGACAGTCATCAACCTGTTTATGACATGACATTGTCGTAAACCTGTTATAAATACTTTTTACGTCCTATACCATCATAAACCTTTGTAAACCTCTATTCATTATATTTTGTGATTTAATTTTTTTTAACTTTCACTTTTAATGTTTTGCTCAGAATCAGTGTATCATATCATGATTAGTATATTTATATATTACAAACATGAATATAAAATCATATTGTATGTTTGTCTTGCTTACATATTTTCCAACATATTAATAATTTAAGCCATTCTAAAAACTGCTTTTCAGGTATATCTTGAAAAAAATATGTCACAAATTTGTTAGCTATGCCAATATTTATAAAAAAAAGATATTCTATTGACAGTTTATGATGCTATAATGTCATATTGATCATGAATCAAATAATTTATGTATGAAATTCTTCACAGGTGCTCTATATGTGTGTTTGAAGGTAATGAAGCAAAGATAAAACAACCTTCAGATATGCCCACACAGGTGGTAGTGACCTGTAGACCAACACACTACCTACTGCTAGACCACAGAGTCGCCATCACTGAATTTGGAATATTATGAATATATTCTCTGGGTGATTCATGAGTGGGCTGAATATATATATGTGTGTGTGTGTGTGTGTGTGTGTGTGTGTGTGTGTGTGTGTTTGGCACTGGATCAGAGAACAAAAATCCAGATAAGGTTAAAAATACAGAAAATTACACCTCCATAAATCTATATATACATGGAACTATATATAAATAGTCCATAAACACTGGCATGAAGTCTTAGCGTCTCGTCAGTCTGTAGGATCCAGATAATTACAGAATACAATATCTGGACGAATCAAATTGTGACTTGTGTATGTGTGTTTTAGCTGTGTATAATAAGGCACAGGCACAGAGAATTTCGAACCGTTAATTCAAACTCTGGACGTTTCTTCAGGGGACTGAATCCAGAGTGGCAACTTTTCTTGCTGAGACATGTGTAATGTCTCACCAGCCCCTAAGCCGCCAAGCAAAATCAAAACGCGAATCACCTACAGCCGTGGAGTTTGGGAGTAGAACACCCAAGTCAGATCACGGCAGTAGTGAGAATGTTTAGCTTAATTAGTTTGGTTTGGTTTTGTTGTTCCGGGAGAATCCCCAGGCTGTCGCTTAATCAGCACAGCCTCTATGTTGGAGTGGTTGAGAAACTCCTCCCCCACCACTCACAGGGGAGCAGTACGGAAAGATGGAGCCGAAATACCCTGAGGGTGGTCACTGCCAGAGTGTGTTACGTCCTCAGGGGGTTTTAACGTCCCCCATTATTTTAAATAATTCAGTGGAGACGGCAGCGCCATTAACGTTGTCAGCCACCCACGATGTAGTGAGCCGATAAATTAATCCCTGGAAAAGTTTCGACCTCTTACGGAGCTCATTGTAGCTTAATTATCTAAGCAGCCCTATTTATACCTATTTTTCAATTGCTGTATCTTTCTTCAAAGCAATACTATACAAACTATATAACCCAATTGTCACTGTCTTCAAAGATCAGTTTTTACAACGGGCAGGCACCACGAAGCGACTACTATTAAAACTGTTTAGCTTAATTGTTATTAAAAGACTGGCATCTGCGCTGAAGCAGACTTAATAGCGCGTCATAGCTTCGGTACTGTTTGAACTGTTATCATTTTCAACCTGACCTAATGTACTGACCTGGAGAGAGAGAGTGTGTGTGTGTGTGTGTGTGAGAGTGAGAGAGCTAAATGTCAAGAGTGTATTTGTGTAGTGTTCATTGTTATATCATGGGAAACAATGTAGGTAGTTTTTGCTTTGTAAATATCAAGTTTGAATGGTGTACATGCTGTAATCTAACAGAGGACCATTCTGTTATGTACCATTCTGTTATATGTATCTATCAGTGGAACACCTAGGTAAATAAGTTTATCTGAATCAAACTGTGATCATGTAAATTTAAAGTAGTCTTGAGTTCACAGACAGATTAAAAGTAGTCAATGAGTTATTTTAATGAATAGATTAGAACTATATGTTTGCGCGTACTCAATAGAGCCACTATCTTATAACACATTGGTAAAAAAAATTCAGACGAATCGTCTAGATGCTGCATTTGTCATTATCTGGGTATAGAGTCTAATGTGTCACTCAAACATATTATCAATATGTATGGCTCATTTAGATATTGGTCTATGTGTGTAGAGATTTTTACACACACACACGCACACATATATATATATATACATATATAGAAAGAAATATGTCACTGATAATATTTAGTTCTCTGTAATATTACGCTAAATTGATATGGTTTATTTATATGTGATCCGCGTTTGTATAATGATCAATTATGTTCAATATGCACACGTGCACACACACACACACATACATACGTATCTGTGTGTCATATTTATTTTTATATTCTATATCCAAGTATTTGTCCTTATCTGTAGGGGACTTTGGTATTTGTTACGTAAATAAACATAGCCACCGTAAGTTGATGCCAATATCTTTAAGCAGGCCCGTGTGCACCCAATGAATTTAATGCAAATACGTTTAGGGCTTCATCACGCCTCACTGACTGCTATATGAGCTGTCGCCTATACGTATAATTCAATCCGGTGGTTCATCAATATTCATTTGTCCCTGTTTTTTGTTGTTATCTGTTTGAAGAAGGGTACAAGATGAACAGCAGGTGGCATGACTTTGGCATGTTGACATCGCGGTGAGTGCCCATTGCGAAGAGAATGCGCTGCATGTTGGCATCAAGATGGAGGCGATTGGCCTTGTACGTCCTCTTCCAGAAGCGACTGATCTTCAGTCTTCTTTTCCTCAACCTGGTCTTCTTCATCGGCATGTACTTCATGGCCTCGTCCGACGACGCATTCGGGAAGGCGGCGCCGGACGTCTTCAATCCGGAAGTGGATGTTCTGGACATCGACCCCATCAACGACCACAGTCGGTATGCGGATAAGGATCCAAATGGCGTGATTGATCATTATCAAAAGAACTGCAGCCAACTGAAGAGGCCACATCCGAACCTAACTGAGGCATTTCGATGGCACAAGGTCGCCTCAAAGACGTTTGTTTACTCGGCGTATTTTGATAATAGGACGTCGATGGATTTTGTACTGATATGGGGCATTTCAGCAGGTTCAGCAGGTTGGTGCAGTGATTTTATTAGAAGCCATAACCCGGGTCATTTGATCCGCCTACTCTCAAGTAGAGACCCAGCTACTTTCGTTTCCAATGCTGCTTTGTGCCAAATTAGGCCCTGGTCTTTTTGTTGGATCAGTCTACTTTATTTCTTAACAAAACCAATAAGGTGGTATTTTGTCAAGCCTTAAATCTTAGCTGATAAGAGGCAAGTAGTTTATCGTTCGTATAAAGTGTACTGTATTGGAAAGCGTTTTTATACATCAGATTTATCATATTATCTTCAAGCCTTATTATTGAGTTAATTAGTTTATACCTGTCTCATCGTCCGTCGTTTTGCTTTTGATCTTAATATTTTTTTTTGTGTATGTGTGTGTGTGTGTGCTGGCACTAGCTGAAACACCTATAAAAACCTTGACTTCTATGAATTTATACAGCCATGAATTTGCACAGAAATAAACCTAAAGGTTGATTATTTATTAACCAACTAGCTCCAACATAACCGTTATCATTATGTTTCTAACGTCATATTTTCAACATTATACTTCTGACCTTGAACATTATGATTTTAAGATTCTCATCATCCAGACATGCCATATTTCCTGCAATGTTATACCCGATGTTGAATAAAATTAAACTGAACATGAATTAAACAGGCATCAACTGTAAAGCTGATATTTACAGGTGTAAAAGGCGAACGATCAAAGCGTTATTGTCAGGTGTGGTATCACAATAGGATACTTCCCGTTATATTATGGGCGGTCTATGAGATCATTCCGGAGACACACGGTCTAAGGTCGGTATACAGCTAAATTTAGCGTATGTTGCTGTATTTCTAGTATGCCATTATTGTTTCCATGCATGTGTATTTATGGAAAAACTGTAACACTCATAGTAGCTGTATGTGTGTGTACGAAACGGTAAAAGTACACCCCCCCCCTCTCTCTCCCTGTGTGTGTATGTGTGACATTGTTGATTTCTCCTCTCTCTCTCTCTCTCTCTTATATATATATATATATTGTGTGTGTGTGTGTGTGTGTGTGTGTGCATCACGTAACACACTGTTTCAGGTATGCCCCAGCGATGTTCATATGTCCCGTCATTCGTCACGATCCACCGTATGCTGTTTCTTTGGTTACCTCGAAATGCGCCAGGCCGAGTCACGTGCTTCCGGTTCATGGACCCTCTCATCTAAAACCACGTGCGACGTTCACGGTGTGCGTTTCGCCGCTGAACAAGCATTACGACGACATCCACTCACTGGTGGAGTTCATTGAAATGAATCTAATCCTCGGAGCTGACAAAATTGTCTTCTACAACCACACAACCGGACCTCATCTGGATCGCTATCTGAGCCATTATGTCAGCATTGGCGTCGTCGACGTCATACCGTGGAAGATCCCAGTAGCCGTCGATCCGGATCCACCCGATCCTCGGATCGCTCCTGAGATACACTACTTCGGACAGGTCGTTGCGCTGAACGAAGTGCCTATATCGGTACATGTACAGCTCCAGGTACTTGGTGTACACTGACTTGGATGAGATTATCGTGCCGCGCAGTCACGATTCGTGGAGAGGCATGATGAAGCATCTGGATCGGTTACGAACAGGTTCGACCCGATCGCGCGGCACCCGGGGCGCCTTCCTCTTCCGGAACGCGTTCTTCCGGATCGACTGGCCGGACGAAGGCGCTGATCGATCCGCGGACGAGCAGCTCCGATTGAAAACTCTGCTGAAGTTGAGGCGCGAGGACGAGATCTGGCCGTTTTATCAGCGCACCAAGTATATCCTGGTACCGAAGGCCGTACTGCAAATTGGCATACACTACGTATTCGAGTTTGTACACAGCGGGATCAATCACAAGGAGGTTCCCGCTGACGTTGCGTTGCTCCACCATTACAGGGAATGGAGTGGGAATAACAGCGGCACTTTGGGCGTCGTTGATAAGGAGATGCTGCGTTTTGCCGACCCACTCCGACAGTCTGTACGAGCCGTACATCGTACTCTCGGCTTGGTTGACATAAAAAGGTAGAACACCAAGATGGCACGTGCATTTGGTGTGATTATCATTTGCATTCGTGTACCATACAGTGGCTGTGTGCTGTAGTTGTGTCCACATCGTAGCATTCTAAGATTGCTTTCGCTTGTTTGTGAAGTGGTGTCTTCTAGTCAACCGAAGTCTAGAAAACCAGGAATAGGTAATGTGTCCCTTTTAAGCCCACCTATTCAGAATAACCGGAGTTCTGATATATTTTTACCATACATTATTTTTAGTTTTATAGGATATGATCTTTATACTTGTAAGCCTTTTCATCAGTGTGCCAAAATACGAGTATACATCCAACAGTTAGTCCTTTGACGCGTAACGTTGCTATGCATTACTTTATATTCTAAGCTTTCGTGTATCTTGGAATAATAGTGTGGTAACAAAATACACGTATCTTTACATAGATATCCGGCATTGTTCTATATTAAGACTTAACCATGCTCGATCCTATGACTGTGTTATGTCAAGTAATTGTCATTGGTCGTTGTTTGCTATCGTGTTGTGAACTCATTTACTGTGTTGTGTCATTACGACTTAATGTAGCCCAGACTGTGAACTTTTATAATGAACAGTTATCAATCCATTTCACGGCAATAGCGTGTTGATTTCTTCTAATAAATATATCGTAATCTATCATCTTATTGTTATGGTTAGTAGTTAATGATTGAATGATATTCAGATGTTAAGAAGAGCAAACAAAGATATCTCCCATGTGTTCCACAGAATGTGTATTTTGACTGTATTTTATTAAATGAGAGTGTATTTTATTTACTTAACAGTAGGTTGTAGTTTGTTGTGCTTCTATAAAATGGTCTTAATAGTAAATAGTCTGTCCGTGGGAAATGAACATATACAAGAACACTAAAACAATACGATTTAGCAACAACAACAAAAATACTCCAGTCAACCCTTTCCTTATATTTAGAGAACAATTTACTTATTCGAAATTCACAACAAGGAAAAAGTGACGAGAATCCAGAAGTCCTCATTTCTAATTAACAGTTATTTGGAAATAAGCAACTGTGCTGATATATTCTGATAATTGTAACGAGATTCGGTCAAGTATTCAAACTGAGCACAACTTTGAAGTCCTGGATTCGGTGCTTTGGAAGAAAACTTACGTCATCGGTCTGCAACGCACCAAGACGGAAATCCAAGAAATTAATTGCAAACCGTGTCACAGTTCACAAGTAAAGAAGTCAAGTCACGTCATCGATGAATGATTCAGCTCATAAATCTCGTTCAATAATATCTGATTGTTATATTAAATTAGTAGATGGCAATCAAGGATGTGACACTGAACCAGTTCATGAGTTCGTATATAGGTCGATCATCAGAACCATGAACAGATTGCCCAGTCTGACAACAAGTTGAAGAGAAGGCAAGTTTAGAAAGACTAACTCAGTAACACCATCAAGCTTCCCAGTCGTCAGACGTCGTACCAACGATAGCGGTCAGTGGTTGCGATCATTCCGAAGATGACATTTCACTGGCATATTGTGTTAAACAAAACAATCCAAGTACTTGGAACTCATTCAGTCGACGCCGTGACATCAGGAGAGTGGAATTCAGCGTTGTTTATAGCATCGGTGCTGCTCATACCTGGGACATAAGGCTGATTGATAGACGTTTGCCAAGAGAATCAAATTCCAAAAAGACAGAGATGAGCCGGATGTTAACCCATAACCCGAAGGTTTGCGGCACAGCGCTCTAATCAGAAGGATACACTAACATCGATGTGATACACTACCAACTTATGGCTATAGGTCAGACGATCCAGAATCGGTATAAATGTCTGTAGCTGATGAGGATTCTCTATTTGATAGGGCGATAATATCAACAAAGTGCGATGTTAACAAAGCTCTTGGGGTGTTATGCTCTGACGCTCAAGTTGGTCCAGTTATGACAGAAGTTGATCTGGTCAGTATCAGACATGGGTCAATTCCATTTTGTCCATTCTAATTCCACTCAATTCCATTTGGTCAATTCCAATTCCACATCAAATTTATCAATTCCAATTCCAAATGTATCAATTCCAAATGCGTTTTACAGACTCTTTTTTGCATTCTACTTTTTGCCATGAGTCGATACTCCGAGTACCTACTTGGAATACCTACTCCGAGTAGTTTATTTTCCAAGTAGGAATGTCATGAAAGAAATATTTCGGAATTACAAAATTAAATGGTAAATTAATTTGTGGTGTAATTTTTTGTAGGAAGCTTCAATTCCAATTCCATTAAAACATTATCAGTTCCATTTTTTTAAATAATCAATTCCAATTCTGGAATTGAAATTAGAATTGACCATCAATTCCAATTCTGAAATTGAATTGACCCCATGTCTGGTCAGTATTACAAGAGCTGATCTGGTCCTTAAGAAAGAGACTGAACTGGTCGGTATTAAAAAGGCTGCTCTGGTCGGTATGACAATAATAATAATAATAATAATAATGTGTGATTTTATATAGCACCACATTCAACTGTGTTGTTCTGGGGTGCTTTAGATAAAAAGTTAGTAGACTAGATAAAAACATGCATAGACATTACAGAACTTAAGAATAGCCAATACTAAACAGATACATCTTAAGGATAGATTTAAAACTATTAATTGAATGGCAATGTCTTAGTTTGTCCGGAAGCTGAGTCCATAATGTAGGTGCTGCATATTGGAATGATCGGCAACCATACGTCTTGTGCCTAATCCGTGATGTTAACAATACGTTTGATCCAGTATCCTTGTTTGGTGATATATATGTAGTGTGTTGCGGATATACGCTGGCGCCAGTTCATGCAGGGCTTTATAAGTAAGAGTGATAATCTTAAAATATATCCTATATCTCACTGGAAGACATGCATGGCCTTAAGTACAGGGGTAATATGTTTATATCGGGCTCTCTTTGATACAAGGCGCGCAGTTGAATTTTGCAATAGTTGAAGCTTTGGACAGCAGCGTCCGGAATTCCGTTAACGATAAAATTACATATTTAAGGCGAGAAGTCACAAAGGCATGCACTAGTCTCTAAAAGGCCTCAGGTGACAAAACATTTTGGACAGTTCGAATCGTCTTGAGTTGGAAATAGAAACCTTTACACACTCGCTCTATATCAACTTCCATAACTAGGTGCACATCCAAGGTCACGCCAAGATTTCTAACTTGTCCAACAGGTTGGTGAGATTCGCTACCTACTGCAAAACTAAGAACAGGCGGGTTGACATGAGGTAAATGCAAAGACCATTATTTCTGTTTTACAGTCATTCATTTTCAGTCTATTTCTCAACATCCAAATCATGATATCATCAATACAACATTAAACACTTCACTCCTTTACTTATGCGAGACAGGTCCGTGTTCGAATGAAATATACAGCTGTGTGTCATCTGTGTAGCTGTGCATGGATACGCCATGCTGCCGAGCAATGCCACTCAAGCGGAGCATATACAAATCAAATAGCAGTGGATCCAAAACCAATCCTTGGGGTAATCCGAATAAGAGTTCTGCGAGAAAAGACATTTCACCCATAATGGTGACAGTTTGTGTGCGGCTATGAAGATAAGACTTCAACCACTGAAGGACCACTCCTTTAACACCCAAGGCAGTCTCCGTACAATGCTTCTTTCTATATGCTGAATGTAATTCATCATCATCGTTATTAGCGCAAAGGTATAATTTCAGTTGGTTAGCCACGACCTTTTCGATAACCTTGGATACAAATCCGATATTGGATACCGCCCTATTGTTCTCGTATTCAGCTGAGTCATACGATGACTTCTTTATCAATGCCTTTACTAATGCAACTTGTATGGATTTTGGAAATTTACCAGATGATAGCGAACGATTAACAATATCCGTGATAGTAGGTAATAACTCATCCTTGCAATGTTTTAGGATCCAAATAGGAATTGGGTGCTGAGCACATGATGCATCAGATGTTGATGATCGAATCTTTCCACATCCAGAACTGACACAGGGGAGAATGTTGCAAAACTACTTGCAGCTTCTTCAGTGTCAAGTTCTGGAAGATCTGGAGGAAGAGGAAGAGCCTGTTCATCAGGATCTTTACGGATACGAGTGATCTTCTGAACAAAATACATAAACATGAACACAGATTTCTGATCTCGGCACCCTTGACAAGGGCTGATCTAGTTGGTATGACATGTGATGATCTGGTCGGTAGGAGAAAGTCTGATCTGGTCGGCAATAACACGTCAGACAGCAATCGAGGAAGAACTAATTTTCATCACAATCATATCACTGTCTAACAGATGTCTTACATGGCTTATGTTGTCTTTCTTCGTATATTACTACTCGAAACTCCACAGATAGCCATATTAATACTACGTGAACAGTTACCTAAGTGTAGATGTTGGCGATACCTATGGCTAATGCTGCGCATTTGTTTGGTATACGTTATTCCCAGACTCCTCATTTCGCTTGGCATAACTTATTATTTACTCCTGAGAGCTTTATTCACATACGATTAATAGGGTCTCTAATAATAGCCTTGAGGTAATTGTTTCTGTAGCCATAGCAACTTATTATGTGATACATATACCGCTAACACATAAATTTTATCGACTTTCATGTGATCACCTTTCAATGGTTTCTACAAGCAAAGACGAATAATTAAATCTATATAACGAATATTATTATTATTATGATACAGTATTAGCTCAGACTGGGAGAGAACGTTTTGTAACAATAAATTTTACATTTCTAATTTCACGTATTTTAAATAAAAGTCTAATTATACAATCGTTTATTTTTATCGCAGTATTAAAACATCCGATTGTTGTAAGTAGTTCCATTGTGAACATTCATTACCAATATCATCTTTATTATAATTAATTTTTTTGTTTGCTGTTTGTAATAATTATGTACGTTATTATCGAATTATTATAGACACCAATTAACATTATAAGTCGCGATTTATTTTACATGTAATTTATCCAGAGATATTCTCCTAATGAGAACAATGACTGACTATTACCTAAGACATTTCACGTTGATGTGCCACTTATTACTTGTTGATGATTATGTACTTATAGAACGCCCAAAGCTAATAGCTCTGTGTAGTGTGCTAGGTTTATCGTAATGCACAACCTGATATACCATTATCAAGGTAGACTTGATGTGTTAGAACTGAAACTCCACATGAAGAAAGGGTTAGTCACGAGGCAACTGTGCGATTAGCGCGTGCCAGAAGACGTCTGAAGTGCATTAAGTTACCTAAACATCTATAAACATTTGCTTTAGACAATATTTGCCACCATGGCCCAATGTCTAACAGAGCTGGTTAGCTTCACGAGAAATAAAATAATTACCCATTTAGAATTTAGTTTTGTGTTTTTATTAAAGAAGACGTTTTTCACAGATCAATAATCCGAGAACGGTATCGTGAAATGTTATTCGATTGACCTATATATCTTTATAGAATCAACACTCCTAATGGGTGTTATTTATTGCTTGTAGTTCGGGGAGTATCCCCAGGCTGTCGCTTGTTTGGCACAGCCTTGGTGTTATTTATAATAACCGTTTTGTTTAAATAGTATTTGACGAATGCGGACACTTGTGAGTCATGTGGGCCTGTTGAACATCACACATTTACCTTGAAATAATCTGTTTATTATAGTCTATACTATAAATTGATAATTATGTTAAGATTAACGCCTATAATATTAGAAAATGCCCTTCAGAAAGGCGGCATAGAATCATCTTTATAGAATGTATTGTTTCGTTACTTTTATTTTATTATTAATGTAAACGAAATCGACGTGAACTACTTCTCGTCTACAAGTCGATTATATGCATTATTATTATTATTATTATTATTATTGTCATCATCATCATCAAATCATCGTATTTGTCTTCACTGAAAATAAAAATAGTAATTGGAGATTGCTGCGAAATTTTTCACTTTAATAAGTGATCAAGAATGTGTTTACAGTTTAGATTTGCTGGCTACTAAAGTCAGTTAAGAAGTTCAAACTAATCCTTTCTAATCTTCCGGTAGCAGTCGAATAACTAACTGAGTTCCCAGGCAAGAATTTTATTTTCCTTTTAAATTCCCAGTAGCGCGTCAGCGCTGTGTTTGTATAGGTGATGTCACGTATGAGGTAGGTGCCATTACAGCCAATGGGTGAGTAGCTGGTAGTCGAAGCGCGGAGGGCCAACATGGCGACCATAACCCTTGACGTTGTGCTATCTTCATCCGAGCCGTCATTTGTTTTTTCCACTTTGTGCTGGAAAAAAATAAAATCATATATTTCGAGTTTGTATTTCTACGTTAACGGTCTTGGTATTCAATATTGTATTAACGCATCTTGGGTCAACTGCGCCATGGTTGAGAGTAGGCCTACACGCAGATGACAGTCTACTTTTGAAAATATTTTTTACTTCCGCCACATATTACGTCACACCATTTTGTATTGTACTCTATTTATAATCTCGACTTAGTATATAGTAAAACAAGACGAAGACTAGCTGTTTATTTATATATCAGTTCAACAGTGCTGGGTCAGATACGTTATATTTTTATGACAACTTAAAGGAAGCGAGCTAGGTTTGAGATATAAACAGAATATTTTGACTTAACTTAATTCTAAAGTTATTTTTAATTAAATATATATATATATATATATATATATATATATATATATATATATATGAATACACGCTTTCAAATATCAAATTCGTCACCAAGCCATAAAATAGATGGTTTTCCGTGAAAATATTTAAATGTTTTGATAAACGAACTATATACCAAACAATCTTAAATTCAAATCAGATTCTACCTGTGGAAGCGACCTTTGTTGAAGATGACACTTAAATGCTCTGCTGCAATTGTTTTCAACTAAACTAATGCTTACAGTGATCACCTATGTAAATATAATATAATTTAATATGTCGGAGAACTGTGATGGGATCGGTGTTTGTTTAACTGGATCCAGAAAACTAATAATAAATTTCATCACTTGATCTCTGGTATCTAAGAACGTTTTAATCACTCCTGCGATGGCACAGTGTCCTGAGTTCGAATCTCGATATGGGCATATCTGAAGGATGTTTCATCTTTGACTTCGTTTCATTACCGTTGGAGTTCGTTCGGCTCATTTAGTGCACCATGTGCACAAAAGTGGCCGTAAAACATTATTAGTCATCATCATCGATGGCACGGTGTATTATTTTCTGTTGATACTCCGGTTGGACTTTTATTTGGAGGATTACATATGCCCCTTGACCAAAATAAATATCATCCCGTGTTTATCCAAGAATTTAATAATCAGACGAATTAGCTTAATTAGATGTTCCCTCTCGGGAGACATTCTTTGGCTACATAGGTAGAGCGTGAGACTATTTACCTATGGCTATGTTCATTCTGTGCGGGAGGTTGTGGCACTATAGTAGGAGGAGTTTTTCATCCAACCAGGCAACTGGCAAAGTTTTCTCCACCGCACATGCCATTTATTCTAAATTCTAGATTTATTTAGAATTAGTCTCCGTGGGGAAGCTGTAAATTACACATGATTTGCGTCTCCCTCGTTTGGGGTTGCCAGCCACGTAAAAAACTGCCATTCGGTCATTATTATTATTATTATTATTATTATTATTATAAACAATTAATTGAATGCTGGAATACAAACATGTTCTGTTTGCGATGATTGTTTCTATCTCTGTCTGAATCATTTAATCACTGATTTGTATCCTTGTAGGATACCCATTTGATATGTGTATTACCTAACAGATGAAATTTATTACATCAAGAATAGTAAATTAATTATGATATATTATGAACGTTGTTTTGCGCCAGATGTCTGTTTGGTTGTCAGATTGGGAAAAACAACACTGATTTCCTCTTCACTACTTGCTCTGTCTCGTTCAATCCGGGTACTCCGAAGGGCTGCGATTGTTACACGCTGGCGGACAGATGGCGCTACGCTTCAACTTGCACATTGAAGGTAGCCAGAGTGGGACATCCTAACGAAACTATTACGATCCTCAAGGTCTCTTCCGCACATCACCACTGACAATTAAAGACTATTTGTTGATCAGTTAGAAAAGGCTGCCCTGGTAGATTTCACTCAACAGATTATTTAAAAAAGATGACACGCCCGAGGAATTTCCCTTTTCAACCTAATTAGCATGGAGAGGTGAACAAAATGTTTTGAATACGACGTTATAGATACGATATCATGTAAATAAGTCGTGAGCAACAATAGCAGAAGAATAACTGTTTATTTTCATCATGTAGTGACAAATTGTATTCATGAAAACGTGGAATGAAAGTTTTTAAACATATTTCTAAATATTACCTAGAAGCAATAAAACATTGATATAAATTCTGCATGTACCAATTTCATAACTGCTACTACTAATATTACTACTACTACTACTACTACTACTACTACTACTACTACTACTCATAGTGCTCTCATCTAAAGCATTACATTGATTTCTTTGTCTCATACTCTAACCATTAACTTACCGTCTGTTCTGGAACCATGTTTTGATCTGGGTCTCAGTTAGACCAAGGGTCTGAGAGAGTTCCAGTCGTTTGCTAACGCTCAGATACTTATCTGTCTAAAATGAGGAAATAACGGGTTTAAGTTAAGATTCCACAGCTGCGCTATACATTTACGACATGCTTTATTTGAGTCTGAATACTTTAGGCGAGTACGGCATGCCTAATGTAGGATTCCATATATGCGGAATTCGTATGCGTTTTCATCCATTACAACCAACTTCTCTATTTTTAATATTTTTAATGCGGCATTTCATGTTGGATCAAGACCCAATTTTGATTAAAAGGCTTACTGCGGAATTGCAAAAATTGAAGAAGATTAAAACAAAGCATCCCGGGTAGATTGAGAGTATCATACTGAAAAGATAGGACCAGGAATCGTACCATAGTTTGGTTGGTCTGTGAATTACAATGGATGAATAGATAATCAGTCAGTTTTTCTGAATGTTCAGGCCAAAGTATTGTTTTCGGCATATATATTGTAAACATTTAGCACCAAAAAGACTGCAAGAGACCCTGAAATTATGACACATCCATTTTTACGCGTGCTGCATACCGGATGACGCATCCGCATTCCATATATCTATGGAATTTGATCTTAACATTTCATTCTTTATAATACGATGAATGCCGGAACTGAACAAAATTAGAAGACAATAATACAATAATAATGTGCATTAGTAAGTGGAAACTGGAGCTTAGTACTAAATAGGTTATCGACAATCAATGTATAAACCGTGTGATAATTAATGTCTATCTATTTGTCGGTCTGTCTCATCCATCGCACCATCTCCTCACCTTATGATTGATAATCACCTTAAATTCGTCTTCTAATTGTTTCAGTTGTTTGGCAGAGTAAGCCTGTCTCGGCTTCCTGTCTACTCCCGGCTTTCTAACTCTCCTACCGACTGGCTTCGGGGCTGAAAAAAAGAACAAACAAAAGGCATAGACAATTTTATAGGCGCCTCTTCATTTACTAATAGCCTACACTAATATATTACTCTATGTCATATGGTAATTTACTCGAATTAGAATTCATATATTAGAGTATATTTATATCATATTCAACACAGTCAAATTATATGTATTTGGTTGTATTGTATTGTTTTGTATTATTATATTTTTATATTATATTATATTATATTATATCATTTAGTGTCTTGATATACCAAAAAATAGTATTCCATTGCATGTCAAATTATGTGACGTCCTGTTGTATACATATACAATGCTTAATTGACATAATGTTATGAGGCAGTTTGCAATGACTCATATAGGGTCATTCAGCATCCGTAACTCGAACCTCGTCTATCCGATGTCATTTATCCTTCCAATCCCAATTGAGTGTATATATATTGAGTAACTTTAACAGTCTATTGCCTCACAGACCCACAAGTTTACTTATCTCACTAGGAGTGGTGGTATATCGGCCGTAGGTACCAACTGATTTCGCAGGGATGGCCAATCTAAGTACCGACCGACCGACCGACCGACCGACCGACCGACCGACCGACCGACCGACCGACCGACCGACCGACCGACCGACCGACCGACCGACCGACCGACCGACCGACCGACCGACCGACCGACCGACCGACCGACCGACCGACCGACCGACCGACCGACCGACCGACCGACCGACCGACCGACCGACCGACCGACCGACCGACCGACCGACCGACCGACCGACCGACCGACCGACCGACCGACCGACCGACCGACCGACCGACCGACCGACCGACCGACCGATCAATAGCAAGCCGTCGGCTCAGTAAGTCAACGATATAAAAGGGAGCCGAACTCACGATGCTCGATTGCGCTCATCAAGTCAACTAACTGTGCTATAGCGACCGTCATTCAGGTATAAATATTTTCGTGATATGAATCATAATCGTAATAGCCACGCGTTAGCCACTGGCAGCAGATGTTCCCAGTCTGACACTTAACGCCGAAGTTATATCACAGACGTCTGTTGATCTATCAGATACCATTGAAGCTCCGGTCTTCTGTAAAACTATGCCGATGAGTTAATCGTATTTTAAAATCAAAGTCCAAAGTCCGCAGTTTATGTCCGCGTCGAGTTTCTATCGTGAACTGAAAATAGCGAAAGCGAAACCTAACCCGGAAAAAAACCGTGGCGCAGATTGATGCCGCCCGCAGACGAATATAGTAAGGCTAGTTTTGTGTTATGTCATCGTCGCGTCTGGGTGTCTGTCTGTGTGCGTGTCCGTTTTTCTGTCCATTTGTCTGTTCCAGTGTCAGTAAGTCAGCGTCCAGTTAGTGCGCTGATCGATCGGACGGGCAGACAGGGGGACGGTCAACCCAGTTACTTGTCCATCTGTCTTTCCATTTAAAAACAAATTTAATTATTTCATAGCCAACTTCATTGTCTGTGTTGGTTAACATTAAAAACAAACTGTATTAATCTATTTCTATATCATCACTATTACGATGATGATAATGATAACAATAGTGATGATGATGATGATGGTGGTGGTGGTGGTGGTGATGATGATTTCATCATCGTATCAAAGTAATACTCACCTGTAAGTCCAAGTAGTTGATTAGTAATCGCAGACGTGTAACTTGTCCAGGGTCCTAGATGTCCAAGTCCGTAAGGACCGAGCTCCGATCCAGAATTTAGGGACATTGCTGCGTAGCCAGGTAACGCCGATTCCGGAACATCATTATGATATCCAGAACATCCAAACGTAGGCATCCTTCCGGCAGAGGGAGACAATGTTGGAGCGTATGACGAGCCGTTACCGAAGACAGTCACTGGGTGCGTTTGCTTTTCTAGATACGAGGCAGATCCGGATCCGCCAGTCAACTTCGATGAAACATTCGGACAGGACTGACCGACTGGAGAATGTAAACAGGGCAAAGTGCTGACATCTTCAGTTCCAGATAAATCACGATTCGTCTTCAACGGATTATGAATTCGGCCGACGAAATAGCCATCACGTGACGTGCAATCAGCCGGAAACGACTGCTTCTTGCCGGCCGACGATATGCCGGTGTCAGCATTTCGTCGTTCGGGATCGGGTCGACTCAAAATGTCCGCTATGGAGAGTACTTTTCCGGCGGATGCGGACATCACACTACGTGGATTAGGCGACTAGTTGTAGGATTTCTGAGCCAGATTAATCACTAATTATTTATGTCTTAATTGGGTGCTCTTAAAGGTATTTTATTAAAGTTACGCCACGGGTGTTCTTTCTGGTTCCAGGCGAATCCCAATTCCAGACGCTTAAGCCTCGCCCGGTGCCCTTAATAAAGGGTGAGCGTTTACTGGAGTTAATAGGCTTTGCCCAATCAGAGAGACAGCTCGCCTTAGACTGTGGCGTTTGTGGTGCTAAACCAGCCACAAGCTACACTTCATCAATTGGTGTCCATCACCACAGAGATGTCACCTCTCGCTCTTGATTGGCTCAGCGATGCACACGTGATAACACCTTTTCCCCCACACACACCACACCCCCACGACGTTTTCGAAGTTTGCTGCGTTGCCAAAACATGCCGCCCCCTAATGAGTAGAGCTTATGTGGTGATCACCCTACACCAAGGAATAGATCTAACATGACCAATATCCTCAGTGATATTACCTGTGTATGTCTAATTGTTTGTTAAGTTTACCAATGTTTAATAGCTGTCGTTTTTCCCATTGTTTCCATAAATTTATCCTTCAGTACTCCAAGCATAAGGTTAAAGTGCGTCATTAACGAATGGCCTAGGTGGGTCCTACTTGTACAATATGTCCTTTCTTATCTCGTGCCGGGCCGCCTCTATGGCCTAACTGGGTGCCTCCGTGGTCTAGCGGTAACGTGTTTGTTGGACAACAGATCACTACCACGCTGTTCGAATATCGGCCTGGGCATATCTGAAAGTTGTTTCATCTTTGACTTCGTGTTAATTACCTTTAGAGGTCGCTCGGCCCATTTAGCCTACCATGTGCTCGAAAGTGGCCGTAAAATACCAATCATCATCGATGGCCTAACTGGTAGAGCGGTTGGCCACAGATCTATAGCACCTGGGATAAAACCCTGACTAGGCTATGTCAGAAGGTTGTTTTATCTTTCACTTCGCTCGGCCCATTTAGCTTACTTTGTCCACAAAAGTGGCCGTAAAACAGCAACATTTATCTCGTGCCTAATATATTAATAGAACTGCGTCTATTTTCGCCAGTATATATCCAATAAGGCATATATAAATATTCACATAATGTTAGCCTCTATTATCGCCAGCATAAATCTAATGCTAAATATAATAAAGGAAGGTGATTGGGAACTTATGTGAATATTTACATTATTAACACACTCTATTATCGGCCACATATATCCAATGCTATATTTCAGATCAGAAGTACCCCATATTATCGCCATTGTCTACCTGAGGTTTGTTAGAAAATCCGAAGTAGCGCGCTTTGTGTATTCAATATGCGATAAATGGAGGATATCCGATGAGAAACGTACCGTATTTCGCTATAAATATTCTCTTCACATCGCTCTAAATCGCGAGGAATACTCGCGAGTAGATATTTGAAAATCTATACAGCTACAAAAAGTATATATCTCAAAATGATTCTTAAAATCTGCTTCAAACGCTCTGGTTTTTAATACCAATTTTCTTTTGGATAATGTTACTGCTATCTATATTCTCTGTACATTGTATAATAATTATCGTTGTATTGTTCCTATAGGAATTCTTATTTTTTAAACGACTCAGTTTTTAAGATATACAGTCAAAAACAGGACTAATTCTGAATGCCAAACCAACAAGCTCCTCATAGTTATTAAACAGAAATGGATATTGTTAAATGTTCAGTGCTTGAGATATAATGTTCGTTCTGGGGGTTATAGACGTGCACAGTTATTACTCCGGGAATGGCCGTTTGCGCCGGTTGATGCGTTCTGCAGATAATATGAAGTTTATTATTATTTTTATTTGTTTATTTATTCATTCATGTAAACTCCCATAAATAAGGATACATAAAATTAACATCAATAGATCATACACGTTGATTAAATTCTTACAAATAGAATCACGTGATACAGTCAATTTTGTTAATGTCTAATATTCTTATATATATATATATATATATATATATATATATATATATATATATATATATATATATAACAATGATTATATAGGTGAACAGATTAATAGGGTTAACTTATTATATAGAGAAGACAAGCTATACGCAACATTTAATAAACCAGTAACACCGTACAATGGTAAAGATTCTTTTTTTATATTACACTCAACCTTCAGTGTTATGGAGCAATGAATCTTTGAATAGACAGAAGAAGAAACAAATGATTGGATGCCGTGGAATCATAGGAGGGAAAAGCAATTCTGAAAGGGGAGTCTTCAAATGGTGACGGAAAGAAACTATGCTATCCCAGTTTCTTACAGCAACCAACACATTTCCGCTGTTAGCATCATTTTTAATGTATAATTTTAGAAGAAAAAACCGTGACAATCATGACGAAAAAATAAATCACACAACCCCCTCAGGACAAGAGCCATTAGAAGGTTCATTTCACCGAGTGGTAATAGTTAGTAAAATATGACCTGTCCGATTCAGATTCGTCGAGGCTAATTCGTCCATCAATAGCCACGTTAATATCGATGGACCCGTTCCCTGACGAAAAGCTCTCCAGCCAGGTAATGGTTTATTTATCGCCGAGTAATTAACCGCTGCATAACCGCGACGCTATTTAATCATAACGATGACGGCATCGTGGGCTGATGACAGTCGTCCACGATCTGTCTTAGCGAGGAAAACTTCCCAGATGTTCCCTTCTGTTTAAAAAGCGTTCTACCTTAATGGTTTTTTTCTACCCGCCCCGAGTGGACACAATGGACCGAGGCATTACCGTTTCGTCCCCATTGTCGCCCGTCGCCTACAGCGAAAGGTGCGCTCTGTCGGAGGCGACTGGGAAAAGTAGCACGTGATGGCGAGTCGATCAATCAGGTGGAGTGCTTAAAACAATTTGTTTACAATACAAATTGTTTATTGGGTTCTCATCTGGTCGACAATGGCCGCTCTCTGTGCTTCTATTAAGCTAAAACACCACTACATTAATTCGGGGAGTTGGACAATCATGTGCACGGAACGTAGACGGAGAGGATAAGCCGTGGTATCACACGGCCTAGGATGGGTATAGCTTCTTTATATCAAACATCTGGCGACGCTGGTGTGTTTGTGTGTGTTTGTGTGTGTGTGTGTCCTCTAATGGCAGTAGCTTTGTTTTAATAGCGGTGCCATTATGTTATTAAGGATTTTACCTGTGGCCTAACGGCAGTACCTGTGAGCATAGGTTCAAGTGTTAGAGAGTGCGTGATTGAGTGAATAGTCAATGAATGACTGAAGGTTTGATATGGTATGTTTTATATAGTAGAAAATATTTTAATAGTATCGGTACTGGGCTACGCCTTATAGAAATGAGTTAATCAAATCAGATGATCCCACAGATAGATAGAGTAAACATTAACACCAACCTGATTGTATTCAGATATAGGTTTGTTGACGCGATAAAGGAGGAAGAAGGGAGATGTTTTATATGCATTATATATATATATATATATATATATATATATATATATATATATAACCTGGCAATAATTCAGACATTATTTGTGTAAACATTTGTGTCTGGTGGATATTAACTGGATCGTATACCATGAAAGTAATTTGTATATTATTAATACGATGATGATGATTATTATTATTATTATTGATGTTTTACGGCCACTTTTGTGCACATGGTAGGCAAAATGTGCCGAGCGACCTGCAAAGGTAATGAAACGAAGTCAAAGATGAAACACCTTTCATATATGCCCACGCCGAGATTCGAACTCGGGGGATAATGATCTGTGATCCAAGGCGCTACTAGTTATACCACTTAGACATGATGTTCGTAGTACACTTTTGATATTGTGGTTCGTTTACTGTTTCTGGTGCCATCACCTTCAAAACGGTACTGGCGTTACGACAGTGTCATTTGTACACTGACAGTGACATATGTACACTGACAGTGGCATCTGTACACTGGCAGCCTTTTCTGTATCTATAATTGGGAACTCGTAACCCGTCAGTAGTAATCGCGTCGTTAAATCTCATTACCGTTGACTTTGTTTACATCCCGTACGTAATCTTTACGCTCCTGTAAGGTCGTCGTTAATTGGTCGGCTCTCAATCGACCGGTCACAGACTGTCAAGAGTCGTGCCATTGGCTGGTGTTCCCCAGCCATCTCGTTACTGGTCATTAATATTCATGTGTTTTATGGCAGGCTAAGCGCTGTCAAATTGGATAGTGGCAAGCTCAATTAACTAAATGTTTGCTGACTCTTAATGTTTAGTTGACAAATCATCTTTATTTGGTTTGTTTGATGTGCGGCTTACCGACGATAATTAATAATGACGAGACCACGTGGCCAGCGCCAGCCAATCGTCTGACACCAATAACCAAGAAAACATCGTCTGCCATTGTGTAGTCTATACAATGTAAGATTCAGATTATATTTTATTTCATTACTTCAACTAAATAAAAATATTAAAATTAAAAGCTTATATTTATTATCTGTGAATATGAGCATGATCTAAGTGGTATTTTAATGTAAAATAACGTCCGTTTAAATTCAACATTTTATAGATGTATTAATAGAGTGTGGCTTAAACCGTGTAAGTAAAACTCGTATGACGAGAAAAGCCTGCCATCTGGTAGAAGGTAGATGAATTACAGTTATAGGGCAGAAACTACTAGCTAACGGCGTTAGGCTGGATGTTATACACTGATAAGACAGCAGTTCATCGAAGAGTGGTAGCCGACACGGAGACAAAATGTCACAAGATAAAAGGCCACAAGACAAGAGCTCATATCTTTGACGAATAAAAACAAGACAAGAGTTGAAAATTATTCTGAATTAAGTGAAACCAAATTTTCTGTAACAATCATATCGCCTGCTATCACCAGTGAAAATGACATGAAGATCATTGTAAGACTTTGAAGAATATTATTTTGAATTAAAGGGATAGTCCACCTTCATTTCAAATTATTACAGCTATACTCCCAAATATCATAAATAATGTCAAAATGTATAAACCCTCATATTAAATAATCCAGTTCAAAGTGCTGATTAATCAACTTTAAATGGCCCGTTGTCGTCGCCATTTTGAAGCAGGACAGAGACCGGAAACTCCTGAATGCTGACGTCACTTGAGCGTATCCGATTGACCTGAAGTCTGTAGAGACCGTACAAGCATGTAAACAAGTGTGAGCAAAGAATTATTCTAGAACTAAACGGCATTATCTTGTTACAATTACATCATGAATGATATACGACCATATCAGTTTGAGCCAGAAGGAATTTGACAAGAGGAAGATGATTCAAAATAGCTCAGAAATTATGGCTGAAGAGAACATATAATCCGTGTCAGTCTAGAGAGCGCCCATGTGACCTCAGAGCATTTCAGTTTTCTCCTTTCAGCCTTCAAATCTGGACCTCGGTGTAGCCGTAATGGCGGCCCTCCAGTAATTTGGATTATTTCCCTATATCTATGATATCAGGTATATTTCGTTAATATTATTGTTGGATTTTTGGTTACTGTTTTAAGCATTACACATTTAAAATATATTTTCTGATGTTGGACTGTCCCTTTAAGTGATTTTTTGGGCGACTTCTTGGTCTAACGGTAGCATGTTGGACCACAGAATACTACCACCCGTGTTCGAATCCCGGCGTGGACATATCTGAAGGATGTGTCATCTTTGACTTCGCTTCATTACCTTTGGAAGTCGTTCGGCCCATTTAGCCTACATTGTGCACAAAAGTGGCCGTAAAACATCAATCATCATTGTAATCGTAAGGATGATGAAATTATTCAGTTCATTGAGTTATCACTGGAAAATGTTTGTGGTCTACACCGCTGTGTGCAAGAAGTTGCGCTGTGAGGGGGTGCTTTATGACCCTTATTTTTATCCGGAATTAGTTTGGCAACCAATAACACCATTTACATAATGTACCAGTTGCAGCAGAAACTAAGTTTAAGATGCAATAATATATTTTGTTTGCAACAAATAAACAACAGACTTGTTATTATTATTATTAGATATGTACATGTATAACATTCACGACTGTTCCTACTAATCTTTGTATATGGTGTATGGTGAAAATGTATATTGTTAACAGTTCAGAAATTAATTAATGTGGTGGGGTCAGACACACACGTCCACGTGATCACTTTAGAAACCACACTACACTAAAATTCGACATATCGATCAGACCTAGAAACCGACATTTCTCAGTTATTCAAATTGGCTTCGACTTGAGCACGATGTTTGTTTTGTTTTGGGTAAAGCAACTTTCACATTCTTAACTTTAAACCAACAATGTCATTGGCCATTGATACCCCATCAGCACCAGCAAATCTGGCACAATCAAACTGAGTAATCACTTCGTAAACATTATTCATAACAGGTTAGTCAACGAGCTGCAGATGATCGGATTCCAATCGACATCGAATGTCCACTCAGCGGAAAATAAACACACAGCACCTGAACGATGTCGGAGGCACCGTGCCCGGTTAGTCTGCCAGCTATCGTCCAGCCCGCGATGGCCATGTTTGCCCAGCTTGTCGCCGGTCCAGCCCCGAGGGCTAAGCCCATCTCACCGTTCGGTGTGCACCGAGAATCAAAGACCGGCATTATCGTCTGACAAATGTAGCGGAGCTTATGTTCCGCGGTTAGCATATTAAGACCGGCTTGGCCAAATATCGCCATTTTCTCAGGCGTCGGCCAGTGAATGTCGTGCAATTAATGTCGTAAAGCGGTAATTGGCGATAGAGCCGTTTTGCGGCGTGGCTCAGCAGCGCCACCGCCGGCGGCCTGCTTGTCCACCTGGCGGCGGTTAATGGCTTGTCTGTGGTATAGTCTACATGCCGTGCCCGTGTCTGGGCATTTATCGGAGAACACTTAAGTATGGCCACAGCTTATGGGTGTATTCAGAACGTTACGGCTAATATTATCTCGCCGTTTGATGGTCTAAGATAAATAAGCTTATTTTAGGCTTCTGCCGTTATCCATGTAGATATAGGTTGTTGTTGTTATTGTTGTTAACGTTGTCTTGCTGTATTCATCTTGCTAATTCTGATGGTAGTCCTTGTAGTGAAGTAATCATGCCGACTGGTGATGTAAGTGTTGTTATAGCTAGTAATAATGGTAATAACGGTGGTTATATTGTATTTCAAGACACTGTTATAGCAGTAAAAACGACAATCATCCAACCATATTTATTCAGTCATTCTGACTCATTTCGTAACTTACAAATCGTACAGTTCAGATCGTACCATGATGACGATTATGATGATGGTAGTAGCTGTAATGCTGGTTTTGTGTTGACGATAATGATGGTAGTGGTGCAGCAGTATCAATGGTGCTGGTTATTGTAATAGTAGCGGTTTTTGAAGTATATAATATATAATATATATATATATATATATATATATATATATGTGTGTGTGTGTGTGTGTGTGTGTGTGTAATATAATGAGAATTACTGATACTTGAAGCTGTAAGTCTGTCATCTATGTGGAATGGATTTTAAATAACCTCAGATAACTACTACCACATATATTTTTTAAATAATAAATAACTTATTAAATACAATAAATATTATTCTTAACACATTTGACCGTTTAGATCTATACACCATTATACTACATACTATAGTCGCTTAATACATTGTAGTATAACTGGAAATATCTAAACAATAATAATAAACCTAAATCCTTACTAACATAAACCCGGAGGAAACGGCCCAATGATTTAATTTGCAACTTGAATACTCTTTATCATTTAAAACATAAATATTAAGCAAATCTATCAAATTATATAAATCATTAAAGCATGCAGCATAGGTTGTAGGTATCTTAGGTACAATTATAAAACAATAGTTCATAATGTCAATATCGTAAGAATAGTACAACATCTGATATATCATCCAGTCGGTATATCGCGAAAGGTTAGCACCATATCGTTGTAACAATATATATATTACAATTTGAAGAACTCGATGACAATTATTGCTATTTATCATGTTATAATACTCCCCGGTTTTACAGCACCACATCAATACCATTTCTACGTGTACCAGGTATACCACATTGTTGCAATGGACCTGTTCCGAGTTACCCATCTTTATTAATATAAGATTTATGGTGTATTGATGCTAAAAACAATGAAATTTTAAAGTTACATTATGTTTATTGGGATTTATAGAATCTATTCATTGTATTTATAATGTGCTTCACTGCTGCATTTCGTGATGATTACCTATATCTTGGTTTTGTGCGTTTTTTTAAAAGATAAATATAGTGTTTATACCAGGATATTGATAGTAGCAAAGGATGAGCTCGGCTTGATGTTGCAGCGCCACTCAATGAATATAATAGAATATATATATATATATATATATATATATATATATGTGTGTGTGTGTGTGTGTGTGTGTGTGTGTGTGTGTGTGTGTGTGTGTGTGTGTAGGGTACATAGTAAGAGGCAACAGGCACAGAGCATCAACATATATAAACATCCTTCGAAACCTACCTCCATAAATCTAAATACAACTATACATACATTAGTCTAAAAATAAAACGTTCCATACCTCCACATATTGATAGATGTGTGCGTATACCTAAGCATGTGTCTGGTCTACTCATCAGCCTGTGGGAACCACAGCTAATTCGCTTTTCGTACGCGACAAATATGTCACGCCCACAGGAAAGCGGCTACATGCAGGCTACGTACAAAAAGCGGAAGCACGTAAAAAACATACCATTTGATACCACAGCTCGCAACAAACAACACGTACGTGTGGTTCAATGGTGACTTGCTACATGCATATCATACACTATTTTGACACCACAGTTTACATTCAACAGTAATTTTCTGTGGTCCGAAAGAAACCTGTATATAAAACATTTCGACACCTCAGATGCTGACCTCAGCTTTATTCTGGGTACGAATAACTGAATAAATCCTACCTATATGAACCATGTATCAATACAAGTCCGACTGGTCTGGCGTCGAAGTTCTTCTCTAACCTAAGTGAAAATTCAAGCCTGTTATATACCCTCAGCGTGTTAACAAACATTACATAACAAATGTACACTAACTCAGTATGGACTTACTGAGGTGATTTAACTAAAATAAAAACAAAGTAGCAATACCGCACAATGGATTATTACTGGACTAGAACGAAATATCGTCTCAAACCTGAGTAAATACTATGATTTACTCGAACCTAACAGCTAATCCTCATAAGTTTCCGTTCATCACTAAGGGAATGTTCATTCACGCTTAATTTAGCATCCCTAAGTATATGCAGTTAGGTGTGGTGGGATCTAAATTAAAGCGCCTATCCACTTCATCTATTTGACCCATGGTCGAGAACAGCGGATTTCAGGCAGATCTCCGATACTGCGAATGACACGTCGGGAATATAATAGCTATACATTTAACAAATTTCCTATATCAGTGTAATCTAATTACTCATAATATGGGGAAAAACTCTGTCCGCAGCTTAATACCCATGGAGATGTCTGCCGGAGTAACAAACGACTCCAGGAGTATAAATCCATCAAGCAGCATTGTATGAATTAATAGGTCGTTTCGCCAGACCACATAAGAGGACAACAATATAGATTCTACATTATACATAACAAAGCTAATAAACTCAAACATGTTGTAATAACGACATAACTTTCTTACATTGGTGTAATAAGGAATCTGGATGGAAATAGATAAGATGTCTGTCACGGCAATGTGCGTTTTAGGGTACGTGTTAAGAGGCAACAGGCACAGAGCATCAACATATATAAACATCCTTCGAAACCTACCTCCATAAATCTAAATACAACTATACATACATTAGTCTAAAAATAAAATGTTCCATACCTCCACATATTGATAGATGTGTGCGTATATCTAAGCATGTGTCTGGTCTACTCATCAGCCTGTGGGAACCACAGCTAATTCGCTTTTCGTACGCGACAAATATGTCACGCCCACAGGAAAGCGGCTACATGCAGGCTACGTACAAAAAGCGGAAGCACGTAAAAAACATACCATTTGATACCACAGCTCGCAACAAACAACACGTACGTGTGGTTCAATGGTGACTTGCTACATGCATATCATACACTATTTTGACACCACAGTTTACATTCAACAGTAATTTTCTGTGGTCCGAAAGAAACCTGTATATAAAACATTTCGACACCTCAGATGCTGACCTCAGCTTTATTCTGGGTACGAATAACTGAATAAATCCTACCTATATGAACCATGTATCAATACAAGTCCGACTGGTCTGGCGTCGAAGTTCTTCTCTAACCTAAGTAAAAATTCAAGCCTGTTATATACCCTCAGCGTGTTAACAAAAAGGTTACAGTTGACTAACCTGTTATGAATAATGTTTACGAACTGATTACTCAGTTTGATTGTGGACGTGTCTGTATGTCCCGACCACATTAATTAATTTCTGAACTGTTAACAATATACATTTTCACCATACACCATATACAAAGATTAGTAGGAACAGCCGTGAATGTTACACATGTACATATCTAATAATAATAATAAGAAGTCTGTTGTTTATTTGTTGCAAACAAAATATATTATTGCATCTTAAACTTAGTTTCTGCTGCAACTGGTACATTATCTAAATGGTGTTATTGGTTGCCAAACTAATTCCGGATACACATTTTCCAGTGATAACTCAATGAACTGAATAATTTTAAATCAATCCATTTATAATATTCAAGAATTATTTTTCATGTTGTTTGTGTATTATTTTAAGATGCATGTAATATGGTTATGTATAATGTTAAGATTTTGTTTAAATATGCTGGCAAAAATCAAGACACGATTGTCCTACAAAATGAGATGAAGCCAATGTTGTAAAACAATTCTGCTTTTGTTGCTCTTTGCATGATAAATAAACTGAATTCTGCGCTAGTGACGTATCTTATATAAGTTTGTTAATTTTAATTTATCGTCCTGCTGAAATAATGGAGATATTACTAGATTAAGAGAGGTCCCCGAATTAGGTCACCCCAAGTGGGAATATTTGTCGTTTGCTGCCAGTATTAGTTATTCGTATAATAAATAATAATCTTCATATTCCTATATAATACAAAGTCATATAAAATTATTTAGATGAAGTTAATAAGTGGTTTCATAAGAACTATCCAAACACGATGACCACCACTCCGAATCTTAATTTGTTTATGTTATCGTATAGTTGTTTGCCTCTTCTTATATAGCTGGTGAACATAGTTATAGTGTCCATAAAAGGATTTGGTTAAAGGGATAGTCCACCTTCATTTCAAATTTTCACGATTAATACAGCTATACTCAGAAATATCATAAATAATGTAAAAATGTGTAAACGATTACCTACACATTAAATAATGCCTTCAAAGTGCTGATTAATCAAATGTTAATGGCCTGTGGACGCCGCCATTTTGAAGTTAGAGAGAGAGACCGGAAGCTCTTGAATGCTGACGTCACTTGAGCGTATCCGGTTGACCTGCAGTCTGTAGAGCCCGTACAAAAGCATGTAAGCAAGTGTAAGCAAATAATTATTCGAGAACTAAACGGCATTATATTGTTAAAATTACATCATGAATGATATACGACCATATCAGATTGAGTCAGAAGGAACCTTACAAGAGGAAGATAATTCAATACCATTTCTACGTGTACCAGGTATACCACATTGTTGCAATGAACCTGTCCCGAGTTACCCATCTTTATTAATATAAGATTTATGGTGTAATAATGTAACTTTAAAATATCATTGTTTTTTAGCATCATGTTTATTGGGATTTATAGAAGTTATTCAAATAAAACTAGACATACATCAATCTAAATATAAAATTTTATATATCTCCACATAGATATACAATCGTAGACCTATACATGTTTCTGGGTTACTTATCAGCCTGTGGGGCCCAGCTACTCCGTTCTTCGTACATGACAAATATGTCACCCTCACAGGGAAGCGGCTATATACAGGTTACGTTCAAAACCGGAAGCATGTACAAAAATACCAATTGACATCATAGCTTTCAGTAATTAATACGCGTGTGGTTCAAAGGTAAATAAGTATATATATACAAGATAACTACTTTGACAATACACCTTACAATAGTTACATTCACCGGTGATTTTCTGCGGTTCAAAAGAAACCTACACTTAGAACGTTTCGACACCAGGATGGTGATTTCAGCTTTATTCTGGGGTCGAATAAAATTAAGTCATACATATATCAACCCTATCGATAAATCTCCGACTGGTCTGGCGTCGCAGTGTGTTCTCTAACCTGAGTGCAAGGTTAGGCCTTTTATAGTCCCTCGGCGCGTTAACCAACATCACAGTTTTCTTGAGCACGTGATAAGTGTACACTATCTACATATGGAAGCATGAAGTGACTTAGCTAAAATAATAAAGTAAGTGTGTCTGACTCCCGCCATATGGAGAACCTATCGACGAATTTTCACAATTATTATTGTATATTTTAATATCAGCTAGTCGGAAATGCGTAGTAATAAAGGTTCTAAGCTATTTGACCTCACAGTGAACCGCATCTATATATATTCAGGGATCTTATTCTGATCGATGTAGGTGTTCCTCTTATATTTCAGCTCCATGGAACAAGCTGCTTGAGACACTTCTATGTTCATCTGTGATGAACCTGTAAGGTGGAACACTGATATGTTAGTGTGATTTCTAATAAAATATTACCAGCTTAGGGGCAGTTTAATTATTATAGCGCTGGCTCTAGTTTCAAGAATTAATCCAATGGATCTAAAGGTTTAGCGGACTGTTAGTAAAATATTTATAATTAATAGATTGGAATTGCAATCATGACGAATTACAAAAAGTTAACACAAACGTACTTTCATAGCTTAGATTTAATATTGTGTCACGCAATATATTTTCAATCAGTGCGTGTGTTTAACTGAAGACATATGTGGCTTGTCACTGAAGGATTTTGTAGTTCAACAGAAATGGTAACATCCTTATGATTCGTCCAAATGGGGGAATGTAGCCATTAAAGCAAAGGATTGATCCCAGTAAATGGCCATCCAGTGAAGATCAACTAAAACTATGCCGATGTTGAAGAAATGATCTTTAAAATGTAAGCTCATTGATAATTGCTGTTATCCCCTACTGTCTTGCTAGATTGAAGGAACATTCAAGGAAATTAACACAAAACCAGGATAAATGGTCCTCCCACGTCTGCAAGCCAATGAAGCAACATTTTGTTGACAAATTGTCTACTCACGTAATGGCTTTTAAGTAGAGTCACAACTGGGAAAATTGTATTTGAGTATGTTCAATTGTTTTTTCTCCAGTCCAATCCATGTTGATACTAAAAACATTTTCAAGTACAAAGTTATATCTCGAAGAATCTACATTTTATACACGCAATTCATCTTCAGAGTATAGAAATAGGTGTTTCTTTATCCTACTTTATATGTGTTTGTATAGACCGACACCCTGTTTGTTGCTTCCAGTTTTAAACATTATGTTTAAGTGTACAGAGTTTCTCATAGAATGCATACTTTTTAACAAAGATTGCCTATATATATTGAATAACATATACTCTTTTAACTTATCTATAAATTTCTAATATATCTGTACCATTATGATAGCCCAACCATGGTTGTTATAGCCACGTTATGATATATTATATTTTATCCGCATTCGTCCGAGTTAGACCTTTTCGAATTTCGGAAATAATGCAGAAAAACTTAATTAAGTTTATCCATCACTAAAAATATAACACCATTTATGCTTTAAATACTGTATTAGCCTTTAGTGTAATGGTGCTGTTTTTCGGCCAATACAGAGCAGTTTGATATTCAAAGATATGTGTGTGGTTGTATGTATATAATAGGTATAAGTGTGTGTGTGTGTGTGCGTGTATGTATGTGTGTGTGTGTGTGTGTGTGTAAGTGACTGTGCGTGTGCGTGCATGCGTACGAGCGTGTGTGCATGCGTCCGTCCGTACGCCCGTCCATGTGTGTATGTGTGTGTCCGTGTGCTTGGGTGCGTGTGAGTGCGTGCTTGCGTGCGCGTGTGTTTAAATGGCAGAGCACCTAATTGCCATAAACATGGTTTTGTTCATTAGATAATCATCCAGAAATCTCTGGTCATCTATTCAGATATTATTGCAGGTGTATCCGTTTTCGGCTAATCTCATAGAGTGATTATCCATTTATCATAGCAGCTCTTCATTTTTGTTAAGGATGACAGTTGCTGTTTTCAAATAATATTTAAAAACCTTTAAATCGCTTCACCCCCAGGTCGTTTTGTTATGTATACGTTTTAATTATTGCTAATATTATTATCTCTCGGTTTGTTATGGTAAGTCGTATTATTTCCGCAACTGAATGAAGGATTTAAAACAATTCGCTCTTACGAAATAACACACATTCGATGTTGTTTAACATAACTTGTCATTATTAGTTGGCAAGATCCTAAACAAAATTTGTTCTAGGACACTGAATGGCCTAAATTGTGCTGATGTGTCGTTAAACAACATCCATCCATCCATCCATCCATCCATCCTAAACGAAATTTTACGAATGTCGGAAACGATATTAGAAAAAAATTACATCTGGTAAATTAACACAAAATTACAAATAGTGCTGATCAGATGAAAATAATTATCATAAATCAACATTTACCCTAGGCTTGTATGGATCGTGATTACAAAATACCCGGAGATCAGTTTAGCCTTAGGATGATACAATTTACCGGCAAACTGTCACGTGTCTTCAAAGGGAAACAAAAACAGATGAACACCGAAAATTTCTAATCAGTAAACGATAACATTAATTTCATCACCGTGCTTACTCAAAAGGACATATATAAAACAGTATTTTTAGCTACCTATATAAGAATTAGTTTGAAGCTTTTATCAGCAGTATGCGAGGCTATTTCCACGAGTTACTGCATAAAATTCGCCGTCAATTAATGTCCCTAGAATTGTCGATTTCTATCATTATGAGATTACACGAACAAAGACGACCTTTGCCGAAGATGACGTCACTTACGAGGACGCCGTCTCTAGCCGACTTTATATTTTCGTTTCCAATAACCTCCTAGATATAATTATTCTTTGATTGTAAATTATTTCCGTGCCGCTTCACTGACATAAATAGAATCTTTGCTGTTCGTGACGAAATATTGTCCATTTACGGCATGGGCTTCATTTACGTAATTTCTGAAGAAGATGTCATCTGTGAACCGTCGCCCTCAGCTAATCTCTTTATATATATAGAACATTCGCGCCATCAAATGGTCTTATTTACCATAAATTAGTCCTTTCAATAAACGGGCGTTTAGGGAGATTATTTTGCTGGCTAACATTCATTTGCTGAACTAACCATGTCACCGTCTTAAGGTTTGACTTATACACAACTACCGCCTGTATTCAGTCTGAAATAAACCAATGACGGAGTCGATAAAGCTAGCAATATGTCATTTTTGCACCTGTCTTTGCTTCATCCCTCCCGATGGTATGTACTCTATTCTGCCGGAGTCATCAATGGCCAAACGTAATATGGGTGTGTTTGGTTCTGGTCATGTCCGGTTTGGGCAGTAGTTGGCTCATAAACGGGGACTATACTGCCGCAAAGATGTTGCCGTTTATTCCCAGCGCGGAGTCTCTATGATGAATGGCCCGCCCACATCGCCCACCACCGACGGGGAAGCAGCACGGGAAGGCTGCAGACATTACATTCCTTCATAGTTGTCGGCGTTGGGCTGATTTGCGTCTACAGACTCGTGGTGTAGAATCGTCCCGATGAATCCTGCTAAATGGCATTTCGTGCCGATGCGTACGCTAAATCCCACTCCGTCGGCAGTCCTTAAAGAACTTCTCAACTTCGAACAGCTCTGAAATGACGGATATCGCTGTTTTAAGGTCACTGTTGTACAAACGGGCGCTAAGTGGACTGACCGACCTCCAAATGTAATGAGGTGAAACGAACGATTAAACTTCGTTCAGCTATAGCCAGGTTGAGGAGATTTAACACCAGAGGTCCTTGGCGTGACGCCAATCGTAATGCCTGCGAATGTAGTGAGTGAGTGGGGTTCAGCGACACGGCGGTTCAAAATAATTGTCATTCGGGGTCGTCCCATTTTATTACCCGCCCCCTTAGGACACCCCAGAAGATGCAACAGACCCATTATAACAGACGAAAAATATATATTAGTGGCAGATATTCAGCGTGCATGACAGCCGATTCATTGTCCATTCTATATATATATATATATATATATATATATATATATATATATATATATATATATATATAAATATATATATGAACGTATGCAATATAATTTTGTCAAAATAATAATAATAATAATAATAATAATAATAATAATAATAATAATAATGTAAATATAGCAAGAATTACGAAAAGGTGCTGTAAAGTTTAACCCCAAATATAATGTGTCTGAAATCTCAATTAGAAATATCGATGTATTATTTGCCTAAGAGAGCAATCAATCCTAAATAAGGATGTGCTTAAATTTGAAAGAGAAGACGAACTCCTCATTTTTTGTTCAATAACCCGATCCTCAAACGTAGGGTATACCGCCAAATGACAAATCGTCAAAGGACTGAAGCTGTGGCACGAACATCTGGAATTATATCTGACTGAATGAGGTGAGTGGTTGAGCGAGCCGGCTTTCTAATGGACCAGAATTCAAATGTAGACATTTAATAGCAAGCGTCATGTAGAGATCTATCAGTTGTTTGTAATATCTTGAAATTCAGCCGTTCAGTTGGAGTGAGAGTGGTACGTGTATGATCATACTTTCGTGTATTTATTACTGTGGGAGCTTCACAGGATTATCGGTAAAGGGCATATTTTCTGTCTTGCCAATTGCGCGTATGTTGATTCCGACGAGTTGATTTTGGCTTGACAGAGAAGAAGATTTGTACGAATAAAAATAGGGAATCTCTAGTAGATATATCCTGCGGTAAGCCACAAACTGTTTAGCCATAGTGACGTGTACTGGGCTGAAACAAATTGAGGTTTGTTTTCATGTATTCGAGCGGAACAAGACAGTAGAGCGTGGAAGGTTGATCCAGGAAGGATACAAATATACTATGGCTGTATATCCTTTACCATAGATGACAGCTCTTAACGGGTTACAAAACGTTATGATATAATGATATACACGTGTCTCGCCCGGTTCTCCCCCATATATATATATATATATATATATATATATATATATTATATATGACACACACACGCGCGCGCACACACACACACACACACACACACACACACACACACACACACACACACACATATATATATATATATATATATACACTCTCTCTCTCTCATAGAGAGAGTTATTAGTACATATCCGACCGATACGTATCCCTGATGAATCGTCCATATACTGTATCCACAAGATCGCGAATGCCTGTCAGAGTGCCGTTTTACACACATCAAGAACAAGCACAGACACGCGCATAACCAGGTCGTGTCTGACAAACCTCCCGGATTGTTACACCTTTTTCCGGACTCAGCAATCCATAACTATCCGATTCCAGGGCCACGTTAACCCTGACTGGGGCCCGTGATACCACCAGCAACACACACACACACACACACAAACACAAACACACACACGCACGCACACCAACACACAGAGAGAGAGAGAGAGAGAGAGAGAGAGAAGGAGAGAGAACAACAAATCGATGTTGTTATGATCTGTGCTACAACTAAACATGACCGATCAGCGACCGAGAGAAGTCGATTTCCCGAAGCCATTTTCAAATCGCCCCTCACTTCCACCTCCTCCCCCCTCTCTCTCTCCCGTTTCTGGATCAAGGCCGAAATCCGACGTAGCTCGGCTTTTTGAAGAATGGCCACAAATTGGACTGTTGGTCGAGCGAGTAACGGACACACGCACGCGCACTCACCACCACGGTACGAGCCCCGCCGACTACCGTCTCGTTTCTGAGCGAGTCAGAGTGTCCGTGTGTCAGTCAGTTTGTGTGTGTGTGTTTGTACGTGAGTGTGTCAGAGAGAGAGAGAGTTGGCCGGGACAACATCAACACATCAGATCTGTCAGATACGAGCCGCTCGCTCGCTGGCTCGCTCGTTCTCTCGGCCGCCCACCACACGACGGACGGATGTCCTTCCCGATCCGTCTAATTTTAGGCAGAAGTACTCCGATTGTTGCCACAGTAGCAGCAGCAGCGGCGGCGGCGGCAGTAGCAACAACAACAACAACAACACGCTCCTTTCCGGCTAGAATCCTGGGACGGATTCGCCGCCACTTTACAGAACGGCAGCACGCTTGGGATCACGCGTTCGCCATATTGACCGGAAGCCGGATCATCTAGATATTGGAAGCGGATCTGCCGATTTCTGGAGCCAATCTTGAAAATAATTAGCAATACCTCGGATAGACCGAACGGTTGATTGACGACGACGGCACACAGGTAAAGTTAATATTACAATATCTGGATCCAGGTTTTTAAACATGTATAAACAATATTTTTATTAGCAACTCAACTGATTAAAGTAGGATGTGGGTCGATCTGACCTTTATTTATTTCCATACTAGTGGATATATATATATATATATATATATATATATATATATATATATGTATGTGTGTGTGTGTGTGTGTCGCTGGTAGCCTTTGGTACTTAGTGAATACAAGTTCATCAATCTATCCCTAGGCCACAAGCACATATATCCTAAGATTTACAGAAAGACGACAATACTCTGTGGCTTAAATAAACATTTATTTGCATTCTAACGCCTCAGCACCGCAGAATGCTCACCTGAGTGTCGTTCTGAGTAATAATTATTTCGATTTTATGGAATAAGACCTGCTCTCTATGGCGATAGTTTACGGACATGTAGAGAACTGGGTGAATATCTCTGCTGGGAATCACATTCACGTCTGCACGCATTCTGGATTTATTTCACCCACGCACACACGCGCACACACGCGTCTCAGCATGAAAACTGTCGGCGGTTCGGTTAAGTATACTGATGAATCGTCCAGAATGCATATTCACGATTCGTGATTCTTAGTGCCAGTGTCTTTTCTCACACTGGTAACGCGCGTGCGCGCGTACGCACAGATACACACATACCGTATACACACGGACCGGTGCCAGCTCCTTAACTATCTTTATAAAACGCACACACCTTTAAGTATAAGCGAATTAACCTGTAACCTAAAACGTTTAGAAGGCAAAATAATAGGAATGGTTCAGCAATATAATATTCTGGAGTATGCTATGTTTCTGTCTTCTGCGTACAAATTATCTACAAATATCTCACTGTACTCTATGTCTACAAAGGCCGTACCAGGTCAGTGATCTTACAACCTCGAAATTTGCTTCCGTCCCTGGATTGGTATAATTTCCACGAGAAACTAGCCTCTTCCTTTGAAGTAGCTTACGGCTAAACATACTACATTTATATTTAGAATAAGACACACAGACGCACACACACACACACACACCCAGGCGCGCGCGCGCACACACACACACGTATATATATATATATATATATATATATATATAAAGGTTCAAAATTAACAGCAGCAAAGGAAATTGCACACCATTTTCTCCAAAATACTGCCTAGAATTTGTCGTGGCAGTAAATATGTGCTGCCTGGTTTATCGGGCCGAAAACATACAGATTGTTAAAAAAGGACAATATCTCCGAATTTTGATTGGTTCATAATTGGGACACGTTGATATTACTATCCAATCAGACGCCCCGCACGGACAAGACGCGTCACAAATGTGGCGGCAAAACAGCAACACGATATATTTAATTCCTTCACAAACACACCAAAAAAAAGAATGATGGCAGCATATTAGGCTCGAAGCCTTCAAATTTGGTTATTATAAGACGCGAAACCGATTTGAGCGCCGTCTAAGCGGGTTACCACGAGCCTTTTGTTTGTGAAACAGACGATTTACCAAAAGGTAAAGGTTTTTTTATTATGTGCTACCTCGTTGACTGAAAGTGACTGACTACGGATCCATTTTTTGGGTTATATTATTAAATACTAGAGTTCGTGCAGAGGAATCTACGTCGTCTAACCTTAGGAGCCAGAAAGTAACAGAGTTGTCGAGTTGTTATAAAGTTATAAAAAGGACGAAAAGAAAAGGAAGACTTATTCGATTATCGTTGTAATGTGGTAGGTTTAGACAAGTCCAGGTATCTACATTATATGTGTAAAAGGTATAGGTACTCCTAATACACATGACAACATAGATAAATTTCCAATAGTTCAATATTTATTGCATACCAAAGTAATACCATTGTTTAATTATTGTATTATACATTATAATTACAGTATTTGCTGCCTGAGAAAATGACTGGCACAAATGTGTTAGCCAGTTTTAAAGTTAAATTTTAGGACTATATATATATATATATATATATATATATATATATATATATATAACTTTACTATATACATGTATCCGATATGTATGGTTACTAAATATCATATACGTCAGAGGGCGGGTACAGTTTAAAATGAATTACAAACAAGACGATAACAAGTATAACATCATATCTAGAATATTGTTAGCATCATTTGAAGTATCTAGTTATTATTTATAATATAAGAAAGCCTATGACCTTATTCTATGACCTTAATCTATGGGGTGTACCGTTATCGTACGCTTTAATAATATTTGATTGGCTAATAAACGTCATATTATAGGAATATTTATTTCATAATCTGGGAACATATATTATACATGTTGGACTTAGTTACACCTAAAGGGTACATTTGTAGTGTATAGTGCCATAAATGTTATGCGATATATTTACACTTATATAAAGCGTGCGCACGAGAGAGAGAGAGAAAGAGAGAGATACCACATATACAACGCGCGCGCGCGCATATAACACACACATTTATCAGGTTTGATAGTCAGTTTATGTGATCACGTTGGTACGTGTGTGAGCCAGTAGTTGGTCAGCCAGCTGGTCTGTCGATATATGAGCTAGTAATTGGTCAGTTAGCTGGTCTTTCTGTATATGAGCTAGTAGTTGGTCAGCTAGCCAGGTATATCACTTATCAACCAGTACTTGTTTAGCCAGTTGGTCTGTCAGTATATCAGCCAGTATTTGTTTAGCCAGTTGGTCTGTCAGTATATCAGCCAGTATTTGTTTAGCCAGTTGGTCTGTCAGTCTATCAGCCGGTATTTGTTTAGCCAGTTGGAATGTCAGTATATTAGCCAGTATTTGTTTAGCCAGTTGGTCTGTCAGTATATCAGCCAGTATTTGTTTAGCCAGTTGGTCTGTCAGTATATCAACCAGTATTTGTTTAGCAAGTTGGTCTGTCAGTATATCAGCCAGTATTTGTTCAGCCAGTTGATCTGTCAGTATATCAGTCAGTATTTGTTTAGCCAGTTGGTCTGTCAGTATATCAGCCAGTATTTGTTTAGCCAGTTGGTCTGTCAGTATATCAGCCAGTATTTGTTTAGCCAGTTGGTCTGTCAGTATATCAGTCAGTTTTTGTTTAGCCAGTTGGTCTGTCAGTATATCAGCCAGTGTTTGTTTAGCCAGTTGGTCTGTCAGTATATCAGCCAGTATTTGTTTAGCCAGTTGGTCTGTCAATATATCAGCCAGTGTTTGTTTAGCCAGTTGGTCTGTCAGTATATCAGCCAGTGTTTGTTTAGCCAGTTGGTCTGTCAGTATATCAGCCAGTATTTGTTTAGCCAGTTGGTCTGTCAATATATCAGCCAGTGTTTGTTTAGCCAGTTGGTCTGTCAGTATATCAGTCAGTTTTTGTTTAGCCAGTTGGTCTGTCAGTATATCAGCCAGTATTTGTTTAGCCAGTTGGTCTGTCAATATATCAGCCAGTGTTTGTTTAGCCAGTTGGTCTGTCAGTAATCAGCCAGTGTTTGTTTAGCCAGTTGGTCTGTCAGTATATCAGCCAGTATTTGTTTAGCCAGTTGGTCTGTCAATATATCAGCCAGTGTTTGTTTAGCCAGTTGGTCTGTCAGTAATCAGCCAGTGTTTGTTTCGCCAGTTGGTCTGTCAGTATATCAGCCAGTATTTGTTTAGCTAGTTGGTCTGCCGGATTTTGAGCCAGTATTTGGTAGTTCATTTCGGTTGACAGCTGGGAAGTCGATGTATCGATTTATTGATTTGTCAATTTATCAATCTGACATTCTACCGATCCATCAATTTGTCAGTCCGTGAACCCAAAAAGTCTAAGGCGGCCACATTTCCGGAGAATCAGCGGTAGGTTGGTGTTTTTCTTCTGGTGTCTGGAATGACAAAATGGCTGTAGGGATATGTGTTTATTCTGGACACATAACGCCACATAAGTCACGCTATACTTGGACATCCTCGAAGCACAGAAGACCGTTAACTTCATCAAAGATCTCGGTACATAACGGCCATTGGCTTTCATCTGGTGTCAAGCCTCCGATTGTTTAATATTGTTTGGTTCTTGGGGTTCGGTCTGGTCTAACATGTTGTTTTGTTCACCGTGAAGAGAGAGAGGGGGGGGGGGGAAGAGAGGAAGGGGGAGAGAGAGAGAGAGAGCACCGTGCAGATAGAGAGCGAGAGAGAAGGGAGGGCGGGTAAATATCTTCGGGCACCCCATATTTTCTTTTAGAAAAGGAAGAATCTTTTTACAGCTATAATAATTAATGATGTTCAACAGACAATCAAGGTTATTTGTTTACTAAGCTAATCTAACTAACGCGTCTAGATAGTATATTAAATACCTTCATAAACCGAAGTGGCTATTGACATTTATTTGATTTATGAATGTTCGGTTAGCAATTCTTTTCGTGTCTGCCTTCTGGCGGCGACATCTAGCGAGTGCAATTTGAGGTTTATGGCGCTAACCCGCCTGCGTGTGTGTGTGTGTGTATGTGTGTGTGTAACAAAATCTTAGCTTTCCTTTCCTATCTATGTAAGACAGGCGCCTAAATTTATATACAATCATGTACATTACCATAAAATTAGTAAGCAGATTACTAGTTATTAATCACCTTAATAATAACAGTGTGTTATCCATCCGTTATCCAACACACACAAAGACACAAACACACAATCCAATTATTACACACACACACACCATTATGGAAGTGAACATTCTTTGTCAATTACTGTAACTCACTAGTTAGTTCCATTCCTAATATAGCTCAAGGCGGTCATAGTCACGAATGTTTCTTTTTTTTCTTTCGTTCTTCAATTGGCCAGCAAATGTTACCTTTTTGTTGCATGTTCCGACACGGAAAGTCGGCCCCGGGTATAAAACAGCGGCCGACTTACACCGATTTACGTTGTTATTCGTCTACTTAAACGTTATTACTGCACGGTGCCGTTCGCCGGGCAGTCGGTCGGCCGGACTTCTTCTGCCTGCGCAATGCAGTTCCCAATCGGTATATCGCGGCAATATTCGGGAGAAAACTGCCGCTTCCGGTCGGTATGTAACCGATTTGGCGCGGAATGCACGCACGGCCGAATGGACGAGTTCATCGAGTCCGTTCTATTACTCGATAAATCTCTGAAAACGAAAGCTCGTTTTCGCCGAAAGCATTTCCATGGCAACCGACACATCTGGCTCGCGATAGAACGCCGAGAGGACCGACGGCCCGCGCGAGCAACCGTAATCTTATCGAATGAGGAGGGCCGTCATTAAGGAATAGCCTAGACGACATTCGAAACGAGAAGTTGCTATATTAAACGAAAGCAACGCGCCCATTCGACGTTATCGCCGCTTTGCGGAAAACGTCTGCGCTTTCGAACGAACAATGGATGAACGACTTCGGCCTCGCTATCGTTCCTTTATTATCGCCATGTTTACATGTTGGTACGGCGTCTGTTATTCGCCTGCCCGATGTCAGCACTTCGACTGACCCACGCTTGACCCGGGCCGCAAGAGTCACGTAAGACAAGAAACTATATCTTTATTGAAAATAAATTGCTCATTTGAGAAGGCGTCGATTAGATTAGCGGCGAACGTCATTAGTGGCCGTTGAAGAAGCGAATGCGAGTTACTCTTTACAGCAACAACAAAAAACAACAAAAAACTTAATTGTCATCTAGAAAAAAAAGATGGCGGAACTTTTTCAGCAACCGAGACAATTATAGATCGAGAGATCTCGTTATTCGGCCGAGAGAGATTAAGCCATGACGAAATAGGAAATGTTTTGTGATATATTCCTTACGGGATTTCTCTCTCTCTTCTTTATCTGCTTAGGCTTCTAAGACGACCTTCCGGTGACGTGTTTACTATTTACTGAAGTAGTCGATGCCGATAGGGCAATCTGTCGGTAAATAGTCGGAAACGTTGCTAAACAAACCAGATGTTCGTCTCTTTGGAAACGTGACAACAATTCTAAATAAGTTTCGGTTAAATTTGGCAGCTCGTTCGGCGCAGTTGAAACCATCTACTCCGGGGTTCTCGGGTTCGAGTCGCTTTTCTCCCGTAATAGTCCGGTGCATTTTTCTTTCAGTCTTCGAATGCCCCGTTTCTCGTCAGTTCTCCGCGAACGGCCGAGTTTCGTATTTCGTCCACCGTATCCTTCTGCGGGTCGTCATATTCTGCTAACAGCCTGGACACATCTGTTATCGTTGATTAAACTTCTAAATCTACGGTAGCCCAGTCAGAAGCGAGAAACCGTACCTCAACTCAAGTCACATGGCTATTACGTATCTGGTGTAACTGGATGCCGCTTTGTCTATACAGTTTCCGTGGGTTATTACGTGCTACGTTATTCACGGACAAATTTAAATCTACTTTTAATTTCCGAGTAAATAATATTCGATTTTTCGCAATTTGTAATTTTGGCTTTTCGGTATCCCACACTTTTGATGCCATCATCAACATCATTATTATTATTATTATTATCATCATCATCATCATCAGGTAATTTTGTCATCCTTTGTTAAACCGCTCCCAACTGAAAAGGAGGAGGTGATAGTAGTAGAGTGAGTGAGTGAGTGAGTGAGTGAGTGAGTGAGTGAGTGAGTGAGTGAGCGAGCGAGCGAGCGAGCGAGCGTTAGCCTCGATGCTGGTCACGGCGACGAACTATTCTCAGGCAGAATAAAACCAATGGATGAAACATCCAACTGACTCAGGTAACGCTGAGATTCAATCTTTTAGAACACCTGAAAACTACTGATGAATGAACGCAGGTAAGGAAATAGTAAGAAAATAAATGTTTCAGTGTGTTCATTAAGACCAGTCGACTATTAGGATTGTATGTTTAACAGTGAGCAATCACAAAACGTTTAATTGTCTGTCCCATAGACAATATATATATATATATATATATATATATATGTGTGTGTGTGTATGTGGGGGGGGTTAAATTAAATGTAGATTCCGATATTTCTATATTAAGCTGACCCCACTCTAACATGTGGTATTGTTTATGTGCAAGATACACGAAGCTGGTAGATTTTAAGACGCAGCTGAAGTCTATACACCCAACATCCGTATGCATCATCCCACCCACGCATATGTACTGATTGTCTGTGTGGATCTGTACATGGATGCATGATTACAATAATAAATATGCAATAAAGCAATAATAACAAAACAACTACTACAAAAGCTACTACTATTACTACTACTATTACTAACTACTATTTACTACTACTAACAAAATAGTAGTAGTAATGAAGACGACTGCTGTGGTAGTGGCAACAGCAGTAGTAGTGACAGTTGTAGTAGTGAAGGCGACAGTGGCAGTGTTGGTGGTAGTGGTTTTGGTAAAGGTAGTGGTGTTCGTCGTGGTGGTGGTAAAGGTGGTGGCGGTAGGAGTAATAAGCAGTTAAACATTTAGCGCTACGGTGAGGTCCTATATAATTTGGACATGTTTACTGCGACATCTCGAACTTCCGATCGATAGAACTCCAAAATAGATATTTCCTATGTCATTGTTTACGGCTTCTAGACAATCAAAAGCGAGATGTTTACTATTAAACGATGCATATCAAGCTACTGCGATGCCTCATCCGAGCTAGAACACCTTCTCATAGTTGCTTATATATCGGCAAATCATTTAATCCTATTGCTACCCACACGCGAAATGGAGTCGTTCAGTCAAAACCCCTTTATTGCTAGATGAAACATCCAAGAAAAGCGACCCCACGACCTTTACTGCTAAGCATAACGCGATACGAAATCCCACATGGATGGCCATCGAACGTTTAAGAACATTTATTGTATTAATCCCTAAATATAGATATGTGATGAAGACATTTTTTTTAGGTAGCGAACGGGGCCTAAACCTGAGATAGTACAAGGGTTAAAACTAGAGTAGGGTCAGGGGTTAAACCTCGCGATAGTTTAAGGTCTAAACTTGAGGCGATTTACCTTTTTTTAATCCGAAATAGAACGAGGGTTTGTGGCGAAGTTGAGGCATACTGGGAAAACATGATAAAGAAACGCCACTGATGTCGAGTTAATAATGACCAAGGCCAGATATAGAAAGTGCCCCCAGTTAAGAGATGAGTAAGGGTTAAGTTTAGAGTGAATCGTTTACGTTTTGGGAGAGAACGTGAGTTAACCATGGCCGGAGGACGAGTGGGCAGGCTGGCGTTATATTTAGAATCGGGATTCGAGCGAAATATTTCACTCGCATTATGGAAGAACAATCGAGATTAATCGGGAAGTGCTAAAGTCGCTTTTTTTCCCGGGCTAAATTTGATAACCTCGATTAGAATTGTAATTTGAGGCTATTTTTCTTAGAGCCATTTGCTGGGCTAATCGCTGAACCAAGAACCGAACAACTAGAAATTGAATAAATACAGGAATCGATAGAACCGTTTTCTCGAAACGCGTATAGGTGCCGCGCGTGCGGCAAAATGTGTTTGTGCTTAAAGTGCGAGCTTTTTGTACAGACATCAAGTAGATATCGGCCGGAACTGAAAACCGACATGAGCTGACCATACACCAGCCAGTGGTCGATGTTTCTCTTCCGTTCGCAAACACTAATATTGCATTTGGTTTAAAATCTACGGCAGAACATTGGCGGGAGGTCGGAGGAGTCGTGAAAGTGGAGTTTTTGGTTGTTGATATCGGGTGGAACTCACCAGTGAGGGCTTGGTCTTAGCTGATATACCATCCTCTACTGCCTAAACGGTTCTACGGCCTGGATTACGTATCTTCTAGGTAAATGGGTATGATTCGGTGTCAGTGATGTCGTAATGTGTGACGCGTTGCATTATGGGATGGTTTGGCTTAATGCGGATAGGGACATGATGAGTTCGATGTTTTATAGACAGGTTGACTTTGGCGTTAATATTTAACCTTGATGGAGTGTTTATTCGGTTGATCGATAAACACGTTGGGTTGGTGTCTGCGAGTTTACCCGATTAGCGTGTATTTTTAGCGATGGCATGTGTCACTGCGGTGTCTGGTAAACACATTATTT
>JAODUP010000664.1:42500-120000 GCA_025642065.1 Paralvinella palmiformis | reverse complement strand
CACCACGAAAAGCATGTCTCAGTAAGATAAATAGCCATTCTGGATTCAATTCCCTGATAAATCGCCCACACAGTTGATGTACGTGCGATATCTGGTTATCTGAGCCGGTGCTTTTCCACACAGTGCTATCATTCCTTCTTTCACCCCTTCTTTCCGTCCTTCCAGACAGAGAGAGGAGCGGAGAAGGAGAAAGGGAGGGGGGAGAGAGAGAGGGGGGAATAGAAAGAGAGAGAGAGAGGGGGGGGGGGATAGAGAGAGGGATAGAGAGAGGGAGAGAACGAGCGAATGACTCACATCGATTTAATAAAACACGGATCATAAATTTACTACTCCGACATTTTATGAACTGTGAAATAAAGTCGTACTTCATGGATACTTAAAGTTCAATGACCCGATACGTACCATTCGTCAGGATCGTGGCACCATATTAAGCTCAACGAACCTCTAAGTTGTACGGATGGGAGACCACTCATTGGGTACTCGCTGGAAACTCACTAGGTACTCGGTTTCTCACACACTATTAATGCTAATTGGCTCCGTTCGTATTGCTCGGGACTCGGTGTGGAGTACGTCTTTCCCTATTTATGCTGTATTAGGTCCGTATCATAGCAGCAGCAGCAGCAACAACAACAACAACAGAAACATTTACTATTACTACTGAAGACCTGGAATCTCAGGTTAAACTGTCACTATGGTAAACGAAATAATTACTCACTCTCTACAATTACAAGTACATGTAATACTGTCATGCCACTATAATTGCTACTACTACTACTACTACTACTACTTTTGCTATTACTACTACTACTACTACTACTATTACTACTGCTGTTATTATTGCTACTACTACTACTGTTCTACTTCTACTACTACTATTACTACTAAAAATAAAAAAACTACAAATTACTATTTAATAAAACACGGACTAATTTTACTACTATTTTATAACTGTGAAATAAAGTCTACTTCTGGATACTTACTAGTTCAATCCCCTACTCCCTACTAGGATCGGGGCACTTTATTGCTACGACCTCTAAGTTGTACTAACCACTCTTGGTACTCGCTAAACTACTAGGTACTCTTTCTACACACAAAACAAACTGTTTTTTTATTGGGGATACTCTTTCCCCTATTTCTTTTTTCCTACTACAGACAGACTACAACAACAACAACAAAAACTTTTATTACTACTAATCCCTAACTATTAAACTTCACTATGAAAACAAAAATTACTACTGTTATTATTGCAATCTTATTATTTTATACTACTTCTACTACTTCTACTACTACTACTTCTATTACTACTGCTGTTATTATTGCTAACTACTACTACTACTTCTTCTTCTACTACTACTACTACTACTACTACTTTATTACAAACTACTATTCTACTTCTACTACTACTACTACTGTTATTATTGCTAATACTACTATTCTACTTCTACTTCTACTACTACTACTGTTATTATTTCTACTACTACTATACTACTTCTACTACTACTACTTTCTACTACTACTACTTTTATTAATGCTGCTACTACTATTCTACTACTACTTACTGCTACTACTACTAATGTTGTTGATTTTGTTGTTGATATTGTTATTGATACTTTTGCTATTGATGATCATGAAGATGCTGTGATTAAGATGGCAATGATAATATTGCTACTGTTACTATAACTGTTACTATTACTTTTTTCCTTCTACTGTTAATGAAAACGATGATAACAACAACAACTGTTACTACTTATACTAATAATAATAACAATAATAATAATAATAATAATAATAATAAAAATATATCTCCTACCATTACTACTACTGCTATTACTATTATTATAACAACAACAACTGCTACTACTACTGATACTATATCCACTACTCTATTACTATTATATATATATATATATATATATATATATATATATATATATATATATATAAAATAGTAATAATAATTATTGCTATTGTGGCTAAAGTTGCAGCTGTAATCACTTTTTCTTCTCTCGGTGAGCGTGTGGCTGTAAGTGTGCGTGTGTCGGTGCCAAGATCCCTAACATGTTCATCCAATATCCGCTTATTCTTATAGCGTCAAAGATCCCGTGGGCGGTATTCATGTGCTGTATACAATTGTATCCACGTATCCGTCTCCGACCTTCTCCGTGGAACGATTTCCTGTTTTAGTACCCACCTCGTTTCCAGTCGAACTAATCTTACTCATTACTCATGAGTGAGTGAGTGAGTGACCTGTGGCGGAGTTTGAGTGGCAGCTTACCAGCCTCGCGGATCCTCCGACGTGATCACGTTTTGTTGTTGTCGTGCAGGCGTGTCTTCGGTCTAAGCAGATGGTGTTTTTTCATCGATGAGGGTTTTGATTCGATTTCGAGGAAACCCGTCTGATAGGATCTCCAGCCGCGTGCGAGTTTGGAGAAAAGCGCCGACGGCACTAATCCCGTTTACGACTATTGTACACGAATGTGAAGATGAGCGGGCGAAATATTTTTGTTAATTTCAGAATGCAAAATATGTTTTCTGCGTGTATTAAATATTCGTTCATTATCATGCTCGCTGGTTCCCATGCAAACCACTAATTATCGATCCATTAAGGTCCACGAAAAGGACTAACATCAATAAATTGGTATTTTCGCTTGTGTGCGGAATTTTTCTTCGTTTTATTGCCACAAATGTCCGGAATTAAATTTCATAGAAACTATTTTTCTTTTCTCCGAGAAGATGCGGCAACGAACTGCGCCTTTACTTATCTGAAAAGCGGATGGGGAGCAGCTTTCGCGTTCACTGTAAGAACTACACACCTGGTGGTCCCGAGTTAAGTCTTCCTGCCGTCACTTTGATCTTTAAACGCGATGTCCCAAGGCGGTGTTCCCGGTTTGTAATCAACGTTTAGAAAGCCGGTGCAGGCTTTAGATTACCGGCGGCTCACTGCACGGAATCCGTTCGGCACTCGAACGTGGCCGCCCAGCGGGAACAGGTTACCGATGTTGTTAGGCACGCCCGTTTAAACCGCGGGGTATAGATCATGCCGAATCGATACGCGCGTGAAAACATCGAAACAATGAACGCGCGCCGGTTGGAGGATCTAGCGGTGGACAAATTCCCAGAGTCGAACGCACCAACTCTCCCCGTTCATTTTCCACAAACGAGTTACCGATTAGCCGGATCGGGTTACTCCGAGTTATGCGCGTAAAGGAAACTCCGAAAAACGGTGCGTTTCCCAGAACCGCGCAGTCTCGTTCAGCCGAATATATGGTGTAACGCCCTAAAGCGAGAAGTGCGCGAGTACAATTCACCCCACGGTAATCCCCTTTATTCCCTATAAACCGGCGTCGTAACCTTTAAAAGGGCGTTGCAGTACCCCCACTTAAGCCATCGTCACGACGACCCATAATCCCCGCTCCAAATCTACATCCCTCATTCGAGGCTGATGTTTATGCCGCCATTTAATCTATCATCTTCCCTCATCTAAATGTCAACTGTTCGTGTATAAAACATGTCGAATGCTCTTTTATTGATGTGCCCACCCCGATAACTGGTCCCTCGTCCGGGCAGTTCAAAGGCCATTATTCTTCCTCGCTCATCGTGCTTAATTGGCGTTTGGGGGACGATAATAGGGCCGATTACAAGGACGTTATGTGGAATAGCTGGATGATTAATTGTGGTTATAAAGTCATCAGGACTGGTATTCTAACGTGAATGACGACGATGACAACAACAACGACAACGACAACAACAATAACAACACAACGACAACGACAATCAGCACGACGAACACATTACTCACTTTCATGGCTATTACTATCATGTAAAGAGATGATTTCGCGAAACGTCTAAATTGCGACGATAGCAAATGTGTGTTTGCGCGTGCGTGCATGGACACCTTCTATGACACACACACACACGCACACGCACGCACACGCGCGTGCACACACACACACACCTTATATGTGGGTGCCTCCGTGGTCTAGCGGTAGCGTGTTGGACCACAGATCACTACCACCCGTGTTCGAATCTCGGCGTGGGCATATCTGAAGGTGGTTTCGTCTTTGACTTCGCCTCATCACCAATGGAGGTCGCTCGGCCCATTTAGCCTACCTTGTGCACAAAAGTGTCCGTAAAACATCAATCGTCATCGTCATCGTCGTCACATATCTTACATATACATACACATTCATACATATATACATGCACACATACAATCATACATATCTCTCTATTCACCTGTTTTTGTGATAAGATCGCTTTATAATATTTTGATAATGCCAGCCATTGTTTTCACTCATTCTATTCCGATCAATGTCGCTGTCTAAAAATGCAATATTCTGTCTAATATTATAATAGACATCTATTCTATTCCGTCTATTGACATTCTATCCCTAGATCTCAGTATATTGTCCAAGTGGCCCATCTCGGCTACATTTTCTGTGAACAGGCAAAAGGCTTGTTTGTCTCGAGACCAAATTCCTGTTTATTCTTTGCCTTCAGTGTTGTCTTTGGTAGCTTATCTGTGTATGAGTATAGCCATCTATTTATCTATCTATCTATCTGTCTATCCACCTATCTATCCATTTATCGATCTATCTATCTATCCATTTATCGCCACACACACACACACACACATATATATATATATATATATATATATATATATATATACAATCTGCGAATGATAGTTGTGTGTGTGCGCGTATGCGTGTGTGCGTGTCTGCGTGTGCGTGTGTGCGTGCGTACATGTGCTCATATGAATATCTATTTTCCGGTATTGTTAGCGGTAACATGCCAGAAATAGGCAGCTATTTTGTATGCAAATAATTTATTTACTGAACTCTGACATACTAATATGGCGATCCCTGGTTGTGTTATGGCCTTATATACATAAATCTTCCCTCTCTTAGCGTTATGGCCGAGATCTTTGAGATGTCGTCCGTATGAGATAGATTTCGTGTTAGACAACACACCGGAAGTCGATGTTCCTTACAGAGTTTGGATAACTCCACCGGCCTCGTTTTCATCAGATAATAATTGTACTGTGGAAGAATCACGTGACCATTATCGCACTTCCTGTCCTACAGATTATAGCATATGTCATATTTATGTCGTTCTGGATATACTCAACCAGGGTTCCAGCTAGGCCATTACACGGTGGCGCAACGCCCTGCCCCTATTTAACTGCGCCCTATACGTTTTATTTTGCGCCCTGTGTATCTATAGGGCGCCCGGTGTTATTGGTAATTATGATACTGTCACAAACTCCATTTCATGAATATTAACTATATGCCAAAGTGAACTAAAAAAAACTGATTTCAAATGATGTGCCCTCAAACTTTTCTTTCACGCGTAAAAGTGCCATCCACCTGCCAACTGCACCCTGTACTTTTCAAAACCTAGCTGGAACACTGTCAACTGACTACTGTGTTTATTTGTGTAAGGTCTGTGTATGTGTTTCTCTTAGCATGAATTTTAGCAGTGGGCGAAAGGGCTCTGGCTCGTAGAATAGCAATTCGCCATTACGACGTCTGCATAGAGTAATCCTGATATTTATCGCAAACTGTCGCTATTATAATACATCACCGAATTAGATGTAGGTGATTCATTTCATCCGCGCCTCCCCGCGTCGTCGTCTCTTTTCATTACACGATCGAAACGACAGTAAATAGACGACCTAGAACGCCACCTGACGTATTCTCTGTGTCCGGGGATTGTAGTGACGTCATAATCAGTAATCTGCCACTGGCCTTGTCACGTATTGGAATCGGACTGGCTTAATGACACACCCTCAATACCATTTAGCCCACATTTGGTATTATTTGCACTGAATAGTTGACCTTATTAAGTGACCTTCATACGTTGGGACGGTCAAGGTGCCACAGTGTGTGTGTCTGTGTGTGGGTGTGCGTGTGTGTGTGTTTGTGCGTGGTGTGTGTGTGTGTGTGTGTGTGTGTGTGTGTGTGTGTGTGCTTTATGGTATGGCTGTTCGGATAAGGTCACAATGACAAACGTGGCCTCACTGACAAAGCACTCCACCAGAGGGCGACATCGACGGCGGTGGTAATAATGATGATGAATATGCTGCTGCTACTACCTCTGATGGTGATGATGATGAATATATGAGTATCTCTACTCACATTACACCCTCGTCTAGGATAGCTGGTGTGAATGAGTTGTTTGTATAGCTCAGGCCCTGATACTACACGGGACTTATGCTCCCCAAACACGGCTATTGATAGGATTCGAACCCTATCATGGATGGTCAAGAAAAGAAAACCAGAAACGGGCAGTGAAAGAAATAAAAACAAACCCAGACAAACAAGCCAGCCAGGGAGCTAGGAAGCAAGGACACAAACAAACAAGCAAACAAACAGAAACAAACATGCAAACAAAGAAGCAAACAAACGAACGAACAAACCAAAAAGCAACCATTTCTTGTTCAGTAAGCTTCATCTCTCGCAAGCCTAATAGACTGTAGTGGCGCCTTCAAACGGCATGCGGTGTGTGTAAAACAAAACCCTCAACTCCGAGCGAGAAGGCTGACGGCAAAATTAATTATGGGATAGAAAAACATCCTGGTTCTTCCACCTCCTCAAAAGAAGACCGCGAAGTATGGACAAAGTGGAGAGAAAAATTAGAACATGGCAGACTTACGACTGGCCCGATTGGGGAACGGGCGCTGAAATATACGACCTTCAACTTGACCTAATTTCTATATATTGCCCGTGAATGGCTAGTTTTACGGCGAATCCATATGCTGTTATGTGACAAAATGCTGACAGATGGAATTGGTAAAACACGGTAACTAACGCCGATCCGCGGCGGGAGCTTCTTATTTTGTCAGCAGGTGGCGCCACTTATCTGATTCATCACGTGTGGGAAGTCGGCGTGTTGTGGAGAACACATCGCGTGTTACGAGACATACTTCGTCATGATTCGAGCCGAAAGTGGCCGGGATAAGGGCTGTTGAAACAGCATGTAGAATTACTGCGAGTTGATAACTAACGCTTAAAACAGCGACGTTCGCCATGGTTAGTCACGTGATCTGTTCATTTTGCACGTGTTCATATTTATTAATAGTTTGTTGGGTTTTTTTTGGGGGGGAGGGCTCGTTTTTTGTCCCTCGCGGTACAAATCATCTTAAAAGAGACTTCGTGTTGTGCGGCCCAGTAATGTGGCGCCAGCTTTAGCAAATGACATCGGTTCGGAGCAGACAAAGCTGTCTCTCTCTTCTGAAGCCAGAGTTGCCAACTTGTATCATTCACCCGCGCATGCTTTACGGAACTTTGCGATTTGCACAGACTTACGGACGTACAATGCAATCCTTGTGGAATTTTATGATTTTGGGATCTCCATGAAATGTGTTTAAATAGCGCTGGATTGTGTACACTGTACACTGAAACAAACAACATAAATTATGATATTGTAAGTCATATACTGTACGCTATTCCCTAAATGACTTGATCATGTACGCTCTGTACATAATGCCTTGACAATGTAAGCATTACAATAAAGGTACTGATACCGTATGTTCCAGAATAAAGGTCATTACACTATATACAGGTTCTGACATTGTAATTTCCGCTGTAACCTAAAGGTCTTGACCGTGTACGCTCTGTACGTATTGCCTTAACACTGTAAACTCCACAATAAAGGTCTTAACATTGTATGCTCCACACTAATGGCTTTAGATTGTTAAATCGACATCGGAAGTCTACATATACTTCACTTGTTAAGCTTCAATGTTCAATCAGATGTATATATTCTCCTCATTAATTCTTTACATAGTTAGCATCCTCGAAGTTGGAACATACCTATTATCTACGTTTGAAACAACAACAATAATAATGATAACGGCCTCAGACGCTATCTCTCTCCATTTCCCTCACCCCACATTATCCGTGTGTATGTGTGTTTGTCTGTCTGTCTGTCTCTCTCTCTCTGTGTGCGTGTATGTGTGTGTGTTGTGTGTGTTTACATATATATATATATATATATATATATATATATATGGTGTGTGTGTGTCATATATATATATATATATATATATATATATATATATATATATACATATATAGTGTGTGTGTCGTATATATATATATATATATATATATATATATATATATATATATATATATGGTGTGTGTGTGTGTGTCGTGTTGTGTTGTGTGGTGTGTATGTGTGTGTGTTCCTTTTCAGATCTTCAACATTAGTTTATTCAATGACTGTATATATTTTAAAATTACCTTGGCTCTATCCAGTAATGTGGCATAATCACTAGAAGACAAGATACCATCATTAGATAACCTGGCTTCAGCAGATATTGATAAGTATTGATTATTATATATATATATATATATATATATATATATATATATATATATATATATATATGAGAGAGAGGGGAGGGGTATTTTAAACAAAACGCATTTCGCTGTCAAATACTCATATGTTTCAAGCTGGCCATCATATAAAATAAACCAAATCAATATCCGCTTAACCACTTCCGGTCGGCCATCTTCCTTTATTGGCGTGTTTATTACCAGAGAGATGATTAATTCTTGACCTAAATGTATTATTATGGCTAAAGTATTGGCTTAGTTTGTTTGTTTATTTCTCGTCCTATGGCCATCCAATGGGACATTTATGGGCCTATCGGCTGTATCGATCTCGTCCAATCACTTGAGTTCTTTGGCTCACGGCGCTGAGGGTCCACCAGAAGTGATGTCTTTGTTTGACCCGTACTGACCCGACCTATTAATATATGAGAACTACTCATATACGAACACGCCAGATATCAATCTGAGGGTAATACGACACACACACACACACACACACACACACACATACACTATCTGTGTGTGTGTGTGTGTGTGACAAGTTAAGTCTGTGTATTCATCAATTGGCCTGTGTTTTTGACCAAGTACGTGCCTGCGTGCATACGTGTATAAAACCATGTAGATTGTTGTGGGCGGTTTTCTGAAGATTATATCAGCGGGTGTCATTAAAAATTTTAGCAACTAACTGCCGCAAATCTGGACCCGTGAAGCCACATATCCTGAACCAGGAACACAAATCTCGTCATGAATCGCATCTGATAACAAAACGACGAGGCATGTACAACTGAACTGCGCCATCCAATACTCAAGCTTGAATGGTAATAAACTGCTAAGTACGACTGACAACTAATATCCTGACACTAATAAATCCATTTCCGGTCAGCGAACGTTCGCCAAACCAATGATCATAAAACTCCGGATCCAGTGCAATGTCTTCGTTCAATTACGAATCGCGCATGCTCCTTCAGTCGGACGTGTTTACGATCCGGATTTTGTCGTTTTTATAAAGGCTATAAAAATGTAAAGGTGGTCGGTTTATGGAGCGAATAATCCACCACAAGGATTTCATATGTAGCCCCGTGCAATCCGGCACTGAAATCAAACCATGGGAGGTATACTTTACTTTTCTCCATGTGTCGGGATTGTAATCAACAACAGATCACGTCGCCATATAGGCTACTCGTTCGATGACTTGGCCAAACGCGCAATACGAATAAGTCTAGAAGGACAACGTCGAAACTGGAACCCAGAGTCCCTCGTCTTTGGTTCGACAACTTTACTGACTTAGCCATCGTGCGTGATGGCGACCAACCCGTGGCGAACCGATAGCGTCCGGATTATTTATGTATGAGCTTTCCATTTAGTCTGAGCAGAGGTAATCCGGTTAGTGTGCCACTCCGTCATCAGATCCGGGGCTCTGGGGGCGGCCATTGTCTCGTTTTGTAAATCCCCCCCCCCCCCAGCCCGCGGCGTTGATATCGATTTGCGTCGCTGCGAGCGTGATCGAATACGGCCATAGCGTAACCACGCCGTTGTTCGCCATCTGACGTCACGTGAAGCCAACGCCGATACGTTGGTCGTGATTATGTAAAACTGGAATTTGGAACGAGTCCTTACACTTCTCCCAGTAAGGTGTCTTTGGAGGCCGTTTAATTATTTGTTATCCCCTTCCAAAAAAATTATTATAATGATATAATTATAATATAATTGTAAACATGAAGAAATTCCAACCCGTTTGGCTCTTTAGAGTACTCGGCCTAAAACTAAAATGACTACAGAGTAAAAGAGTAAACCTGAAATAGCAACAAACGCACGCGCGCACACACACACACGCATGCACACGCATGCACACACACACTCGCGCGCACACAAACAATCCAGAACTATAATAACCTTGAAACACCGCACCTGTATTGAGATAACCAGCATTAGGCAGATAACCACGTTAACACCCTAACCCCCTCCCACCACCCAATCGTAAAAACGATTTTGCGAACGAGGATTTTATTCACGCCCGCACACACACACACATACACACACATGAAAACTCAGCCGGATTCCCATGTACATGCTGACTAAGCTCTTATGTAAATATTTCATTGACGTCATTTCTCTCCATTTCAGATTGTGTAATAGCCACCTTCGAGAACAGAGTCCTCCATGTCATCATTCCTCGGTGGATAATGCAAAATTGGGCCTCTTCAAATTGGTTTCGATGCTTACAGTGAGCAGCGACGAATGATAACGCGAGATGCTAAAGGATTCTGGTGATTCGGGAGCCGAAGCAGACACGTGATCCCAATCTTAGGCTGTTATTGTCACGTGGTCCTACACCTCGTCTAACATTTTCGCCTGGTGTTCATCTCGTCTCTGCCGTATTCCCTTGATCTTGAGCTGTTGATGGCACACTATCTAACTCATCATTTGTAACTCATCACACGGTGTCAGTTCTCAGATTAATGCCAACTTTGTTATCTTATTTTAAAGTTATTTCTGGCGCATCATCTCGATCGCCATCTGTTATTCTCAAATCCCCCCATTCCGGATGTTGGCTTAGCTTAATCCTCGTATATCACAGTCACGACGAACTAAGCTTTGGTTCTCACCGATATACTTCCCTTAATCCTCAACCGTTATATCCATGTCACGCGTAATCCTCATGTACTGAACTCACGGTAACACGGTTTCCGGCTGCTTGTGATAGCTTCCCAATCCTCAACTGTTGCTACGATATACCATATCCGGCTGTTATTATTATTAAATCAGACCAATTTCCAGCTGTTGTCGTAATATCGCAGCAGTCCCCACCATATACCCATATACCCAACTGTTATTGTCGAATCATCCAATAAGCAGCTGTTCTTGTGACATCAGCCTATATTTCCCAGCTGTTATTGTCACACCACCCATCCCACACCTATCACAGTTACCAACCGGTCAATTGCACGTCTCGTCAATCCTAGGCCTTCTACTCGAAGTCCTTCCAGTCCTAATAAATCCCCAGGATTCACCGACATATCACTACAACTGTCAGCCGCCTGTCATAAGTATGACTGTATCATCGCTGCCGTCGTGTGTCATAACAGGAATGCTGACGTAACGGATTCTTCATTCTTTAACCGTTATTGCCGACGCCATGGGGACACCGCCAGGCCGCTATGCGTCTTCGACGAGCTCGAACTGTACGGTGCTGACACCGGGCTGACGAACGAGCAAAAAGACACGAGGACAACGCTCGTCGACTATGCCAACCAACGTCCGCTCTCCTCAACAGTTCACGACCGAAAAGCCGGACTTGGTGCAGCCCGATCCCGCTAACTGACCCTCGACCATGGCCTGCCCCGTATTCCACATCATCATCAACGGCATCGGCGTGATGCTGTCGCTGTCCCTACTAGACGGCGACCTCGTCGAAGCCGGCAACAAGCCGCCGGCGAGTTTCGTCGACTTTGACCGTAACAGCGGTGAGGTACACAGGTTCCATGAGCCGGGCGACCTCCTACTGGGCGCCATCCTGCCGATTCACGACTACGACGAACGAGATCCGTGCGGAAACAAGCTGCGAGAGACCGGCGTGGTACAGCACGTCGAGGCGCTGAGGTACGCCATCGACTTAGTGAACAGGAACCAATCCATCTTGCCCGGACTGACGCTCGGCCTGGTCGTACTCGACGACTGCGCCACGTCGGTGACGGCCCTCGGCCAGGCGCTACACTTCATGCCGATACATTCCACGGCCCGAGAGGAGTTCGACTTCTATCCAGTCATTGGAGTCATAGGTAACGTTTAGCGTCGATATAAAGCATGTTGTTTAAATTCAGAATCTAACGACTTTATCTATGCTACAGATATCTTTTATCGCCTTTCGTGGTGATCAGGTAACGCAGTCGTTCGAATATTGTGCTGCAAAATTTCCAGATAGTGTGTTCGAATACAACACATACCCGTATTTTAGTCAGATAATTCCAATTGAGTCAGACAATTCCAATTCCGGAATTGGAATTGCTTATTTAAAAAAAATGGAATTGGAATTGATAATTTGGAATTGGATTTGAAGTTTAATCCACAAATTGATTTACCATTTAATTTTTTAATTCAGAAATATTTCTTCCATGACAATCCTACTTGGAATACAAACTACTCGGAGTAGTTATTCCAAGTAGGTACTCCCAGTAGGTACTCGAAATATCTACTCATAGTAAAAAGTAGTAGGATAAGAAAAGAGTAGGTAAAGATCGGAATTGGAATTGATACATTTGGAATTGGAATTGATAAATTTCATGTGAAATTGGAATTGACCAAATGGAATTGAGTGCAGTTGGAATTGACAAAATTGAATTGACCCCATGTCTGATTTTAGTAGTGTTTCGCGCCAGAGAACCGCACCTTGACCATATATTCTAGGTCTGGCCAGCCCCGAGGCTATGCAAACCAGTCACTCATTGTTTAGCCGCCTTTGAAAAAGGTGTATTCGGTGCTTGGAATTAACTCTCGGTGACATACGCATAAAGTACTTAACTGTGTATATTACATTACTGACGTTAGAAGGACGTTAGAAGAAAATATGGACATTACATGTAAGTCGAGAGGTTATTGGGCTTTAAGTTTTCCCGTTATTATGGTTGATAGTAGTATTAATCTATCGGATCGGATCGAGTTTTGTTTAAGACACTTCGTCCACATCGTGACAAACGCTATCTCGTCTCGGGGCTTCGTCCTGTAGATTCAGGGTTTACAATTACTAAATAAGTCCTGTTGTAGGTCATTCCAGGCGATTAAAAGAGGCCACACCAAATGATCTATTTGTTGCATCACAACACCTTGCTTACTTATTCACTCATTCACTCACTAATTCACTTCATCTACTCAGGCTCCGAGAGTTCTCCAGCGAGCGTCATGATAGCGAACGTGCTCGGGATGTTTGGAATCCCTCAGATCAGCCCGACGGCATCCAGCGACCTACTCAGCGACAAGGAACGTTTTCCCTATTTCCTGCGAATGGTACCGCCAGACCGCTACCAGGTGCACTCCATAATCGACCTCATACAGCACTTCAACTGGACCTACATCTCGGCCGTCTACTCGAAGGGCGGCTTCGGCGAGAGCGCCCTCGAACTCTTCCTCGACATCGCGCCGAAGTACGGCATCTGCGTTGGCTCGGTGATCGGCATCAAGCAGTCGGAGCGGAACAAGTGGGCGCTCTTCGATCAGGCGCTGAACACGCTCCTAGATGCCGGCGCCAAGGTCGTGATCCTCTTCACCGATCAGGACGTGACTAGGGGCATCCTGAAGGCGACCAAGCAGGCCAGATTGACGGACTCCTTCGTCTGGATCGGCAGCGACGGCATGGGCATCAACATCGACGATCTGGACGGGGTCGAGGAGGAGGCGCTCGGCGCCCTGCTCTTCAAGAGCTATTCGATCGAGGTGGCCGACTTCCGCGACTACTTCGAATCGCTGCGGCCGACAGACCGCGACGCCAACCCGTGGATGAAGGCCATGTGGGCCGAGCTGTTCCATTGTCGGTGGGACCACGACGCAGACAGCGACCGGAACCTGGCGCGCTGCGATCCCAGCCTGGACATAACGCTGGCCGAAGACTACTTCCCCGAGGCTGCCAACTCGATCTTGATCGACGCCGTTAACGTCTTCGCCAAGGCGCTGCACGACCTGATCGCCACCCGCTGTCCGCACTCGTTCAACCGGCCGAACTGGGAGAAGAGCGCCCGCACGTGGAAGTACAGCCTGCAGAATTGCACCAACGGCCTCCACCTGCTCCGCTATCTGAGGAACATCTCGTTCGACGGGCACAACGGCCGCATCGAGTTCGACCAGAACGGGGACATCCTCGGCATGTACGAGGTGCTCAACTTCCAGCACAAAGACGGCCGATACGTCACCGAACAGATCGCGCTCTGGAAGGTCGACACCGAGAAGCTGTCGGTGAACGAAAGCGAGATCCGGTGGGGCCGCAACCACAGCCAGTCAGTGCCGACGTCGCGCTGCGGGGACCTCTGCCGCCGAGGTCAGGTGTACAGCTACTACAAGGGCACCTGCTGCTGGGAATGCCGCACCTGTCGGGCGAACGAGATCACGATGGACAACGCGACCAAGTGCGTCGACTGCCCGCTCTTCGAGTGGCCCGACCAGCAGACGTTCGACCGGTGTCGCCCCCTGGAGCCGTACTACCTCAGATGGCACCATCCGGCCGTCATCGTCTTCGTGCTCCTCTCGACGCTCGGTGTCGTCTACTGCACGATCGTGTTCGTCGTCTACATCACCCACAACAACGTCAGGTTGATCAAGTCGACGTCGAGAGAGCTCGCTTACATCATCCTCGGTGGCGTCACGCTCCAGTACGTGCTGCTCTTCATCGTCGTCTCCAAGCCGTCGACGTTCGTCTGTTATATAACGTACATGGGCTTCAACGTCAGCTTCACCGTCGTCTACGCTGCCCTGCTGACGCGGACGAACAGGATCTATAGGATATTCTACGCCGGCAAGCGGACCAAAAAACTGCCGCCGTTCACCAGCCCCACATCTCAGGTCATCATAGCATTGATACTGATCGGGATACAGGTAAGGTGGATCGGTTGAGCCAGCGAGTGATTTAGAGAGTGGATGGGTGAATGAGTGAATGGGTGGATCAATGGATGGATGGATGGATAGATGAATGGGTGAATGAGTGAGTGAGTGGATGATTGATTGATTGATTGATTGATTGAGTGAGTGAGTGAGTGATTGAGTGAGTGAGTGAGTGAGTGAGTGAGTGAGTGAGTGAGTGAGTGAGTGAGTGAGTGAGTGAGTGAGTGAGTGAGTGAGTGAGTGGACAGATGGATATATAGATGAGTGAGTGAGTTAATGAGCGGATGAGTGAGTGAATGTGTGAGTGAGTGTTTTATTTAACCTCATTTTTCGTCATAACTGGCTGAGATGTTCGCGTAATCGCTTATAATCGAAAGTTGATTGGTTGGCGTAAAGATCGATTATAAAATTCACAATCAATTATTGCAGGTACAAATATGGCGTGCTAAAAGTTTGAAAACTCTGATGTGATTTTCAGTCTAAAATATTGGCAAATCAACTATTTATTTTTCACATTTTTTTATTTAAGTTGATATGCATTAGTTAATGAAACGTGGCATGAAAAATGTCAGGGCCAAGCTTGGTTTTTAGATCGTTTCTTTATGGCTGGAGACCAATGTAAGGCCTGTCGCGATTTTCACGAAGCGTGCCTTATACATTTCTCTCGATCCATGCGCCTTTGATAGGTGTGTGTTGACATTTGATAGCTCACGGTGGGGTGGGAGAGTTGGCTTAATATGCATGCAGTGCATGAAAATACACGTCTCGCGTGTCTAAGTGAAAAGATAGGCATTTACAGCCATCGGTGAATGAATTCAGACTGGCTGTCGAGAGATAAATGATCCACTTATTTGATAGCAGTTCAATTCGGTGCCAGTGCAGTCTTGTACCAATTGAAGGCGCTCCTGTTTAGAGCCAGTCAGCCATTTGTCGGCGGTGCATATTGCGTGTTCCACTTGACGATTTACTGTAGATATAGCGAGGACTAATGTTCTCCATCACCCTCACCCTCCCCATCCTCGGAGATCATTTATGGCGATGCGGCATATATCACGAACCTACTTTAGTTATACTCAGTTAAATGAGATCGATTCCGGTTTAAATGGTGTTAAGTCTCTGGTATATTTAGATTATTAAACGGAGTCCATTAAGTGGTGATGTCGAGCATTTGATATTCTTCGCCATCGAACATTCAGCAGATCAGACCGTTAACTTCATTCTCTAATCACCTGAATTATTTTTTGTACGTGAACTTCACATGTTAAACTTATCTATTACATCGCTCACCAAAAACACATGAGGGGCACCTCTGTGGTCTAGCGGCAGCGTGTTGGACCACATATCACTACCATCCGTGTTCAAATTTCGGCGTGGGCATATCTGAAGGTTGTTTCATCCTTCGCTTCCCTTCATTACCTTTAGAGGTCGCTCGGCTAATTTAGCTTACCAAGTGCACAAAAGTCGCCGTAAACATCAACCATCACCAAAACACATGATTGATTTCGTTAATAAACTACAACATAAATATTTTATTGTTTTCGATTTGTGCCCCTAGTTACACAATATCCGATTTTGGAGTAGTTGAGAAATCCCCTCCCCACTACTCACAGGAGAGCAGTACGGAAAGATGGAGCGGAAATAGCCAGAATGTTTACGTCCTCAGGGGGGTTTTGGCGCCCCCCTTAATTTTTATTAACTCAGTGGAGACGGCAGCGCCATTTAACGTTTCCACCCACCCACGATGTTATGAGCCGAGAAATTATTCCCCTGAACAGGTTCGACTTCTTGCTGGGATCGAACCTGTGACCCTTGGCACCAAGTGCCGGTGATTAACAGCTAGGCCACCGGAGCTCACTAATAAGTAGTTTTTACGCTACACGTTTTAATAAGTTGAAGAATACGTGAAGATTGATATAGTGATAAAATTTGTTTTAAATACTAGGTCTGATGAAAAGTTGAGCTATCTTCATGGGAACAGGTTTATCCTTTTGTTATTCGAGTGTACTGATAGAGGAGAGGAATTTACGAGACTTGCACTTGGACGAGGAAAGCTAAATTTCTGGATTAGGAAACAAACAAATGGGGATAAAGTTTCAGATGCGCTGGGCGTGTTTGTTGATCCCGCATTGCTGGAAAACGTAAAATATCAACCGTTTAGAAATTCACATCTCTTGCACAAAAGTTCTGCCTGGTTAATAGCTAATAATATAAAAGGTCTATTAACCAAAAGGATACGGATGATACGTCATATGCATATATTAAAATATTACGTGGTGGATATCGAAATAAATTAATAATTTAAGACATCAGACTGGATCGAAGTGGTTAATATTCCAATTTATTATAAGTAATAAAAGTTAATCACCGGTGTCAACTGGTTATAATCGATAATTGATGATGGAATGATAAACGATTTACAATACAAGACTCAGTTGATATTTAACTCTCTTAATTGTTTGTCTGATTGACTCATTGACTAACTATTCCCTGACTATTTGACTCACTATTTGATTCACTATTTGACTAAACACTCGAGTGAGTGAGTGAGTGAGTGAGTGAATATGTGTGAGTCAGTGAGTGAATATGTAAAGACATGACTGGATCAGTGAGAGAGTGAGTGATTGAGTTAGTGAGCGGGTATGGATGTAACTGAGTGAGTGTATGAATTAGTGGGTGAGTCGGTGATTGATTTACTAACTCACTGACTAAATAAGTCATACAGTCAATCAATCAATCAATCATTGAATAAAACACCTGGACTGATTAACACAGTTCGTCAATATGTCTTCTTTTATAAATAATCATAATAATCTCTCTCACACACACACACACACGCACGCACACGCACGCATGCACCCACACACACACACGCACACACACACACACGCACACACACACACACTCCACCACCACCATCAACACCACCACCAACATCACCATCACCAACACCACCATCACCAACACCACCACCGCCACCACCAACAACACACACACATTTGCACTCACATATATACACATACAAATTCTATACACTTTTGCCGCAGATGTTATCTTTTGGTGTGTTCTTCACGTGACGTCAGTGAACGCTGAAGTTGATATGTTATTGAAAGGAATGTCTCTGTCAGCAATTTATTTAAATATTTAAATATTAAGTAATCATATTTGTACTCAATTAAAAGAGTATTCGCGTTTCCGATTATATTAATTTCAACGATTACTGAAGGGTGTTTCATCTTTGACTTCGCTTCATTACCCTTGTGGGTGGCTCGGCCCATTTAGCCTCTCTCTCTCTGTTCCAAAGAAGATGTGAGCTGGTGAGCCACGTTTTGTACAATACGTTATAACATGATTGGCCATATTAGTGCTTCTTCCGGCATCTGACTCTAAACAGCGTTCTATCTTCGACTCCATTTCATCATTTGCGCGAGTTGTTCTGCTCTGTTAGCCTTCGATGTGCACAGACGTGGCTTTAGAACAATAGTTTATTTTCATTTCACACTCGATCTGAGTGAATGAGGTAATCGTTAATGGGCGAGTCAACCACCGGAGAGATGAAAGAGTGGCAGGTACTCTACCTCATTGATGTGCTACCATCGTGCCTCAAACAGGCAGTCATGGCGCCGCTTACTCACAGAAATTAATTGAGTATGAGCACGACTTTAAAAAGTAACCTTTGTAATACAATAATAATAATAATGATGGCCGAAATGGCTGTTATTTTACGTGGCTTAGCTACCTCAAATGAGGGAGACACGTGTGGTCTGTAATTTACTGCTTCACGACGGGGACTAATGATAAATGAATTTAGAATTTACAACATACTTGTATATACCTGGTTGGATGAAAAAACTCCTCCTAATATAATGTCACAGTCGCGATTGGAACCTCCGAACGCCCGCTCAGCATGACCATCAGTAAGAAAGTTTTGCGCTCTTACCCACTAGGCTATAGAGGCTTATAGAAAGATAGAAAGTTCGATAGATAGATAGATAGATGCAGTCTGACTGACTGTCATTCCATCTTTAGACTTTGTCTATTGTATTAACAATAAGATATCACGTCCTATCGCAAGTACAACACACACCCCACACACACATACACGCGCGCCCACACACATACACGCCCCCCACACATTATTTATACACCTTTTTGTCAATGTATTATGTGATAATTGATGATTTACGGCCACATTTGTGCATATGGTAGGCTACGTAAGCCGAACGACCACCACAGGTAATAAAGCGAAACCAAAGATGAAATACCCTTCAGATATGCCCACGCCGAGATTCGAACACGGGTGGTAGTGAAATGTGGTCCAACACGTTACTGCTAGGTCACGGTGGCGCCCTGGGAAAAAGAGAGAGAGAGAGGAGAGAAAGAGCTTTTGACGCTGTTCCGCGTGCTATTTTATTTCAAAAGGCAGTACATAGCATACCTGATCATTGTTTGGTGATAACGATGAAATGGTACAATTCTATTTATATTCGAGTTAAATTGGGTTCTTTTTTTAGCGAACCAATTAAAGTGTGGAAAGTAACGCGCCAATCCTGGGAGGGGGGGGGCGGCTGTCCTTACCGTTCTTGTTTAACCTTTCTTTATCAAGATTTGATCAATGAGGCGTTTCAATGCACCGATGGTATTAATACTGAAGCGATTCTTTGTTGCCCAAACTTCTTTCGACTAATTCTAATAACAATGACTCTTATGGGCATCATTAGTCACTCTAGTACTTATATCTTGCAAGTTATAAATAAAATACGTGTTTTTGTGGGTAGAAACGTCGTTATAAGTTTGTGTTTACGCGGATCACTTTGAGCCGGCCACCACGTGGCTAATTGAAAAATCACGCATGCTCAGTTTTTGTACGCAGAGATTAGTAACGTTTCACACACAACCAATTAAAGCTGTGCTAACACACACATACATACACACACATACACACACACACACACACACACACATGTTGATGACGTCAGCACACGAGTGTATTCGCGCAACTTGCCGAATTAAAACGGACATAAACGGATATTCATGAGGATCCGTTATATGGGATCCGCTTGCTGCTGGGGTACTGAATATCCGCGCACGCGCAATTAAAATATCCACGTATTGTAAGTGGTTAATAAAATAAAAGTGTTTATAAACTTAATATATAAAATGGCTAGAATTAATCTTATCTACATATTAAATAAAGACTGATTTATGATAGAGGATGAAAACCTTCCAAACGATTGCGTTTTAATAACGAATCTTTTAATTTAATTTGTTACACCGACGATTTAATGTTGGCCACTTTGAGATTTTCTGGTTTGCATCATATGATTGACGCGTCTAATAAATATATTACAGTGCACGGCTAGCGGTTTAATCCGTCCAAAATTTAATGTACTATATTTGGGTATTGTTAGTTCAGGGTGTGAACAAGTTAGGGGTAAGGTTATCTAATAGAATTAACGTCTGTAGAAGGACGTATTATGCCCTGCTAGACGCTGGTTTTAATAATAATGACGATATTGGTACTTTGTCCAACGTTTGGGAGGTGGCAGTGTGGCCGAATTTAGGCCTTAAGATTCCCCTCAGCTAATTGAATTTATTACTTATCTTCGCTATCCGTGTCTAATATATAAAATATATATATATTCAAGGACCCCACTGAATGCAAAATACCCAGTCCAACTACAGAGCAGTCCCAAATACTTTAAAATGTTTTAATTCGTTTAGAGGATCCCCAATAAATCTGAAAATATACAAGTCTACCCTGTTCTTAGATCTTTAATTCTTTTACATTTATCAGGGGCCACAAGACTAGAGGGTCTTTAGGACACCTCTAGTCTTCGGGACCCTGGGCTGCAGCCCACACTAGCCCGTATGTAAATCCGGCGTTGGGTGACGGTTACACCCTGTTTTACCATATTGCTGTAATTTTGTGTATAAAAAAAAAAAAGCCCCTAAACATCATGTACACCTGTTCCGAAAGCACTGAACGTCAATAAGATAGAAACGACTGTCGTAATTAGGTCAGTAGATTTGATTCGCACCATATTTGGTAAAACTTCACGAATTAGGTCATTATATTGTCATGTTTTAACTATGCCTGTTTGTGGGAAGCTCCTAGGTCACACTGACCTTATTGTCAGAATCAAACCCGTTTGTCCTTTTATTACCAATCTTTTATTGATAAACGTTATGTCGACAAAATAAGATTGGATTTAAAGAAGCATTACGCCGCAGAATGTAAACGTTGCTGTTTTACGGCCACCTTTGTCCATGAGTTAGGCTAAACAGGCCGAGCGACCTCCAAAGGTAATGAGGCGAAGTGAAAGATGAAACACCCGTCTGACAATAGCCCGGCCGCGGTTTGAACCCAGGTCGTTACACCGTAGAAGATGAGTTGGCTGACAGTATAAGGCAGCCTTAGTAATATTATGGTATATTCTCACCTAATATATTTGTGATATTATTTTGTACAGTTCAACATAACACTTTTTTACGGCTAGTCATCCATGTTAATTTTTATTGATGGTGCTGATTGCTTTATACCGATATTATATTGTCGTATATTATATATTCACGGCATGTGTATTATGTGTCCTCTTCTTTTGAAGGCTAAAAATAACCCAGACTTTGAATTGCAATAGAACATAGGCCAGCTACATTTCCGTGGAGCTAACGTTGAACCTTACCGACTGTTGCGGTGTCAAACACCCACAACCGGCTGTTTAAAAGAGCATGGTATACTCCATAGGCTGTTGATTTTGTCCCCATTGATCTATAGTCGACAGGACAGAACTTAACTTGTACGAGACCGATTATAGCCACGTGTGTGTGCGCGTGTGTCGATAAGATATGACTAGGCAGCTTAATATGCAAACAAATCGCTCCGAGTCCTTTGATCCGGTCCGCACGTCGCCAATTGTGCCAGGTATGAGCGTATCTCGGAAACGGGTCAACCAGGATCGAGGGTGACGGGCAGAAATCCGGCGATTGTATCCGCCGCCATCAGTCATCGAACGGGATCGTATTACTTATACTAATCGACCTTTAGACAATATCGTTTCCTTCCTCGTCGAGTTCATCCCGGTGCGAGCTAGTAATGTGATTTGATTGACGGCGCCATATTGTCGAATGATCCGAAGGTGATTGGTCTCGTAATTAGCCTAAATTAATATGGACGCAGATCCACAGATCCGCGTAACAAATAATTTTTCCTAGCGCATAATCGATGTTGAGTCATATTCTTTTTTGCCTGAGCGATAATATAAAACCTCTTTATGTAGAAACAAAACCGCTGCCATTTAATTATCTCACAGGCTGACATTGGCAAATGAGGGAACTGCTTTATGTACGCCATACGTGATTGGCTGGCTGTATCTGGGTGGCTTTTTTCGGCTCAATTTGGCTCAGTTTGGGCTACATTTCTAGTCATCTTTGGCCATGTAATTAAAGTGCAAACAGAGCTTCCGACGAGCGTAATGATTATTTTCTAGACAGGTGCGTTTCAGTGCAAGTATCCAGTACGTGATCGGGTGGCACAAATTGGAGACGATGGCTAGGACTGACCTTTAAAAAACATTTTTTTTGTACTAGTATTTAAGTGGTGTCATTGTTTGTGGTGTTGGTGAATCAATAATGCACGGAAGTACACGGCAAAATGAAGTCTATGAATGACAATGCTCAAAACATACGGTACAGAGAGATAGTGACGGATGTTCATTCGGCTCTTAACAGTGCCTGGGATGTGTTTGGAAATAGTTGATGAGCGACCGAGAGGGGGGGGGGAGTGGGAGAGATGCACGCACGCACGCACACACAGAGACACACACAGACATACACAAAGGGAGAGGGAGGGTAAAGGGAGGGGAGGGGGAGTGGGAAGAATGAGCTGATGTTTGGCGACCTCTCTTGTGCACATAGTATGCTAAACGGACCGAGCAACCCCCTAAAGGTGATGTTAAATCCGAAACACACAATCAGGCCTGAATTTGAACTCAGATGGTAGATTTCTGTGGCAAACCGCTCTACCACTTGAGCCGTAAATCTTCGGGCAGCCTCGTTTCAGATAGTGCCCCAATACAGATTATCAATGTTTTATTTCACGTTAATAGTCAGCTTAGTGCGTTGGATGTCAAATTGGTTTATCAATGTTTTATCTACACAAATGTTTCTCGTTTGCTCCCAGTATTATAGCTATTTCCTCTGGGTCCAACTCGCCCTTTAGTCGTCAGTCAAGTCTGATATGGCAGCGTGTATATACTATAGACAATATTCGCTCGCTTCCTGCTAGTGTCATCCACATACTGTACGAAAATACAACAATGCATCTGATAAGGCTTCGGAAAAATATCTATTTCCTCTCATAACAGCCATTTTCGAACAAATGGATATATTATCAACGTCGTATGACATCCGTTGTGTATTGGTATAGTTTTTAGCATAGCTGTTCCGTATAGCCGATGTTTTAACCCCCCCCCCTAGCGTAATGGCTGTGTTGTGACACTTCGTAGTTATACACGAAGATAACGGCCCTGAATAATGCTCCCTTTGATGTCTCTTGACGACAATCAGGTTATTTTTACGTAAGCCGACTCGACAATGTAATATTTTCTTTATTGTCCGAATGACCATTAATACCATTAATAACCTATTAGAACTAATCCGTTGATTATAAACGGGTTTTATTATATTCGCATAACGAGATTAACTAACACGCGATCAGTTTCGAAGTGTTTTTGAGAACATACTGGAAACGTTTATACGATTTCGAACCCGGGAAATTTAGTGTTTTGAAAACTATATAACGAAATTTATACCACGAAATCTCGCTTACAGCGAAGTGATTTTTTGATTCCAGCAGCATTAAATCAATATAAATCGCGCTGGTTATAACGAAATACGATGTTTGAAATTTCAATTGTCAGTCAGTTCAACGACCGTTGTGATAATTGCAATCGTAAATGCAGCAACCAATTTGACACATGTCACGTCAAAGGGTATTGTGGTGTATGATAAACTACGAACTTTGGTTTGGCTTACCGAACCTGTTTAAATGGAGACACTTTTCTATCAGTAATCAAATATCGCAATGACTAGCAAACGTAAACCAGTATCTCTTAACACAAAGTTGCAAGCTCAGCAACAGTTTAATTCAAAGAATCAGTGTCCTGTAACAGATTGTTTTGAAGGAGAATGTAGAAATAAAAGATGAAAGAATTTTTGGTTTTCATCATCCAATCAAATAATAGAAATACATTTGCTCCGTGTCTTAAAAAACGAAATGAATTCCCAGTCCCCTCGAATTTCGCTTTAACCAACTTTTACTGTATTAATATTATTACTAGTAGTAGCAGCAGTAATAGTAGTCGTGATAATACAAGTATTTCTTTACTATTTTACGGTATATTTTGTTACTAAATACTCCCAGTAGAAGTCGTGATAGTAGTCGCAGTAGTAGTAGTAATGGCGGCAGAAATAATAGTAATAATAGTAGCAGTAATGACGTGTTATCTGTATCTATATTAGTAGTTGCGATACCAGCAGCATCAGAAGTAATTCCTGAAAAATTCATGCACTGATGTCCCGAGGCTAGATATTTGTTCCTTCTAATTCTGTCTTCGTTTTTGTTTCCATAACACAGATAGTAGGACTTCTGATCACTAGATGTCACCACGGTAGTATTGTTTTTGTGGCATCATTTATTCTATTGACGTCAGAAAAGCTTATCATAACTATGGCGTTATCTATAATCTGTATTATGTCATACGTCTTCATCCAGGATGTTATGTGTCTTATCTCTCATTATCAAATATTTGGCCGTAACATGACAAAATACCGGCAGATATATATATATATATATATATATATATATATATATATATATATATATATATATATTATAATACACACTCTGAGTACACACTTAAGATATATTGTATCTGGGTTTAAACGTTTGTTAAGATCATTAAATATTTGTTAAGATAAGCGGTGTTAACTTATGTGGTACTCACTAGGCGCGCTGCGGATGCGCTAGATAGCGCGTCTTGACTGAAGACACGTGGGAACTGTGCATTTAACGCAGCAGTTCACAGGTTTGGGAACATATTGTCGCAATAGATGAGAAGCGTACTGTAAAGTTGGAAGTTTGTAATGAATATTTTTGATATGGTCTTATCAGTAGGGATGCTGTGTTATACCTGCACAACTCTTTATAATAATAATAATTATTATTATTATTATTATTATTATTATTTTTCATCATCATCATCATCCATCTTTCATCGTATCATAGAACAACTTGTAATAAATCAGATCAGGTCATTTATCTATGGTTTTTATCTTTGTTGACATAGAAATATATATATATATATATATATATATATATATATATATATATATATATATATATAAGAGAGAGAGAGAGAGAGAGAGAGAGAGAGTGACAAATGGACCAAAGGACAGGCCAACAGGCAGATAGACAGACAGACAGACAGACAGACATACTGACGCACGCATAAATAGTTCGATAGAGACCGACATACATACGCCATTAACTTCTGACAGTGCACGTGGCTCAACCATTATGTAATATACCTCCCCCTTCCCTCATACATATCGACGAGAAAGCAACACCAAAACCAAATAACAGACATACTAAATGCCGAAAGGATCTAAAAGAAAGAAACAGACGCACAAACAGTTCAATAATCACGGATTAATCAGATTTTTTATGAAGCCAGCTTAATTATTTCAAACAGACTGCCCAAACCACTTTCCAACCCCCCCCCCCCCGCCATCTCCGACTTTTCTATTCACCACCCCTCCTCCTCCTGAAGTCAGAAATATTTTTGACGATTTTTGTTTTGAGCCAAAAACTTCATTCGGTGCTTTCTTTTATAACTTCCAGACGTCGTCCTTGTGTTAAGTCTGTCTCAATAACGTAAACGTCGCGTTTTTTATTGCAGTTTCGATCCAGATTATAGAACAGGTAATTCAGTGTATTGTGGATTTTTCCCGACGATTGCTCCAGACGATGGCCGAGATTTTAGTACTTATAACAATCGTTTATAAACGATTTTCGGAACAAGTAAGTACGCGCCAACTTCAGCCAGAAACAAGTTCCTGACACCGCACAGGGGCTGAAACGAATCAGCTCTTCACCTATTAGCGCTCATGTTGACTTATCGGCGCGATTTATTTGCCATTCGGGATTTTTAGAGTGAATTGGCCAGACGTCGGATACGTAGATCCGACGGGTTATTCTTGATCGGATTCGAGTTACCAGTCCGAAACCATTTATCAATGGATGAAACATCCCACGGATTTCGTCCGAAATGGGATTCGAGCCTGTAGTGCCGCAGTATGCTGCGCTACCGATCTCTCTTCTACAATGTCCCGGCGGGATTGCGATGCGCGAGAGTATTTATTTTTGTTCGTGCCGAACACTAGGCGACATTTGTCGCGATTATGCGGATTGATATTATCTGCGAGATTGATAATGTTATCAATTGTTAATGTCCTTTGTTCCGTCGCTGGTGGCTATAGTTTAAAGCTAATTCGGTTTCGTCATTTCGTCTCGTTATGTTCTAATAATTATTGCCTTGAGTCGCGCGTATCTGAAGGGGGAGGGTGGGTGGTGGGTGGTTCATCGAGCTTGCACGGTAGACGTCGGACATGTTGTGATAACTAACTAAAATCGTCTCGTTGCTGTTGTTGTTGCTGTTGTCTGTGTAAACGAGGGACAAGGCGACTTTTGGAGATTCAAACAAGTATACATCAGACAGAGCTTATACGAGCCAAAACGTTATACACGTTGCACATCAGATGGACATAGGCACACTCAGATGCGGTTGCCCTTACACAGTGTGTATAGGGCAGTTATACCTCGAACATGTGTTCCTTGGGGTATACCTGAATTCTGGTGTGTCGGACGGGTGGTTGTACCTGGGTAATACCATCCGGCAGATAAGGATTATTTAGGGCGCGAAAGACGATCCGTAGGATGACAAACGGCCGGGACACAGTTTAGACGCGGCGGGATCCCAGGAATATAATTTTAATGAGTTACATCTTTTTAGCGCTGGTCCCTGCGGGGAACGTAATTCGCCATCTCTTATAGTTTCGCGCTACCGAAGAGATCGGCCTGGAAGTAGGGGCGTACCTTTGGTGCGTCGTTGGTGGTGCCGAAAAGGTGATATATCGGGGTGATATATCGGTCTCTTCCATGGTAAGGCATTTACTGGACGCTTCCATAGAGAGTCGCACTTCGGCTTTACGTCGAACACGTGACCAAAGTCGCTTAGTCGGTCATCTAGTTCCCCTTTTGCCGTCTTGCCATCCATAATTTAGAAGTTCCGAGCGCTCACTCACTCACCTACTTACTCACTCTATATAGAGCGAACTCTATCCTACAGAGAGCTGTATTCCAGCCAGCTATAGCCTATAGTTCAGCTTGGATATCCCAGGGATACGAGAACATCCTCCACCCTCCCCGCTCCAGACTTGGTGTATCGTTCATCCATCATTCTGGCGAGTACCATTTTTCATTGTCACAGTTTTGTCTTAGTAATAAATGATGGCCCACTTTGTTTAAGCCATATTTAGTTTAAAAATATATATATATATATATATATATATATATATATATATATATATATATATTTGTGTGTGTGTGTGTGTGTGTGTGTGTGTGTGTGTTTGTGTGTGTGTGTGAAATCACCTCATCTAAGATGAAGCTCCAGGTTTCAACAGCACATTGTTCCAACACTGAGCCCACTATTCCGACAGCCTATTGTACCGACACCGCCAATATTCTAACAACCCATTATTGCGACGCCCCCCCCCCCCTTCCACTGCTTTATCCCAAGAAACTCAACTTCAGGAACAGAAGCAGGATGTCTGATTGTGGGCCGCGTGTTACCGACATCTCTTACAGCGATCACTGACAGTGACATCGACACACAATGCGCCATTGGTTGTTTTCCACCGAACAGCTCCTAAATTACTATTTTATATCTACCTAGTGTTGTACAGTGGATATCGTACGAGCTAGATGTCTATTTCCTGTGTAAGGTTTTCTGGTGTAGTTCCAATTCGGCAATCCGATCAAAACACCGACTACTGGGTCGAAATTCCGGGGTCGGAACATAGGGATGTCGGGATGTTGGCTGTTCGGACGATGGGCCGTGATGATTGATGTTTTACGGCTACTTTTGTGCACAAGGTAGGCTAAATGGGCCGAGCGACCTCCAAAGGTAATGAGACGAAGTGAAAGACGAAACAACCTTCAGATATGTCCACGTCGGGATTCGAACACGGCTGGTAGTGATCTGTGGTCCTACACGCTACCGCTAGACCACTGAGGCGCCCCACGATGGGCCGTGAAGAGGATGTGATAAAAACAAGTTGTACGGCTGTTTGATTGATGGCGAAATGTTTGTTTGGTCCTTGTCCATTTATTTGGTGTCATAAAGTTTTGTTATATTTATTACATCAATCACACAAAATGTCGGAACATTGGGCTGTGTGATTGATGTAACAAAATGTCGGAACATTGGGCTGTGTGATTGATGTAACAAAATGTCGGAACATTGGGCTGTGTGATTGATGTAACAAAATGTCGGAACATTGGGCTGTGTGATTGATGTAACAAAATGTCGGAACATTGGGCTGTGTGATTGATGTAACAAAATGTCGGAACGTTGGGCTGTGTGATTGATGTCATAAACTATCCAAACATTGGGTTGTGTTATTGATTTCAACAACTTTCAGAACATTGGGCTGTTTGATTGATATAATAAAATGTCGGAACATTGGGCTGTGTGATTGATGTCACAATTCTGAGGAATATTACGCTTTCAGAACATAGGGCTGTTTGATTTACGTCATGGATTATTGGAACATTCGGCTGTCGGAACGTTGGGCTGTCGGAACATTGGGTTGTTTTATGTTGTCCCAGAATAAACTTTCGGAACAACGAACTGCTAGAACATATTTACTTGGCTGGCACTTGAGTGCTTGTGGACGAGTGCTGATGGGCCTGCACATTCGTATGTATTTTATTCTAATTGCGTCTAGCTGGGAGGTCGTATAGGTCACATTTACCAAATTGCTGACGTGGTTCCAATGAATTACCTATCGCACAAACGGAAACGGAATAATACAGTAACAATCATCGAAATTATACAAATGTCACGCCACTTAAATGTCTCGCCTGCATTTTGGTAATTTAACAAAACAAAAAATCCATTTATTGCTGTGTTTCGGCGACTGCACACGTTAAAATATGACAGGAATGTACTGAAGATCTTGTTTCGGGGGAGCTAGAATTTGGGGAGACATGTGGGTGTAGCTCTTGCAAGAATGGTTTGCATCCGCTAAAATTTAACTATTCTGGACAATAAGAGGTTTGTTTGAGTAGTCTTAAACATACATATCTGAGACGTTCAAACACCAATTAAAAATCGTTTTTTACTTTTGACTTATCTCCAAAATCAACTCTCTCTCTCTCTTCTCTATATATATATATATATATATATATATATATATATATATATATATATATATATATATATATATATATTCACTGCCTCTTCCACTAAGTCTCGCTCTTTTAATATGTCAACGTCATAAGGATGTCTGAAGACAAATTACCCATTTTATAAAAGTTCCGACTTTATAATGGAAACATTTCTAACGAGAGACTTCCCTTCCCTTTTCATCATATCTAAGTGGCGATGTCTGTATATGACAAATATTAATATCAAATCTATTATATACATATTGGTGTGATGTATAATACCCTGACGTTTTTTATTGTCCTGTCTCTTAAACAAGGAAAGGGTACGTAAACAAACAATTGAACTGAGTGAGTGAGTGAATGAGTGAGTGAGTGAGTGAGTGAGTGAGTGAGTCGATTTGTCGATGGAGACATAAATATGTGACATTTTAAGATGATATATCAAACAATCTTCTTCACAAGCAAGCCAGTTATATTATATTATATTATGATAAGATGAACAAAAGCATCAACGACATAAATAACAACTGAAATAATTAATAAAGTAACATCAAATGCAACAACAACAGCAGCAACAACAACAACAACAACAATTATACTACAAACGTCTGCGAGCAAGTGTTTTCACCTTAGCCGTTAACAGGTCGTTTATAAACATTAAAAATGGAAGCTTTCATCAAGGTAGACATTGTTTCTGCTGCAGTACATCACTTCTCTGTCAATGTGTTTTTGTTGGGAGTTTTTAATCATCTTCTGCTGATGATTAAAATGTCTCGGCAAACACAAAGATCAAGGTATATTAACACCTGCTTAAGATGAAAGGTTGCTTGCTAAAAATCAATCGCGGGATGCCATCAGATTGGTTAAACCTACGTGTGGTCTGATGAATCTGTGAAATAAATAGCACGTGACCTTCCGCCCTTCATAATCTTCCCCATTTCGATGGTGTTCTATTAAACAGAGATCCGCCTCACTGTAATACGCTATCATCAATCAATCAACAATTATTATATATTTCGTGGGCGCATCCAAGACGCAGTTATACATATTAGGAGGGACCACTCCTGGAAACATTTCATTTGTGTTTGTTAACAATAGGTGATATACAGCGACTGGTTTGGGTGATATTTAAGACGAAAGCTTTGTCATAGAACGTATTCGCGATATGCGGTGCAATATACCCGATAAATATTGTGTTGTGTCATTTGTCAAACCATTTTTGTTTGTTTACGCAATTTGACACATCCGGTACATTCTATCAAGACGTATGCTCACCCAGCTTATTGCCCCGGGGACTCTCTACAAACATAGACTAGCAGCCATGGCTCGCCTTGATGGAAACAGGGTGTATCAGTGCCACCGTTTGGCCAAAACATCTGATGGCACCAAGTGCGTCATTGTGTGCGTACGATTCTGATGTGTCAGCCTTTTTATTCGAAATAGTGGGGCGTCTCCGTGGTCTAGTGGTAGCGTGTTGAACCACAGATCACTACCACTCGGGTTCGAATCTCGGCGTGGGCATATCTAAAGATTGTTTCATTTTTGACTTCGCTTCATTACCTTTGGAGGTCAATCGGCCCATTTAGCCTACCATATGCACAAAAGTGGCCGTAAAACATCAATCAATCAATTAATCGAAATAGTGAGATTTCATAGTACGTCGGAATACTGGGATATCGTAAATTGAGAGTAGCCACTGACGCAGACAGACACACGAACATACTGACGGACATACTGACTCGAACATTCCATTACACGTGTAATATTTAGATGAGGAACACGTATTTAAAGATATTATAATTTTATCATTTATTGTTGTTATTGATCCGATCCGCCATTACTGTCTAAAGTAGACAGTAGCGGTGATAGGCATTTTGTAATATTGTAGTATTTCACTAACATCGGCGATGGTTTTATATCGATTTGTGTCAAGGTGATATCAACAGATATATTGAATTACTCTCTCTCTCTCTCTCTCTCTCTCTCTCTCTCTCACACACACATACACACACACACACACACACAACACACACACACACACACACACACACACACACACACATATATATATATATATATATATATATATATGGATTTAGGCGTCTCCATGTAACTTATCTAATAAAACGTTACGGCACAAACATCTAGCACTTGGTTTCAAACAGCAACCGATCTATATTTCAAGGGTTTTCATCTTAAGACTACGGCCATTTAGTTACTGGTAATCAAACACCAGAACATCTCTCTCTCTCTCTCTCTCTCTCTCTCTCTCTCTCTCTCTCTATATATATATATATAATATATATATATATATATATATATATATATATATATATATATATTAGAAAACAGATAAATGCCATTCTTTCTCGTTGAAGAACTATATCTATCAACTTTGTGCAAACAATGTGCATAGAGTATTTTCAAGGATCTGATTAGTTTACATATTAAGATCCTTGCTATCTTTCTATGTGAAAATATTTTGATAACGACCGTCTTCTGACCCAGGCATAGTATATTAAGATGATATATATTTGGAACATTATTGTGCAATGATTTAGGGACTGATGTGCTTCTATATTAAAGTCTCTATCAGAGTGAGTCAGTAAATGAGTTTGTGGGTGAGTGAGTGAGTGAGTGAGTGAGATTTTGTTTATTCTCGATAAGTTGACAAGATGTAAAATCCCAAATGGTAAAATGGAGTTCAAACTCCAACTTTAAGATATACAATGCAGGCCTCTATCAGCTGCGCTAAAGCAATATCACATGCCACAAAAGGATTTTCAGCAGGTTAACTGGTTTCGAACCCAGAACCGAACTTTCAATAAAACAATCACATGCTTGATACTATGCTAGCTTAGCAATGGCGCAGCCCCCACACACACGCGCGCGCGCACGGCACACACACACACACACACACACACACACACACACACACACACACACACACACACACACACTTCAAAACAACCAGAACAAAACAGCACGAAATATATCATTTTCTCGGCTATATAACCAGATGTTACACAGCTGGGTGTAGGTTTATATATATAGCTCTGGTCTCATTTTATTATACACAATTCCATGTGTGTTCTATACACAGCTGACTGCACATTTTCAATACAGTCATATCTGTATGGTTCATATTGAGCTTTATGACCAGATTATAGCGGACCAGTTTTTACTGATTGACGTGTATAGATTATGTTAGCTTTGTTTTCCCTTTTCTTTGATATTGCCGAGGTTTTCCTTTTTGTTATATTATTAGGAAATTATCCATCTCTAGCCAATTCTCTCAGGAATGTTGCTTTCTTTTTAATTAGCTGCATCAGTTTGCCGGTTACTTTATTATGGACATGAAAGGATTTTCGATTATTTCCTTTTTGATAATAAACTATCTACGTTGATGTCTCATTTTGTTGTGAAAAAAGTAAATTCAAGCCATAAATATATGAGAGCGAAGTTCGCCGACATCACCGAGTTCTGAATCTCGAAATATCTAAATACAAATCTCATTCGAATAGTCCAGTTTATGGATATAATGATGTCCCTGTAATAACTCTAAAATTGGAATAGGTCAGATCTTTCAATGTTAATGTGAAACTGTTTATCACGAGCCGTCTATTTAATGTAAAATGAAAACAAAAGAAGAAATCACAAAATCTTAGTAGCTGTTATCTATGAACAATGGACATTCTCGCGATCGAAATGGTAGCGTGGTTGATCACATATCTCCAAGGTCCGGCTTCAGCTCCCGGCCTGATGAGTGTTTCGTCCTTCATTTTATCATGCTCCCTTCATCGATTTGCCCGGTTCAGTTAGCGTGCCATATTGCTAATGTGTCCATAAGCCAATACAACGCACATTTGCGGTTTATGATTGATTTTATTACATCTGTGTGCCGTAATATCTTGATGCCATACTTCTAGCATATAAAATGCCGTGTCATTGTTGTTACAAATGTGAAGTAATAGGGATATATTGGGAATTCAGCAAATAGGCAATGTCGCTGTTCAGGCAGTAAAGCTATCACACCAGTGGTTCCATTAATCCGACACCCCAATTATCCGACTGCTTGTTTTATGTCACTGGTTATGCAACACACTGTTCCGACAATCTAAAATTCCGAGTGTTTGTTCTATGACATCGGTTCCGCGGCATCAAACTTCCGAAAGATCATGGGTAGGAAAATGCATAGAATAGAATAACGTGAATGAATATATGCCATTACTAATGAATGAAACATCGCTAACCGTTGACAGTAAATGTCATGTAAATGTACTGTATAGCTCTGCATAGATAGAAATATATATCTCTGTAACGCATTACCGTCAGCCTACAATATTAATATAGGATAACACGCATCTGACGGTTAGACACAATATTTCTCCTCACGAAGTCGGTCTCAATTTCTGCCAAATAGTGTCTGAACATTGAGTTATCGGAAGAATGGGTCGTCGGAACATGGAACAAACTCCCGTAATACCGCATTGACTCATATTGAACTGGGCTACCTAAGGTTGTCGTCTAGAGTTCTAAGCGTGAAGACAAAAAGACAATATTTCATTTGAGCTTCGTTAACTCACTCGTCTCCGGTATGATGTTCTGTGATTGGTTGCCGACGATCCAGATGAAAGGATTTCCTTCTGGATCAAAGCGGCTAGACTGCTATTTTCACCAGGATCGACAATGGCGAGTATTGTCGACGATAACAATCTCCTCTACACTCTGACATCGGCTGTAATGCGGCAGCGATCTGGATCTGAAACTGGAGCGAACAGATTGAATTGATTGGTGTTTGCTTGGATGAATCACACGCACGCACGCACGCACACGCACGCACGCACGCACGCACACACACATACACCACAATACACGCACACTAACACATAGATTGAGAGACAGGGAGAGAGAGAGACAAGAGGGGCTGAGCCTTCTGGTCGCCTTTCAGGGAACTATATTCATTTGTGGGAGAAGTGTTGTATTACTAATGTCTCTTGAGAAATCCGGGGAGGGGGAACCTTTCTGTATTACACTCCATTTTCGAAGGATTGGTGTATCTCAATTCTTCTAGCCAACTAAAAGCTAACCTTCTCATGGTGATGGAGAGGGTGTAGGAGGGAGGGTGTGGTGGTCGGGGGGAGGGAATGCCTGTTTATATGGATATATGGATGATATCTTATTAGTTAGGATCGATCAGGATATCATTCATCAAATCAGTACCAATTTATGATCACGTGATCTGAATTTACGTCATGAAGATCGCCGATCTCTTGCCATAAAATGGTAATGAGCTTTATTTAAGCTGATTTATTCTCTCTCTCTCTCTCTCTCTCTCTTGCGCGCGCGCTTGTGTTTGTATGTATTCGTGTATGTATGTACGTGTGTGTGTATATATATATGTGTGTGCATGTATGTGCGTGTGCGTGTACGCACTTTAGCAGTGTCCGAAACATGTGGACCATTCATCAGAGGGTTTAATATTTTTTATACTGACACGGATTAAGTCCCATCAATTTCATCGACCTAGGCGCGTCTGTCTGATGTGTATATGCGTGTGTACGTGCGTGGATAGGTGGGTGCGTGCGTGGATGTGTGAACCCATCCATTTTTATGTTCGTGTTCATCTGTTCGTGTTTATGAACACATTTTCATAGAATCACGACTACCGGGAAGAGAGGAACTTCTTGCAATAAATCATATCCTATTTCATTCCAGTGTTAAATCTTCACTCCAAAGGTGGCCCACCTAAAGCCACTTCCGGTGTCCTATTATAACACACTGACAACAAAAACCGGTAGCTTATAGCTGTGTTAGGTAGCTTATAGCTGTGTTGGTAGTTTATACCTGTGTTTTGTAGCTTATGCCTGTGTTTGGTAGTTTATACCTGTGTTTGGTAGCTTATACATGTGTTTGGTAGCTTATACATGTGTTTGGTAGCTTATACCTGTGTTTGGGAGATTTGTTTCTCTTGGCTGACGGCACTCGGTTATGTGTCCAAGGTATGGCCAGTACCCAGGTTAGACAACTCAACTCGACTAATCCCTGTATCATTTCCTGGAGGGTCTGAAACCTTCCGCAGTGAAATAATTCTAAAGATAACTTCGATGAGCAAATCTAATCAGAGTGTGACAAACTGGTGACACACATTCCGGGTACCTGAAATATTATTCGTTTTACTTGACGGTAGTACACTAATTCACGATGTTGGCGGATGTAATGCTCTAAGAAAGATATCTGTCTCAGAATGATTATCCTTTGGAATGATTTTCTATGAGAATCATTCCACGCGAGGTTTATTGTACTGAAGCGTCAGATATATACCTATCTCTGGGAGGTTTATCCTGCATCCAGCCTAGTGTGTCTGTAGTGTAGTCCGCTCTACGTGCCGACAATTCATTGTTCAGACAATCCATGTTTCCGACAGCACGACTGTTGTTCGACAAAAGTGCAAAGGGGCCCTTTTTACACCCCCCCCCTCACCCGTATCTAAAACAAGACAACTCGACCTCAAGGGTAGAAATCGGTTGTCTACACTTGAGATTTATGTCATCAATACGCCCACTGATATCTGATGCCTTCCCAAATAATCTCCCACCCCATAACTGTATATTAACTCATAACTCAAGATAGGAATGTTCCGATGAGGCAATGGATGAAGTACTGCGCTGCAACATTCCAGGTTCTGGTTTCGAAGCCGACTCATATCTATGTATGCGGGGGATGTTTCGCTAATTAGTCGCCCGTCAGCCAAATGTCTCCAGTGTGATCAGTGACGAGGCTAAACAAACTAATCAATCAACCAATCAATCAATCAATCAATCAATCCCTCATAACTCTAGCTGATATTGTTTACCTGCTATATCTGAAACGTAGCACAGCTCGATAACATCTGACCTGTTAACTTAACGTACGGTATAGCTCTCATAGATACATTTTATTTGATTTTGTTTATATATGTTACCATGAGATCTTTTAGAATCTAAAGCTGGGATTTCAAACAAAATCAATCCCAGACGTTTAAAGATATAATTATCTACGCTATTTGAAATAAAACCGGGATTACTCTACCATAAAGCCAAAATACATTGTGCCTAGACATCAAACTGTCGGAATATTGCACCGTCGGTTCACTAGGCGTGCGGGAAGACGATGTCGTAAATAACTAACTTGTAATATTGGGCTATCGGCATACTGGGAGTGTGGACCGAGTTTATGGGAACTAACGCGTCGGAATTATGGGATGTCGGAACAGTGGTTGGACTAGTGGCTTTTGTCGGAAAATTGGAGTTTATATCCTACAGGTTGCCGGCTGTTCCTGTGACGGATAATTCACATTATGAATTGATATTATTTGGTACGGTACTAAACACACACACACACACACACACACACACACACACACACACACACACACACACACACACACACACACACACACACACACACACACACACAAACACACACACACACACACACAGAGAGAGAGAGAGAGATAGAGAGTAAATAATTTGGCCAAACCCCTACCAATCCCTTAACAAGATTACGTATTACAAGTAGATTATAATCGATCCTGAAGGACACAATGTCAGTCAGATTACTTTGCAATAAAAGCTAATAAGGTCGACTATTTTTAGCCTTATATTGGTTTTTGCCATCGCAGAAGGATAATGCCATTATTACCGCTCGATCGAATCTTATCACTTACTACTGTCTATATGGGAATACATGGAGGTAGAGAAACATACAGGCAGACATACAGACAGACACACAGAGGGACACACACGCGGGCACGCATGCATGCACAAACACAATTTGTAGCTCGGGCGAGTGAATACGTATGTCCATGAATACATTCATGAATCCGTGCGTGAATGATTGCTCGTATCTCAGTGGGAAAAAAACTGCATTTTATATATATATATATATATATATATATATGTGTGTGTGTGTGCGTGTGCGTACTTATTATTAAATGGGAATGTATGCACCTATGTACCCAGTCTATGCATATTCATATATATATATATATATATATATATATATATATATATATATATATATATATCAAAGCATGTGATCCGACATACTTGACGCTGTATAGAACCCCGAAGCTAATAAATAAATAACACAGTTATACAAGCTAATGGAGAGGCCATATTACGATAACATCTAGACAAACACATCTGATTTGTCTTGACATGAGCATAATGTTTACAGCGTAACCATGGCTACGACTGGATCGCCCCGATTAATGGACTCGATGCATTTAATTATTTTTCCCATTACGGGAAGTACTACATCACGTGTCGCCGATCGTAGGCACGAGACGGTGAGGTTTATCAACAACAAAAAACTCGTAAAAAACGGTAAATTTAGGTAATCACTTTATCACAATTTATTTCCTTTCAGTGATATATCACTACTACCCCTCGCGGTCCATTTTGTAGCAAAAAGGCAGAAGTAATTTTTGTCCACATGATTGCAAAATGTTTGCACAATGAAGTATTCTCTGACGTTATTAAGGCAGTACCGTGATGGAACACGAAATCGAAGCATTCTTTTAAAAATTATATTGCTATTTCAGTATTAACCCCATCGCAATATTATGATTTCGCAAGCCTTACAGGGTTAAGTTATCGAAATTGTATCACAAAACATATCCAAAGCGGTGTCGCAACGTTAATATATCAGATGGACAATGCTCTCACCCTGTTGCTATACAGTATAACTATAGAACAATATAGCGTCACCTCCATGGGTCACGTCCGTTTGCAGGTTGCGTTTCACAGGGCTCGCTGAACCACATGATAAAACATTCTTTTGCCAATTTTGAGATAACGGAGATCACAATATGTTTCAAATATTGATAACATGTCTATTGCAGTTGGCAACTTCGTCAAATTTTCAATAATATGTATTTTTTTCGTGCAAAAATAAACTCCCAACCTTTTCCATACAATTAATCCTATCTATTAATACAAAAATAATTCTACGTTATATTTACTAAAAATGAAACTGCTACACGAACTTGTAGATCGATTTAGTTATGTGAAATCCCCAAAACGTAAATTTACAAACAATTAGTGAATTACAATATATCTATATTGCCTCGGTTCAAACCACGGTCCTGTTATGTCAAGAGTGGTGTTTCATCTTTCACTTCGCCTCATTACCCATTTTCCCCGCCATGTGCACAAAAGTGGCCGTAAACCAGCAACATTTTATAACAGTGGAGTCATATGACAACAGTATTTCACGTATTCTATCATATATTACTAAAGAAAATACTAACCAAACACCATCATTGTTATGCTGTACCGGTTCATATTGCGCCATGCCATCTGCCATTACACTGCAGAATCATCGTTTATCCTTATTTTTATACGGAACACCGTAATTTCAATATTGCGCATGCGCACCGATGGACCGTTCGGGAACAGCCTTATCTATCGGAAGTGACCGACTTCACCGGGCATTCCAGCTTCCGAGTCACGTGTTCGTCGATAGCGGCATGTTTATAACAATTAAGCCGACCCGGTTTAATCAGCTTTGTGCCGCTCATCATTACTGACACAGACGTGATAAGATCCAGAAAGGTTTACGATTATCACCTGTGTAAGGATTATTGACATCGAGAGTCAGCATGTTACATCTGAAACACGCGCTTCCTTGTGTGTTTTTTCTGTAATCATTTCTAAATGATGATGATGATGACGCTATTGTTACCGGGATGATTATTTGTCCGATTAAGATAAACGAGAATATGACGACATGATGACTGTATGATGATGATGATGATGATGATGATGATCACTTAGAAACAGCCTTGTGTATGATCTATGCAGATAATGTGTTATGATACTGTGCTGGTATTTCGAAACTATTATGATAATCAACTACATAATAACGGATCATGCGGACTATGTACACAATAATAGACACTATGGACTGAGTACACAATAATGGATCCTATGGTCTAAGCATACAATGATGGATCCTATGGTCTAGGTACACAATAATGGACCATATGGTCTAAGTACACGATAATGGACCCGATAGACGATGTACGCAACAATGATCACTATATGGACTGTACACAATAATGGTCACTGTGGACTGAGTATTCTCTGAGTGTTGACTGAGATACTGTGACAGTTCAGTCAGATCAGTCTGAATTTTTCTTCATCGTAACATTTAAAAAATCGTACGCAGCATCAGTTAAAATAGAGAATTTTCACATGCAATCTTCCATTACAAGATATTATAATTAATCACGCTTAAAGGAATTCGAAACTCGGTCTCTCCTTGAGCGGGGTTTCATATGTATCGCACGAAACGCAACCATTCTGGAGGTATTCCACCGTACTGAGCTTATACCGCCGTGAACGATAGTAAGTCATACAATCAACACACGGAATACTCCTGTGTCGTCAATAAAGTTTATGGAGCCCCACGGCGTCAGAATGCTGTGTGCGAGAGTCGTTCTTTGTGAACTGCGGACCGAGGCCGTTCTTCTGTTGTGCCTCTCCTCACCTCGCCCTGCCGTCGTCAATAGAGGGAGGGCTTGCCATAAAAACAGATGGCTCGGCTCCGGCTTTCCGTCTCTCAGTAAATTATTCATCAGAAGCCTATGGCGGTGAGTGTGTGTATGTGTGGTCGAGCGACACGCCTCGCACGTATAGTCGTCATACATATTGTAACGTATACATCGACTCGACTATCTCCAACTAACGCAGTCTGACGTTCTATAATGGACGAGCAAGGTCGTAAACAAAACAAAAAAACAATTGGCCGCCAGGTGGCTGATGAAAAAAAGGTCCAGATTATAGTCCCATTATCCCATCACGTTTAGATAACGCTTCTTCTATTCATCACTTATCTTATCGCCTATTGTAGTTACAGCTGCTGCTGCTCTTTTACTACTACTACTACTACTACTACTACTCTTACTACTTCCACTACCAAAAGGATTATCTTGCTATAAGAACAACAGCTACTACCGCTACTACTATTATTATAACTACAATAAAAACAACAATAGCTACTTCTACGAATACTACAACCACAACAACTATTACTACAAGTACTACTACTATTACTACTACTTGGGACTGTCTTAATAAAGGTGTTAGTGAGGGTCAATCTAGCCAGTAGGGGGCACCAGCAACGTTCATTTATAATTAAATCAACAAAACTATCCTCCTCTGGTCCTAACGGGGTGGGGGGGCGGTGTCCTTCTATTCGAAGTACCCAAGAGACGTATTAGCTCTCACTCCCGCTGCTACTCTTACTGTTGCTGCTATTACTACTAATAACTACCACTTTTATTGCAACCACGACTACTATTAATACTACCGTTATTACTACTACGACTACTACACTACTACTACTATTACTACTACTACTACTATTATATATATATATATATATATTATATATATATATATATATATATATATAAAGTATATAAAGAGCCAAATTAGCTAAAACGGTGTTACACAGGTGAAGTGTGCATACTTATATATCAGTTGGAAAATATATGAATCTTATCAGCCGACCAAATCTACTATCTGCCTTCTTCTTTTGCAGATCGTCATCAACATAATCGTGACGGTAGTCACCCCGCCAGACGTCGAGCTGCGGATGGAGAAGGTGCTCGAGCCGTACGTCGAGCTGGCCTGCTCGTGCCCGATCCACGGCTTCGTCATAGCGCTCTCGTTCAACGTCCTGCTCGTCATGGTGTGCTCGTATTACGCCTTCAAGACGCGTATGCTTCCGGACAACTTCAACGAGTCGCGCTACATCTCGCTGTGCGTCTACACGACGATGCTGATCTGGCTGGCCTTCCTGCCGAGCTTCTTCACGGCGACGCTGGCCTTCTACGAGCTGATCCTGCTCTCGTCGGCGCTGCTGCTCAACGCCTCGGTGATCCTGATCTGCCTCTACACGCCGCGCATCTACGCCATCTACACGGGAAAGACGAACATCGTGCTCGCCTTCAAGTCGGCCAAGAACAGCAACAGCGCCGTCTACCGGGCGCCCGGAACTAGCCAGAACGACACCGGCATCGACGAGCAGCGGACGGAACTGGATCTGACCGACTTCGGCAACACGAACAGTAACGAGGCCAGCTCCAGCAGTCACGACTGAATTGTCCGCTGCCGATCCTCTATCAGGCCGCTGATTGGTCGACAGAGCTCACGTGATCCAGCATTTCCTCACGCTGGAGGAATCGTTTTCGTTTTCCATTTTCATTTCAAACTTTGACGTCAGTTATTATTATTATTATTATTATTATTATTACGCGCGCTATCATGGTGGAACAAAGAATTTCATGTGTACTAAACTATTTACCCAAAATGCTCTCACTTCAGCTATTCAACCTATTATATGCATGCTCATGACTAAATAAGATTTTTTAATTGCTGGTCTTAAATTGTATGCATTTGAATGCTTTGCTTTCTTTTATTTTCTCGAATCAGTTCGCAGTTTGTGTGTATCCTGTGTGTGTTTGTGTGTGTGTGTGTGTGTGTGTGTGGGGGGGGGGTTCTGTGTGTGTATATGCGTGTACGTGTCCGAGTAGTGAGCTTATCTTGTACATAGTCGGTGTGTATTTCACATTCGTCGTGTTCGATTATTAACTTAATGACGTGAATGAACACATGTTAGGAACATAACCTGAATGTTGATTGGACTTTTTTATACAACGTATCTTACACCTTGAAATGTTTTTTAATACATTTTGTGTGTGTGTGTGTGTCGTGAAGGGGTAATTCGAGCAATTCCCGGTTTTACATAATTAAGTATTGCAAGACAATCAGCACCCGATTTACGGTCATCATAACGTATCGATGTGACGTTTCGAATTAGGTATTTATAAATTTACATGTGAACCTTAGGCTTTTCTCTACGCTCGGTGCAGGTTTATTGTGCTACGCTTTCGAGCATTAAAATCTGTGCCAAATAGAATCTTTGCCCTACCGATGTCGATGCGAATGGCTTAAAATGACTGTATGGCGAATGGCATGCTAGGCGCGCATTAGAACCAATTATACACTTAATACACGATATCGTTTGAGTTGTTTGACCTGTTTACTATAATATCCTGCAGAAATTTGTGGCCTTATTTGGGCTATTGTGACAGGCTAACTGAGACCTAACTCTATGTATTGAGCTATGTCAAATCCTCCATAATAAGGGTTTGTTTCATTTTGTTTATTTCATGTTGGTAAAAGATCTTTATTATTTTCCAGTAGTTTGCATCCGGATGATGCAATTATTACTCAACCTGAAATATGATAATACATAAATGTATGTGTATGAACGAGCGACGCTCGTACGCGTTTTAGAGAAGTAGCGCATTATTCGACGTGTGGTGTCAACGCTTTGTATTGCTGTGCTAACGTAACGTGATAGCAACGAGCTGGTATCGCTATGTGTGATATATTCGCCTCACGACAGTGTTCCCTGATGAACGATTCGTGATATTTATTCACGAATATTTGTTAATTGACGATTTTCATCTCTTGCGTGTAGTAACGTAACGTTTACGTAATAAGTGTTTTAATCATTCAATAAATGTTTTTATTACACTGATTTCCGTGTTCTGAATAATTGCATCTTAGTAGCCGGTGATGAGTTTAAAAGAGGACGTTATGATTGAATTATGTAACTGTTGAAGTTTAGGGTTGAGACCCCTGGCTGTCGTCTATTGGGTACAGCCATTGAATTATGTTTTTTCATGCTGCCACTCGATTCCATGATAAAGCCGCACTGTGGGTTTCTAGATGGCAAAGCTAAGTGAATAAACTACTGTTCGAGTAGACGAAGTGCTTCCTTTCCGCAAAGATAGAAGAATGTGGAAACGTTCATGAGAAACTAACAACTTGATGGAAAGTAACTCAAATGTGTACCTTCCACATTTTATCTCTGTTAAACTCTTGGCGCACAAGTCCAGCAATTTCTTCACGCGGAAAACAACAATCATAAGGAATACTATAATTTCTGATTCCCCAAATAATAGCTGAAATATTTCCATTGATGCGGATGTTATGGTTAATGGGAAAATGCTCGATATATTTCGACCAGCTCCTCAAGTTCAGGTCAAGGACGTAATCATCAAGTCTCTGAACAAATCATTTGATTTGGATCCGATACCCACTTTGTTTTTTAATTGATCAACTTCTATCACCGATAACAGCCATTATCAATAGATCAGTTAATGAGTCAGTGATGACGTTGTGTTTGAAACAAACTGACATATACCGGCTGTTTAAGAGATGCAGGTTGGAGAAGGGAGAAATTAAGAATTATCGATTAGAATTTACGTTTAAAGAAGGTCAGAAGGTATCCAATGCCGCATGGTTAAACGTTTACATGGAAGCACAGAAATCACAAACCGCATACATATTCGCATGCCGCATGCCGAATACCACGGAAATCTAGATCAGCTCTAGTACATTCATATCCTGGATACAACACAGCACAGTGATTTCTGATATGGAAAACTACGATGTTCAGCATCTACCACGGCCTGCCTGTTTTCCAGGTATGAATCCAACCCATAACCTCTGCGCTGAAATTGCTCGTCGAATGAACAACTTCGCACACCAACTACCAACTTAATGGAATAGTGGCAAGCTGTGGTGAATTCATGGAACGATATACCCCTCAATACCATCATAACTCTTGTAGAGGGGGTGCTCTGACGTGTGCAGGCGCTGGAAGAGGACGCTGGTGGGCACACGAAATATTAAGCATGCGCCATGAATTTAGACAACTGGTTCAATACGGCTATCAAATTTCAAGTCGATACTGTCATCCACATATTAGTTGTCAAATTAATACTATTGCTAAATTTGCTAAGCTGTTTTTTGAAGGGATGTAATGAAATATTCTTTGATGTTGCATTACGGATTTGACCATGTGCACAAAATATGACCATAAAGTGTGTCTTCGGGATATTGTTCACTTGTCGCAGTCAGTTAGGTTACTACAATCCAATAATAGCAACACGAGTCACGTATTGCTATTTCAATAAGGGCAAGACTATAGTAAAAGACCAATAATAAGATGTTTATCCCATTTAGGCAATGTAGGCAACACTGTGATTAATTTAAACGTTTAATCAATTTCCACTTTGTGAAGCATTACGAGAGAGACTATTTAAGACTACATGCATCCCGTTTTTATGTGTCTGCTATTTACTTTGAAGTAAATTGTTTATCCTTTAGAAGTATTCTTCATTATTGTTGTCTAGTCGATGGCTTAGTACTTAATCTTTTATAGAACCTTTCTGCGTTATTTTATGGCATTTAGTTTAAATTACGGATAATCTTAGAAGCAGCCATCGAACAACTGAGGAAAATCAGGTTTAAACCGACACCGAAATCTGTCAAGTAGAAAACTGGAGCACAGATGACTAATTAAGCGCTTTCCACGGTTGTTTTGATCTTGGATGCATCTCCATTGTTAACCCGTTCTTCGGTGTCAACTAGGACACATTTATAAAATTAAAAAAATTTCCAATAACAATAACACTGTTTATTATGCAAATAAGATGTACACTTTGTTATTATGGTGAGCGGAAAGTTTGGGGATAATTAACAATACGATATATTTTGATAATCGATGCTCTGCGGTATTCATTTTTAAGGCACGACAGAGGATACAAACAAACCGTAAGGTTTGTAGTCTAGATGTCGATATAGCACGAAGAGCATTTCACTAACTGATAAAAAGCCGTCATTTACATGGGAAAATCATTTTCTCTCTCTACGTCGCGTCCGTCACTTGTACCACCTCAATGCGCCTCAGCGAGCCATCATCCCCGAAGAACCCGACATTGCGCAGTCCGAGCGTACGGAGCAGTTGGCACGATTTGGTGACGGGCCAGAGCAGCATGCGGACCATGACTTCGGTCCCGAGGATCTCGTCCCAGCGTTCCACGGCACACATGCCCTGCCGCCACGGGACCCGGTTCAGCTCCTGGGCGGTGGTCGTCATGACGGCGATGATCAGATTGAGCAGCAACATGGCCGATATGAGCGTGTAGATGATGAAGGCGATCCGGGCGTTGGTATTGTCGGTGAAGTCGTACGAGGCGCCGCCGATGGCGATCTGGTAGGCCGAGAAGAGGCTCTCGGCCAGGCTCTCGAAGCCCACCTTCTTCACGGCCGGGCACTGGGGGTTACGCATGATGAAGTGGAAGATGGCGGCGAATGCCAGCGAGACGATCACGAATACGACGGCGAACTGGCAGAGGTGTTTCGCCATCTTCTTCGTCGTGATGATGAAGAAGCCGATGCCAGGCAGCAGGCGCAGGACGTGTATGGAAAGCATGAAGCGGAAGAGCAGACAGATAACGACTAGCTTGCTGACGAGAGGCTCGAAGTGGCCGAGTAGCGCGGCCTTCTGCCGGACAAATGTATTGACGTTGTAGAGGGCGCCACGGGCGGCCAGTCGGACGGGATCCTCGTCGAAGTAGAAGTCCACCCAGCGGTTGATGTAGCGCCCGTCTTCGGTGACGACCGCCTCGTTCAGAAGCTGGGCCGAGTAGAGAAACAGCGCGAACATCGTCGCCATGAAGAGCATCACTTGCCGCTCGGTGTACGAGCCCGGTATGCGGCGGAACAGCAGCGGCGCCATGCCGCTGGCGAATGACGAGGCGCCGAAGTTGTAGTTGTTGTAGAGGAACGACAGCCTAAGCATCAGATCTAGGACGACCTTGAACGAGAGGATGCCCGCGATGACGTACTGATAGAAGACGTCCGTCGACTCGCTGTCGTCGAACTCCAGGTTGTCCATGATGAACATGAACGTGAGCTGGGTGAGTCGGGAGAGCGGCGAGCAGACCTTGTCCAGGGCGTCGAGCGCGTGCGCCGTGCAGCGGTTCACGCTGCCGTTGTACCAGTTGACGAAGAGGTCGTAGCAGGGCGTCATCAGACGGCCGTTCTCGTCCAAACTGACGTTGGTCTCGTTCGAACGGACGCTGATGTTGACCCCCTCCTCCAGGTACAAGTCGAAGAACGGACGGATGAGCGGGAATATGGTCATGTCTCCGCCCTGATCGATCAGATAGACGAGGAAGAGGAATGTTATCAGCAGCTCTATGATGTGCCCGAGCACGATGTAGACGAAGAAATGGCGCAGCTTCCGCTGCATCCACTTGTTCAGGAAGCTGCAGTTCAGCAGCGAGTTGACGTCGATCTCAGACATCGTGTCGACGTTCCTGCTCGATATTAGCTGCAGCGGGTAGGACTGCCGCCCCATAATATCGTTCTTCTCGTACATCGAGATATCGATGTCGATGACCCGTAGGCAAATCCCAGCCGCGTCTCCGGCGTCCGCTTCCTTGACGATGTCGACTTTGGCCGTCGGTGTGCAGCCATGACCGAGTTCGGTCGCTTTTCGCGGATCACGCATTTCGACCACTAGCGAATTCCGGGTCACCATGAGCCGGACCAAGCCGAAGGCGGTGTCGTCGTTCGAGATCTTGTCGAAGAAGTGGATCGATCCGGATCGGGCGGCCACCTCCAGCGCCGTCAGACCGACGCCGTTCTGCTGTCGCGTGATCACCTCCCTCAGGGTCTCGTTGTCGGTGATGCACGTGCAGAGCAGCCGATGGCAGCGCCAAGCCTCGTGCGGCGCCTCCAGAGACATGTCGGCGAGGTAGTGGTAGATGTTGTTGCCATCCGCATCCTGGGACATGACCGAGCTGCCGTTCCGCAGGAAGAGCTTCACCATGTCCGGGTTCTGGGATAGGAGTGTGTAGAATAGCGACAAGTCGGCGTTCTTCGACGGTCGCTTCCAGCACCAGGTCATGTATATCTGATGGAAGATCGAGTGGACGATGTAGAACATCGGCGTCAGGACGACGAACAGCACGAACACCAACAGAGAGCCGAGCACGTGACAGACCGTGGTACTCGCCGATATTCCGCTTGCCGCCCCGACGGAGACGTAGTACTTGTTGTGGTGGCGCTTCATCCCGCGAATGGGCTGCCCTCTGTCGGCGGTGTAGGCGTCGCAGCCGAGCAGCCAGTTGAGCTCCTTTCGGAAGCCGCGCTCTCGGAGGTAGTCCATCAGCTTCTTGATGAAGTAGACGTTGCCTCCGCGGACCAACAAGAAGGCTTTGCTTTTGCGGCGGCCATCTTGTCGCCCATCATGCTTTCGGATGTCTCGCAGGACGTACTTTACCAGACCCTCAATGTCCTTCTGGCCTTCATCATTAGTCGAACAACTCGTTGAAGTAAATTCCGTTTGATCCGTAGCATGTTCACGCCGATATTGTTTTTCCGGATCTCTTAAGTGTGTCATCTGGATGGCCGACATATTTGATAAGTATTTACTTTCACACTCCCAATTGAGTTTAAAGTTTAAGCTGTTCTAAAGTGGTCGTATGATGCTACTGAGTCTGAATTTCTCAGAGATGTTCTTCTGTACCGTGGAATTCATCCTATTCTTTAATTCTACACTTCACCCTTTGTGCGCTGATCCAAATGATATATTCCATTATCATGCTTGCATGCCATACACATTCTGTCTGAAAAGATAAGTGATGAACCTAATAATAATCTAGCAGTCACTGATTTAGTGAAGTCTAGGCTTCGTCTTAAACAAACAATATTGTGCGATTTGAGTGAGATTCAGCGACCAGACAATTTTTAAACTCCGTGTCCTCGTCATGAAGTGTGTCTATGAGCTGCGACCATACTGCTGCGGTGAGGAATGCCCATAACGTTAACATAATTGACCTTGATTTCTAGCTCTACACAGCGTCATTGCCTTTGATGACCACAACGTCGACGCCACAACTCCATTGTATACAGCTCAAACGAGTCACGTTATTCCGTTATTAGCCAATAGATAACCCCCACGTGACAAACCGAGAAAGACTTGTATTCGCCAAGCACTGATTCATCATATGTTAATTAGTACTATCAGTTGTTCGTAGCAGATGGCTGGTTAATTCATGACGTTTGAAAGGCATTTGTCCGAAAATAGGTGACATGCCATAAAACATATTGGGAAGAAAGGGGATAAAATTATATGGAACAGCCTCATATATGGTATATGACATCTCAGAGATGTCATGGAGGTTATGTGAAATTTGTTTGGTAAGCACATGAGTCTACTGTAAATACAAGGATATACGCCGTGATAACTGTTCAGTGAGACAACAAAAATAGTGTACAGCACATCCTCTATTAAATGCCACTCTTTATAACGGCGCCCTCATTTATTGCCAAGAGAACCCACGGAACGGATTTCCACCCACTAAAACATCCTCTTTATAAGGTCCCCCTTATTTGGTTATCGCTAAAACATGCCAGGCCATAATCTGCCATTTTCTCTTTATTATTCCAATAACACGTTGGCTAAAAATAGAAATTACTAAACTGACTACACTAAGCCATTTATATGTATAACTGTTAATTATACAAAGTCTAATGTCGGCAATATTTTTCAAAAGGTTTTCGAAAGAACATGGTTGTACTGGGTAACGATGTTTGTTCTAATATCATGCCAGGGGTTGTGCACACGGTTTTCTCAATGCCCCAGAAATCTCTGCTGTCTGTCATTGGTTAATTTCGCAGTTGGCCCGCCCTAATAATTTACTCGAATGATAAAATGAAGTAAAAACCACTTAATAATTATATCTAGCGTTATCCAACTAACACAATTGGTTTTACAGGTTTCGGTGGCTTCCAATTATCGCCGAAAGCAGTCAACGGCTTGTATAAAGCCAAGGGATGGATAGAGCAATAAGCTATAAAGGGATCATTTGATTAGTGAATAGGTTTGTCGAATTGCAATCATTACCCAATAAGTATTGTTTACCAATCGAGTCGTTTAAATAACACGAGTTTATTCATATCATTATTTGTTAATCAAATGGTTCTATCATTGTGCCGTCATACCATAAGCAAATAAATGCTTATTATTAAAGTGTGGTTTCGTAAGCGTAACAGAGCAGCTTTATCTATAACTCGGAAGCTAGAACTGCTGATTTGTCTAGATCTTCACCCGAAGTCGATCAACAAACAGTAGCTGATTAATTTGTTGTTCTGTGGGGATGTGATGAATAGCGGGCATAACAACATACATTCCATATACAATAAAGCAATGCAGATTAAAAACAATACGTTGCCTTGTTAATTGCTGATTATTTCTCGAAGTCAGACCTCTTTAGAACGTCACACTTTTTACAATGTTAACCATTTCTGGTCTCAAATATAGGGATATAAACAGAAAATGCTGTTCCCAGGGCTAAAACTCGTGCTGGGACTCGTGCTTTTTCAATTGCTCTCCCTACTCTTTGGAATTCACTATCTGAACATGTTTCAGACTCACTTATCCTTCCTACGTTTCCTTGCCATCTGATCATTGTTGATTAAATTTGCACCGTACCCGGACTATGTATTTGCCCAACTCCTATACTAGGTGTGCCACTGAGCTCGAATCTTTTCGAGGATATTGGTTTTATAATTAATTATTATTATTATTGTTTAGATAGTGCTTATTATTGTTATATTTTTGTTTGAGATTGTTATACGTGTAGGTAGTTGTAAAATCTTCTGGATAAATTATCTCTTGTAACTTGTGATTTTAACTTCGTAAAGATGAAAGAACCTTTTTTGAAAAGAAAACATTTTGTGAAGAATAGAAACGACACATTCTATTTAGGCTTCATTTCCTCTACACGAGGTGATGTCTTAATGAATACAATGCTTTTTGCGCGAGTACTGTTTTAAAATTATTAATATTATTATTATTATTATTATTATTATTATTATTATTATTATTATTATTATAATTACTATTATCATCATCATCATCATCATCATCATCATCATCATCATCATCATCATCATGTTTGCTAAATATGTCTTGGCGGAGAAAGTCATCTAGTGCACTGGGAAATCAGGTCATAAAATTAAAAACCAAAAATTATTTTACGGATGTATGGATGGAACAAGCACTTGCAATGAACACAACTTATTCATAACGTTATATTTGGTTAAAAAACAAGAAAGATGTGTTCTGATTTGTGAAGGCAGAATATATCGTGTCCCAGTCTATCATCAGAGACAGGAATGGTACCAGAATGGCTATGATACGAGTTATCAGAAGTTATCAATTAATAAACCGTTGTACTTCAGAATGAATAATCTATGATGACACCAGTAGGATACGAAAATGGATGAATAGGGTATAAACTGGCAAAAGGACGAACAGTACAGGGGGAGTACTGCAACAAAGAAAGAGCTCTTCCTTTTGGATTTATGGGTTTCATTAATTGCCTGCTGGGATCTAATCAGATAATAGTTTCTGATATCTACTGTCAGTGATTCACCACTGATAATGACGCCCAGCATTACCGTAAAAGGAAGTATGTTATGTTTCACCATGACAACGTTAGACGGTATAAAAGCACGGGTACTCTACAACCACTGATGGCTTCATTTAAGAGCTAAGGCTTCAGCCAGCTTTCTCTCCAGATGTTGTTCTAAGTGACTGCCATCTCTTTTTAAGTTTGTTTTGCTTATCGGGAAATAAACCATTGAAAAAATGCATTGAAATAATGTATGTGTTACAGCCAGCGTCCTTTTATACAGATGGGTAAAACCTATTGATAAGGTGTTACATGGTAGATTATTATGCAATTTGTATAATTAATAAATGTTGTAAAGTTATTTGGGTTGTTAGAGCATAACCTATGATCTTTACAATCAGTTAATCTACAGCGTTTATTACAGCCAACATCTACCAATGCAATATAAATATTAGCCTGGTATTAGATACATGCATATGTGATTCACCTATTTATGCTATTGTCAGTACTCTCTTCATACGAATTCAGTTCACGAATATAATAATAACAATAATAATAATAAGTGACATTTACATATGCCCCATCCAGTTAGATAGCTGTTAAAAGGCGCTTTACAATATTATCATTCTGGAACCTGTTCCAATCCAGCAGACATATCAACTGCCAGGGCCATTATAGGAGCAAACCTACAGACCCGAAGCCATCACGTCTTGTCAGGTCCTCATATCTAGCTGAGTGAACCAGTCACCGCATGACAGCATTGCACCTCCGAGGCCTCGAACCCGCGGCCTTTCGGTTACGGGTCCTACTTCCTAACTAATGGCGCCATCAGGTCTCGACAATATCTTAGTGCCATCCTTTCAGATGTACAATTAGAAGTTATATTTACAGAGTAAGAACTCTGAGAGTACAAGATAAATAACAAATGGTCGTGAACTCATCCTTGGCGGATATTACATCAAGTAAGGAGTTCTTCAATAGATTGTCTGCAGCACTTATTGCATAGGCACGTTTGTTGATGGGAGACTTAAACAAACAATGAAGGAAGATGGAAGAGAAATACCTCGATCAAGAGTAACTTTGGCATACCCTAAGAAATATTATTTAGTTAATGTGATGATTCTGTTACGATAATTACATCAATCCACTTTAGATCAAAATAAGAAATTTGGGCTAATTTGTGACACCTCAGTGTATCTAGATTCAATTATACATTATCTCTTTTCAACACTCTACTATAAGTTTAAGAATTGAATTACAGGGAAATATTTTATTAAAATTCATTATAATTTAGCAAAGTCAACATCATATATATAACAACAACAACAAGAACAATAACAACAAGAACAATGATACTACTGCTACTACTATTACTATTACTACTACTACTACTACTACAACTACTACTACTACTACAACTACTACTACTATCACTACTACTACTACTACTATTACTACTACTACTACTACTACTAATAATAATAATAATAATATTTTATATAGTACCTTATTTAACTTGAGCTGCTCTAAGGCGAGTTATACTCAGAAGATAATTAAAACGTATTTTAGATCATATAACACAAACCCATTTGATACATAAATAAGCTGATTGATAGATATTATAAAGACATTAATAAATTAAAATAGTTCGCACCGTACATTGCTTTTTTTTTATAGTATCCTCCAAAATGAACAATACTCAGATAATAGCATTCTCATTCGCATATGCTTTTGGATCAGATCACTTAGATACAGTGGTTCTGTTCCACTCAGTACATTGAATGAGTAAAACGGGATATTGTACAGTGATCTAAGACGTACAAGAAGCCAGTGCTGATGGGAAAAACTGGCGTTAGATGTTCCATTTTGCGAGTGCACATTACCAGACGTGCATAAAGTTCTGCACTCGCTGTAAACGGGTTATCAGAGAATGAGAGGGACGTTATTTAATGCATTGACAAAGAGATGCCGAGAAGGGCTTGGAGTAAGGTTTTGCATATCTGATCATTTATGTACTGACAAATAAGCCCCATATTTCTTATTTGATAATCGTACATATTCACCTGATTCTGCAGTGCTAGATGAAAACGAATCTAAGCCCAAGATTTCTCGCAGACGTGGATACATTTATATAACTGTAGATCCTACCTTAATGTGAAGATTCTCAGTTGTCTTCATATGTTCTTCCAAATTTCAGCATGTTGCTGTTCATCCAAAACCTTTTGTCGGTAATGCAAGCTTCAACTGAGGATGAAATTGCATAGCTAATAACAAATCAGGTGTTTTGTAAAAGTGGACTTGGTTAACTAATTAGGTAAATTTATTTAAATGAACCAACATCTGATTAGCTGTAGGAGTGCTACAAAGGGACGCATTGCGTCAATTCGTATGTTGGCACTGCTAGCATGTTGCACGATTCTTCTGCCAAATTTGTGGTGATGTTTGTTTTATTGTCTTAGAAGAAGGGTTCTATTCGTCATTTTATTATCTATTATTATCAGTTAATATTTAAATAAATTCGCTAAGCACGAAACTGCTGGTTTTTATAGTTTTACTTTCGGTATTGTTTTAATTTGATCGTTGTTTAAAAATACAGATAATTAAGATTTACATAGAGGACTAATTAAATTTGATTAGGCTCCTAATTACTAACCTAACAGGCTTACAAGATAATCTAGAATCATTAAATGCTTTATAAATGTATTATAATATTGACGTTGAGTGTATGAATTAGCTTTGATTATGCAGGTAACAATAGAGAATAAGATCTTCGGTAAGCCGCATTTAGCTTTCGTTAGCAGCTCCATGTCCAAATTCCTGGTATACACAAGGCCGTTGATATAAGATGGATACTCGTGGAGAATGATTGTCTGTTATTTGCGATCAATTATAAAGTCGATATTTCGCCCAAACCCGAAAGCAGCCTAATATTTTATTGTCTACACGTTGCAATACGTTTAGAAAAGCCCTTTGTGTGTTTATTATTGTATTACGCAGTAAATTTGCCAATGGACGTTTTTGCGTGGTTTATTTACGGTCATAATTATAGCTGAAACTCCCCTGGAAGGAATATCCAATTTTGTGGTGAAAATGATTGTGAAGATGATCCACGTTATCCTGTTTTACGTTACATAAAATATGTTAAGTATTCATTTATGTCATAAGTGTACTCTATCTTTATATATTATACAACAATGCTACATAAGGCCTTTGTTAAGAAAGTAAATATAATATTTGTTACTATCGTAGATTGTTGTTCGGGTCATGTAATACGAGTAGTGTAGCTAACGGGAAAGATCTCGTCTTACACATACATTGCCATTTTCGTGTTTTACTATTTGTCTACTTGTAGGCGTCCTTTGTAATTCTGGATCACCTTCCTGGCTTAGACAGTGATAAAGCATGTATTATTTGCCTTTCACCAGGATTTAGATCATGAATATCAACCTATGCAACTGTACATAAACATTGAGTTGTATTTATCCGGCTGATCAAATGATTCCTTCAGTGTATGTTCGCTTATTTGCTTGCCCGCATGCCTGCCTATCTGAGCTGCTAGCTCACTATCTGGCTCACTGAATGAATGAATTACTCACTCACTCACTCACTCACTCACTCACTCACTCACTCACTCACTCACTCACTCACTCACTCACTCACTCACTCACTCACTCACTCACTCACTCACTCACTCACTCACTCACTCACTCACTCACTCACTCACTCACTCACTCACTCACTCACTCACTCCCACTCACTCACTCACTCACTCACTCACTCACTCACTCACTCACTCACTCACTCACTCACTCACTCTTTCTCTCTCGGTGTGCACTCCCGAAACTGCTCTCGCCAGTCAAGATCACCAAATAACAGCACCACCACACATAAGCCATATGGGTATAACACCCACAAAGGTATTAGTTTAATGGAAATTTGAAGCAGAAAGAATATGCAGCGTCGATGTCAGAAAGCTTGACACTGGTTAGTGTTATCTAAAGGATGCGACTCCACGGTAAACAGGTCAGTGTCACTTGACAAATAACATTAACACACACTCTGGGGGATATCAAGGCATGGACATGTATGCATGTGACACGGTGCAGCCGAAATAAATATTGTGTACGCAACATTGACGAATCGTGAGAGATATTTTATATACTTGATCAGGGAATGTTAAAAAATACAGTTATCTTATAAGAAGACTAAATACCTTTCTGTTTTAGATCTATCAGCTTTTCGGCTGGACAGCGTGTGTCATGATATTGTGTGCCCATTTTCCGAAACATGCATGGGATACTTTGATATTGGACACAATGCACAATGCCTCTTAAATGTTGTTATCCGGTATTATTGTGTATGTAGGCTGAATATGACGCATAAAAGGCCTTATTTAAACAGTGCTAGTTTTTCCGGCTGCGCCTTTGTGAGAGAATGGATCTACTTAATTAAATTATTCATAATCGAGTTTCTGACGCAGGGTGTGGCTTGTTTAAGAAAACAGCAGCAGGCACACCGTGGATTGTTCTTAGCAGTAAATGCGACGTGGAAGATGATTAAATTAAAATGTGACGTATACGATATAAAAACTGATCGAATGTGAATATTTATAGTAGTCTATTGACCAATATCCACAAAACCGTTTGTAGCGTTAATATTATATTATATGAATATTGCAGTAAGAAATAATTAAACTACTGTGTTAAAAATTGGTTGATCTAGTTACAATATGTGGCTGGTTAAAGTTTCGTTTCTTCGTTTGTACGCATCATGTTCGTCGACGGAAACCTATCTATTTATGACTACAGATTCTCATATGCTCAGATTTAAGACGAAGACAGTTAGGTGACACTTTGTTTTCGGGGTGTTGTATTCGAAGAAATATATGGGTCAGAGAAAACGATGTTACGATTTTTGTTTTAGTCGAGGTAACTGACGAAATTAGTAGACACCCGTTTTCATCGAAGTAAAGACGTTAATTAGAGATTATACGACAAACGATAGGAAGGTATTATATTGGGTACATCACGAGAAGTCCGAATGTTTATACTAGTAGCTCAACCTTATCACGTAACTAGTCGCATCTACACTGGCATGGTCACGCATATTCGCGCCTACTCACATATTCAGTCGCTTTAGATCCAAGATAGTTCACTGATAAATCGCTCAAGAGTAATTATATAGTTCCTTCTAAATTCCCCGTTCTGATGTTCCACGCACACTTTCACACAAGACATAATATATCCCACATAATTCTCTATTAAATTTACCCTCCGGAGACTTACCTTCTAGCCATTTTATCCGTGTGCCATTCTTTATGCGCTGTCCCGTGAAGCATTGTAGTCCAAAATTGCTACACAAACTATCTTACGCAACTCTACACTTCGTAATCACATCATAACCCTATATCCGCACACTCTCGACCTATACTCGGCTGAGCCATGTGCCAGGCCCACATACTGCCATCTCCACATAACTTCCGCTCCACATTCTGTTGTTAGTCCTACGTATTATCAGTTCCACGCATGTCCAGCTTCCGATATCCAGGAGGGAAGAGAATGATCGTCCCCCAACAAGCTTCATTGCGTGGGCTCCTGGGATATTAGGACGTCGAGCGCCACCGACGGTCCGCGTAACAGCCGACTACACACACATATACACACACACAGAGAGAGAGAGAGAGAGACACACACACACACACATACATATATATATATACACGTGCGCACGTAGGCACGTACGTAGGCACGTACACACATACATGTACACACACACATACACACACACACACACACACACACACACACTATAGTACCAGCATAAAACACAACACGGATCTTCAACGATGTAACCGTGACAATAGTTAACTGGACATAAAGCTCTTACAATGCTAAGCTAACACTCACTATATAACGTAATATATGTCTATTGAAAAGTAGAAACGATATGCACAGCAACAGCTGGGAGACAGTCTAACCTGACTTTAAATGGAACATAATGAATTAACAAAGCTTCGAAAACGGTATGTGCGTGTGTTGTTGTGTGTCTATGCGAGCTTGCGCGCGCGCGCGTGCGCATGTAGGTGTGTGATCTCATATACCCAGCCGAACCATAGATACCAAATTATACTATTAATCAATATAGATAACAGCATGGCCATTAATGAATCGGGTACTCATCAATCAACACATAATTTATCGCATTATCTTACACTACTACTCTTTAACAGTCTTTATGACCCGTCCGTCTAATACTGTATAACATGGACTTATGTATACTGACTGTGGTACTTATCCAGAATCAAGATCAACTATGGCGCCCATTCTGGGATATACCAATCTCGTATAATATTCTAAAAGTAGTTCCTACGTAATTATTATTACTACGTCATCTAAAAATAAGCACAAATGATATACCACTTGCATTGCAATCAATTCAAGATAGGACGTGTGATAAAACACACGAAAATATATCATAAATACGGAGAAAACCCCCAGATCCAGACTAAAGCCAACAATGGTACTATTTTAATGGCACCGTTGTCTGCGATGAACGAATCGTCATGGCGTCTGACAATACCGCGAAATATCGTGGCTATAATTTTCGATATGTAAATATTTGCGTGTATAGATTATGTAGAATGGATGAACCCAGCACTGTGGGTACTGGGAGTGGAGACCCTTTAAGGTCCTATAGATACGCTGTTTTGAGAAGTCCTCTGAGGATAACACCGTCAGCCGTCGAAAAAGGTAGAAAATGGTTTGTTGTCCGAAACGTAGTGGCCCTAAATAATACATCGCCAAGGCCTTACTAAGGAAATACAAACAAAACATTCTGTCTGGCTTTAAACAGAAGAACTGACATTGTAAATGGGCTCGTTCTAGGAGAATGGCCGTCATAGGGCGACATGTCACTCGGGTAATTTAACTCTGTAGGCTAGCGGTTGGCTCCGTAAGAAAACCTGTCGAATACAAAGAGAACTAGAATAATTTGTTCTATTTGCCATAGACACAACAACATCGAATGCGGCGAGAGCTGATGGGAAGGCTGAGGTTATTGATTCTAAGACCAACAGGTTTCTACAGGACGACGTAGAAAATTGGGATTATCCTCAATTACTAGAAGCCGCCTAGACATGAGACCATATCCTCACCACAGAATAGTAGTCTATAAACTGGAAACTGGCAGCTCCTAGCTTCGACGTTGTCGCTGGTTGATTCAGTCGTACAACATCAGTCTGTTTGAACGGTGATCGATTATTAGAAGCATGGCCTGGCTGTAACTGGTAGCCACAAACCGCATACCTGATCAGGAAGCTGAAGATGGTGTCAGATGGTACAGCTGTAGATGGACATCTAAAATCTTTGACTTGTTCATTCGTTGTCTCTTCCATAAGCTTCAGTACCTAATGCCGGATGATAAAAATTTACAGGTTGCTCTTGTACGGCTACGTCTGTGCACACAATAGACCTCAAAAGATAATAACGCGATGTATACGATGAAACACCCTTTCCGATATTACTCTGGTCGGGTTCCTGATTACAGTCTATAAATCTATATATAAAACAAATACACGCGGCATACATGTATATGACTGTGGTATTGTACGAAGAAAAACAAGGACCTAGTCTAGACCTAGAAACAACGATTTTAGATTTAATGCGACATATTCTCACATTCATTTCTGTTCTCGAGAATGCAATTATCGGTACACATTTTCGTAGTGATAAATCTTTGATATGGAATTTGCCTTCATCATTATTGCTGTTAAAGGACACAGAACTAATCACGGAAAAAGGATATATGAGAATATCTGTCAACAAAGTTGGACAATTTTAGCCAATTGAGACTATTCTTGCCCTGAGAAGCGAGTTATTTTATAGTCGAGATAATTTACAGATTTCAGTGGCAGTTGAGCCTGTACAATTCTGTGCTGTTCTCAGATGCCTTTTTTTGGCATGCTGTGTCTCGCCAACAATGTTGATGAATTATCCGTGGTGACCAAACTCATTTAGTCAATAATTTAGTCAATACATTAAAGGTCAATAAAGGGATTCAATTCGGGTTTATCTGATGTCTTTGGTCCTAGAAATAATACGCTGACTTTAGTAGTGTAGTTTTAAACTGTTTTATACACCTCTTCTCGTCATAATTCGTTAGAATTATAGCAAACATAATGGAAAAATGTATTATTTTCTTCGGATACCATCTGTGTTATCCATGCACCAATATAGTTGCAACATGTACGTAGAACATTGTTTAGCAAATCATGTTTTTCGGTGAAAGTTATAAGCAATACCACCAAACCAAAACACACAATAAAAGACAATTGCTAGAAACGTGTGATGCATAAAACTATCCGATGTTCCTTACATTTATATATTTATCTTATCATGAAAATCAATTAAACAAGAAAAATTAATAATAACAATTAATAAATAAACAAAAACAAATCTATGTTTTATGCACTTTATAAATGTTTGTTCTGTTATTTGTATTTCTCCTTATGTTTGATACACCTTCCACTGTGTTCTTATTTCTCAATCTTTTTGGTGTCAGTTGTATTTATATTCTATCATCTGCGGAAGTATTTTAATATATATCAGTGTTTTTAATCTGATGGAATAGCTATTTTGGTCAACGACCTTCACGATGATGACATAGATAAATTATGTACTGGACTATGTCGATGTCGCCACCTAATTTAAGTACACACATAGGTTTTATTGGAGCTAATTAAATGAGTGATTGCTTTGTTTATCCTCCTATGTACGGATGAGGCCGATGGGATCAAAATGATGAGATGACGAAACAACTTCGCTGCGGAAACACTCGTACTCTAGACCTAAAGTTCATTAATCAAGAAGCTGGTACCAACATAGAATGGTGTCAATCTTGTAATATACCACGCTGACCACATAGCAAGCCTGATTACAGTTGTCATGGTGTTATCATCAAGAGCAGCAGAGATATTACCATGGGGTCCGTATACACTTGTCTTCACCCAGTGGGGCTTCTCTGCCTGGAATGTAATTTAGTATTCAGCATAGTTAGCCTTCACAATTTCCTGAAACTGGGAAAAAGATAAGAAATTTAGTTTGAAGTGGTTCCATGAGGAGACTTTAATCAAATGAACTGGGGTCAATAATTTAAATTTATTTAATATATAATTTCGAAATGCGAAAACAACCTGACTCATTTCCATTTTACATAGTCTCACCAATTATTATCATTATGACATCAGATGATCATCCTTGTGTCTATGGTTGTTTGTGTCGAGCGTCTTAGTTTTCTCGACAGCATGGCTGTGGTATCGATGATGGTGAAGAGGTAATAATACATGTTTCATCACTGCTTGCCTCACTACCCTCATCGTCTCGCTGAACGATTATGCACAGGTGTATAGATATTATAGAAATACAAAAGCAACAGACTCGGAGAGTGCAAAGCTAACTCGAGGCGATAGGCCATATTTTAGCATAAAGCCATTTCAGGGATGTAGGCGTAAGAATAAAGACAACTCGAGGAGGTAGGCTTGAGCATAAAGCTTACTCGTTCAATATACCTTATATCACAGATATAAGCAAATAATCAAATTACTGAAGGGTGCCTCCGTGTCTAGCGGTAGCGTGTTGGACCAGAGATCACTACCACCCGTGTTCGAATCTCGGTGTGGGCATATCTGAAGGGTGTTTCATCTTTGACTTCGCTTCATTACCTTTAGAAATGTGCACAAAAGTGGCCGTAAAACATCAATCATCATCAATCATCAAATTACTGAAGGGTCGCCATTACGACTTACTCGAATGCCAGATCATAGAACGGTAAGGAAAACGACACGCGCTTTGATGTCAACTAGCACAAAGATCGTGTAGCCGTCTCCAGCAAGATCAAATCAGATCACAGATGATCTGACTTGGGCCATCCTCGTCACCGTATCTACCCTCATACTCAATTACCTAACGGCTACTAACTGACTCCATATTTAGTTCATTTACGTAAATCTGACAGCTGAGTACACATTTCGTGTTAAACAAGTAGAAAACAATCTTCGTTGTAAATCTCAGTATACAGTTTTCTTTAGCCACTTCTGTAACATATGAGGTTATTTGTATTATATATATATATATATTGGAATATTCGTAAATACGATTTTGTCACAAATTATACACTTAGCTGATACATGTTTAAGTTATTATAACCGGGTCATACAAACAGCTTGTTTTAATAACTAAATGACGTCACACTGGCTGGGAGTTGTCATAATTTAACGTCATTTATCATTTTATCACAAATATAAAGGTAGGTAATAAGCAAGTACGAAAAATGCAATATATAAATTGTAAGTCAGGAGGTACTTCCTGTTAGTTATACTTCGCATATGAATTAATATCTAAATACTAATTAATTTTGTAAAGAAATAGCAATTTAAAGTGTTATACGTAGCGTAAAGTTTTTTATTCTCGAATGATGCAGAAATTCGCGTCATTTTCACTAGATAATTGATATTTGATATCAGGAAAGTTATTTCTTTAAAACAGAGAATTACAATGATAAACGTGATCCTAAAACGTCTATTGTCATTTTATGATGTAATACGATAATAAATAAGTAAATAATACTTTTCCGATGGTATTGAAACCTGGGATGAATAATAGTTAGATTATTTTTATATAACCTTCTACATGACCTAATGGATTATATCACTGGCCTTTCACTCACGTGGGAGGTCTCATGTGGCACTATAGTAGCAGGAACCTTTCATTCAGCCTGACAACTGGCATGGTTTTCTCCGCCGCAGATGCCATATATTTTATATTTGAAATTTGTCTAGAATTAGTCCTCGTGGTGAAGCAGTAAATTACAGAGCAATTGCATTTTACTCATACGAGGTAGCCAAGTCCCATAAAATAACTGCTATTTCGCCAATTATTATTATTACTGTTATTATTATTATTATTATTATTATTATTAAATTATTATTATCATCATCATTGTGACTTATTCAACTTGAATTGCTCTAAGGCATTTTACAATTAAAATGTTTAATTAAAGCATGTACCATGCTCATATAACACAAACACATTTTATACATAAATACACTGATTTATATACTATTGATACACTAACTTAAATAAGTAGTATACATTACAGAACATTTCTTTACTTGGTGCAGATTTAACATGATTTAACAACATATTCCACAGCCTGGGAGCAAATGTTTTGACAGATTTCTCTCCGTTCATTGCTGTAGAGCTTTTTAGTTTCACTGATATATACTTTTGGATCAGATCGCTTAGATTCAGTGGTTCTGTTCCATTCAGTACTTTAAATGTGTGAAACAGGATGTTGTACAATGATATGAAACATACAAGAAGCCAATACAGCTTGAATAAAAATGGCATTATGCGTTCCTTTTTGGGAGTGCATGTTACAGGCTTGTAGCACAGTTCTCAGAGAGAGAGAGAGAGAGGGGGGGGTGGAGAAGAGAGAGATAGATAAAAGGGGATGGGGATATATATATATATATATATATATATATATATATATATCCCTCTTCTCTTCTATATATATATATATATTATATATATATATAATATATATATATATATATATATATATATATATATATATATATATATATATGTATATATCCCTCTTCTCTTTCTATATATATATATATATATATATATATATATATATATATATATATATATATATATATATATATATATATATATATTGTATTGATAATGAATCTATATAGAAATCATCTGCTCCGCAAGAAATAGTTAGTGCATGATCCTTCATAAAGAGCATCAGCGGATAACTTCTACGATAAGGAGAGTCATAACTGTGATGAATGTGATTGTTCTAACTGCGCTTATATATGCCTTGTTACGACCTTCTCATTAAGTTTGGAGATGAAGGAAGGTTAGAACTAGGACATTAATTCTTAATATATTCCTTATACATCCCATATATCTTTAGCAGCGAGGGTTCGGTGGCTCTTTTCAAACATAGTGGTATGACTAACACATCAACTGACTGTTTGATAATAGCTGTTATTTGTGGCAGATGTTGATCAATAAATGTCTTTAAAAGCCAACTGGGGGTGGATCGAAGTCACATGACTTGTTCGTAGATTTGGTTATTATCTCCTTCATATGAACTTTAGAATCTGGTCGAAATATTTCGAGCATTTTGACATTAACCATAATATCCGCATCCATTTGGATATTGCAGGTATTATTTGGGAATCAGAAATTATCTTACTCCTGATGATTGTTGTTTTCTTATTGAATAAATGGCTAAACTCGTCCTCCAGGTAATATGTTAAAAATTAAATTTTTGAGTTACTTCCCTTCAAGTTCCTAGTTAATTTGAAGAGTTTCTTTTGATCCTTTGCACATTCTTCTATCTTTGTGCAATAAAAGCACTTCTTCTCCTCGAATAATAGTGGATTAATTTGATTTACAGAGATCCATGTATATTTCAAAGGGCACCGCTAAGGAAGCTTGGCGCCAGGTTCTCTCTGCTTTCCTTCTAATTTTCTTAGCAGATCTAAGCTTATCAGAATACTGAGGAGTTTCTTTCTCAACGTGACGATTTTTTAACAAGACAGCTTAGGTGATTAATGATACTGTGGATACCTTTGTTTATAGGCTTCTACCATCTCATAAACTGATCCCTTACATTCGGTCGGGTGTGTTGAGACGACTGTAATACTCCATAAATTCTTTAATATTATGTCACCTTACTATCTAGATGTGATCTTTCGTTATATAGAATCGGCCTTGTCCATATTAACAACAAACTGTACAGCCAGATGATCGCCGAAGGATTGATCGTTTTTAATACTGAGACGAGGGTTAAATACATATGACCGTATCTAGTATGTAGCCTCCTTTATGAGTTGCACCATTGACATGCTGAGTCAATCCCTGTGAATCGAATATACTACAAAAGCTACGAGTGTCAACATCATATTTATCATACACATATAAATTTAAGTCACTAGTTATTATGACATCATATGAGGTAATGTCTATGTTATCTATGTATTTAGACCGTTCATTAACATTTTCTTCAGGAGGAGGGTACAATATATAACAGTAAATAACTGTAACTTTCCCTTTATTTATAGTCCATGTCTTACAACTGGTTATGTATCTCCGTTGTCTTTGATTTATTTAACGTAAAATCCATTTATATACTTTTTTCCCCATCTAGTATCATCTCTAATTATTCGTCCCTTATGACAACTGTTGGCCATTTTTCTTCTTCTTCTTATTTGTATTACTATTAGTGTTGTTATTGTTGTTGTTATTGTCGTTGTCTTATGGCATGGTTATGTTGGTCCTGAGGTAAATTTAATTTGACATCTTTCATTTTAAAGGTAGTCATCTTTATTTATCAGTTAAGAGGTGGACAAACATGAAAAGGCGGAGAGATACTCATGACGACAGACAGCCAGATAGACAGACAGACACCACCAAACACAACAGACACGAAAGGACAAAGAGATACCCAGACAGACAGACAGACAGGCAGATAGACAGACAAACAATATCTCAGCAGCTGTTATCGTATCAGGGATTTGTGAGGAATTACACGTGTCTTAGCGTGAAAAGTCGCCTCTCCGTATTCATTAACCTGAAAAAGTTGAATTCACGATTCGAAATTCTCTGTGCCAATGCCATATTCCAAAGCGTTAAAATGCCCCCCCCCCCCCACACACACACAAACACACACAATATCTCACCAGCTGTGTTCATATCAGAATTAGTCATAGTGTAAGCTGGAATTAGATTCAGAATCTCATATCAATAAGTATCAAAAGTCAAGGTCTCATTAACAACTGATGTTTATATTATACCACACCAACACGTAATGTTGTTACATGGTCGTTCCCCTAAACAGAACGGTGTTTAAATTGTCTCTCATTGTCAATAATTTAGAAGATCTTACTGGGTCTAATATAGAAATAATATCCACTGATATTTATGATATTATAAACTGAGTTAATCACTTAATTATATAAGTATTAATAAGCCAGCGACGGGCACTTAGTGCATATCAAAATGCTAATATGTAAAATGCAAGATCTTAATTTTTCGGTACTTCCTTCACCGTGTTCTTAAGTTCATCCCCGAATACTACATATTGAGGTTTATTTACGAGTTAATTTAAACTAATATAAGATAATCAGTCTTTTACAATTAGTGCTTCATGAACCAAAACAAATGATTTCTGATGTAAATATAGCTTATGTTTCGGGGTTTGGTCGTTTGGTTGTTTGTTTGGTCCGTTGGTTTTATTCGGCTTCCGCAATGGAGATAAAATATAAATATAACGATATCATATGAAATATAGTACACAACCACCGATGTGAATACAGACATAATTAAAATATAATTTACCAACTAAAAAGTTCTGTGACAATTTTGACCTTTGACATTTCAAGTACGACTTATTATAATAGAGGTGTACTTAGAAAGTAAAAACTGATAAGGCTTACTACAACGTGAGGGGCTCAGAAAGATCGACTGGAATAAGGAAAACTTCTGTACTGTAACTGTCTTGTTTCGGTTTTCTATGTTAAAGAGAGATGTATTTTTGCAAAATCACTTAATACGTGGATCTGCCTTCTATAACGTTGCCTGTAATCTTCATCGGAATAGATTGATGCTACCGTAGCTCGGTAAACAATTTGTAGACTATATGTCAGAACAGGATATCCCCCCCATCTTTTTGATATGGATGATTACAACTGGGTTTTAGCAGTTGACCTGTATCTTGTAAGACATAGAAAGGCGTTTTGGGCAGCTTACATCTTTGTATTTTTATGGGTTTTGTTGTTGTCACTTAGAGCTACTCCATTAGTAGATGGCCTTCTCTCCTCTAACCGATATTTGCTACAATGTGACACAGGAAGTTATAGTCGAATCAAACATCGGTCTAAGTTCCAAAATGAGACTCTGGAGTCTTGATACGGTTAAACTACAGTTTACAAGGTCAAAACAGCATAGGCAATAGCATGACATTATTGAGATGATGCCTACCAGAAACATCGAGGAAAACCTTCTTGTCTTGTTCCATGACTAATACTTGACTCTTCATCAGTTTTATTTTCCAACTTGATGACCACGTTTAACCGCTGATATCAGAACATTAACATGCGTCTGAGTCCTATTAGAATCACATCCATTTGCTTCATATGTATAACTGCATGCGCTATACCAATGTACAAACACGAACTGGCCGTTTGAATTCCATGAATAGCAACAAAAGCGAAATGCAAATAATGGATACTGGAATTCGTGCTCATCACATTCCTCAAAAAAGTGTACCCAAATCTTTCTTGAGAACCATACAACGATTGCAGTTGACCGATAGTTCTTTGGCACGTGGGATTAATGTTGGGTTTCTCCAAAATAGCAACGAGAAAACCCTTGATGAACCAATCAGGTACAATGCCGTATCTAACTCACAAAAATAGGTCACCAAGTGATGACGTCAACCTTGACCCATTTTCTCCATTCAATATGAGCTGCTGTAATCCCATCCTCATCACCGGTGCATCCTATACGCAGTTTGTCAGTGCGGTCTTCAAGTACGGGATCAACCATAATAAAATTATGAAACCATTATACTCGGAGTACAACTCGACTGTTTGTTCACAAAGCAACCTGTGACGGGTGCTCAACATGTCCGTTGATTACTTGTAGAGCTCCGCCTGGGGATCATCAACACCGACAAATGACAAATAACCTGAACTTATACCACTGAGTATATCATTGGGACTCGTGGCCTAGCCAAATCAGCAACAGTATCCTGATTACAGATGCGTGATTACTGTGTTGTTGCTGTGAAGACACACATACGCACGCACACACACACACTAATACGTTAAGCCCAGAACGATATTATAGTAAGAGTCAAATCATGATTAAAATAGATCATAGTTTATAAAAGACTATATATTCTTGAGTCTAACTTCTCCCCTTATACGTTATAATTTAACGTCTTACTTTACCTTTCATCCAATAATTTATAATAAGCTAAATTTTTATGGTCCGTAGAAACATCGACATAATCTTCTTCTATCTTCTCCGTTGGTTGAAACAAACCGATCATGAAACATGCCCCACAAACATCACTTTAGACATTGCATCTGCATCACACAACTGTAAGCACACATCAGCCTCTACATTTAGTATAAAAGGTTACAGCTCATCATCGTGACAACTAGCTGACGACATCACAATAACACATTGTCTATCGTACAAGTTCCGTTATCGATGACGTCCTTGCTCGACATAATAAATAGTTCAGACGGAACGATATCCAGATCTTGAGGGGTTCTTAGTTTATGGTCCTCAAATAAAGCCGAATAAATTGTCTCTTTGACAAAGGATACTCTTTCAATTAAAGAAGATCTGGGATGTAGAACAAGGTTTACTCTGTTATGTACTATAAACATATTTTTAAGCAACTGTAAAAAGGTGACGATGACTGAATGTGTGTGCGTGATCATGCTTTATATATATATATATATATATATATATATATAATTTTATATATATATCCTAAAGACGTTATTTATTTGTTCAGGATATGTTTTCCTGACGAGCTCATCTGGTGTTACAGGTAGTTTTAATTATAACAAACAATGGGACCAAACTTGTGGTTTCACAACTTCTAGTCTTGTCAGTCTCTCATCACTATCCATATCAACCTTTACTTCTCTTTCGTGCTTGAGCCACCATTTACACAACATATTTGTTCATTATATCGTTGACTTATTAGCGTCGGGGGAATTTCATCTGACAATAAGATGTCGTATTTCAAGTGGGAAACGACACATGTTTATACGTGCCTAATTGGTGATATATTAGTACGTCTAGACAGTGTTTTCTACATGTATTTGGCAATATATTGACATTCGGTAGGGAATGATCTCTATTCTCTATATCCAGCGGTCCGTGTAGACCATTGGTATTATTAGCCAAGACGATAACGGCCGATACATGGCTAAAACCAATATTATGCCGACGCTGAAGAAAAACACTCACTCACTCACTCATTCACTCACTCACTCACTCATACACCCAAATACACTGTCTGTCTATTAGTAAAAAAGTTGATGAACGATCCGAAAGTGTAATGGTTAGTGCGTTGCGCTGTAAACCTACAGTTTTGAGTTCGAATTAACTCAATAGCCCTATCTGTGTGGTATATTTCTCACGAAGTCCGCTCTACAGCTTGTGTGAGTGAGTGATTCAATGAGTGAGAGAGTGAGTGAGTGAGTGATTGTTTGATTGTTTGATTGATTGATTGATTGATTGATTGATTGATTGATTGATTGAGGGGGGGGGGGATGAGTGGTGATGGTGAGTGAGTGGTGAGTGAGTGAGTGAGTGAGTGAGTGAGTGAGTGAGTGAGTGAGTGAGTGAGTGGTGGTGGTGAGTGAGTGAGTGAGTGAGTGAGTGAGTGAGTGAGTGAGTGGTGGTGGTGGTGAGTGATGAGGGGTGAGTGAGTGAGTGAGTGAGTGAGTGAGTGGTGAGTGAGTGAGTGAGTGAGTGAGTGAGTGAGTGAGTGAGTGAGTGGTGAGTGAGTGAGTGAGTGAGTGAGTGAGTGAGTGGTGAGTGAGTGAGTGAGTGAGTGAGTGAGTGAGTGAGTGAGTTATAGAGCTGTGAAGGATTAACATGTTAGCTTTATTCATGTAAATAATGAAAAATGCTTGGCTTATGTAGGTAAAGAATTTTAACTGTATCTACTTATTTTACGCTAAACTAATCTTAATAGTACTGATGACAAAAGTTTTAGATAATGATTAGGGTTCAAAATAACAACAACAACAATAATAATAATAGTAATAATAATAATAATAATAATAACTATATGGTTTGATAGGAATATATCTAAAATTGGGCGGATAATACCGGTGATTACAAAAATAAAACCATTAGCTGTTATCTAGTGTGGGTGAATGACTGAGTCTCTACGGAAGACATGCACACAAAATTGAGACAACTCAATGTTGATAGAAGACTCTCTAGCGTCCTCTTAGTAATAGGTATTGAACGAGAAACTGTTTGCCAATATGCGTAGAAGTCACCCCATGCTGCTATGAATGTATGGAGATACCTTAGACAAGGGCCAGAAAGAAATGGGAAGAGATGGATAACGCCACACTCAGATCAAAACATTCGGATATGTGACGTGAGATATCCTGATCCATAGTATACCCAACTGTAAGGTTATCTGAGGAAAGACATAACAGAAGAGTCTGGATACTATATCACATTGTTCAGAATTGAGTTCAGTTTTAGGAGACATGAAGAGATCGTGTGCCGAGGCTACAGTGAGTATAAGATCAGTTGTGAAGACTCCGGGCCCAAAGTGGGTATGCACTGTATTCTCATATTCCCATGTGGGAGAGTGAGTAAGCGAGTAATTGAGTGGTTGAGCGAGAAAATTGAGTGATTAAGTGATTGTATGAGTGAATGAGTCATTCAGTGGGTATTTTAGTTGACTTCGGCAGCATCTGTGACCTACAGACGATGAACTACTTCCAGGCGAATCAGATGATCAGATGAAACATATCTCATCTGCCTTGATTCGAACTCTGCCTTGGAGGTTTGCTTTGCTAGCCGCTATTACCTGTACCACAGGGGCGTACAAAGATCCCTAACGTGCTAATGTTGATGAGTGATATCGTGAATTTATAAGGTGAATTTATACAGACTTCTTATGGTCCTGAGTAAAATCATTGGCCAGTACCATTCTATAACATCGTGAAGTCATTTCTCACCACGTTCTGTTTCCTGTGTATGGATGATAATGCCAAATAACAGTTGCGTTGTGAAGTTAATGAAATCTTGGAATATCATAGCGTCAAATGGCCATCATGTATGTTATTGACAATATTTAATATTTAATAACTTAATGTGGAATATCTATCACAATACTGAAATCTGTACATTTAAAAAAATAGAAGCCTTTATAATGAAATTAAGAAAGTTAATCTAAAAATGTCAATGGACTAATTTATAAAATTATTTTATTATTTAGTTGTTGTCTTTTTCAATCAAACAACAGATTAGATTGATATTAGACGTGTTATGGACTATATTACTATAACTGTTATTATAATTGTTGCTATAGTTGATGTCATTGCTGGTGTTGCTTTTGTTGTTGTTGCTGGTAAGAGGACAATGATGACGATGATGATTACAACAACAACAACAATACCAATTACAAAAAAAAAACTAAAACAACAACAACAATATATTCTCTAACAACAACAACAACAACCACAACTATAACATCTAAATATGCTACTGTTACTAATCTTACTACTAATCTTACTACTACTACTACTACTACTACTAATAATAATAATAATAATATATAATTATTATATTTTTATAGCGTATTAATCAACATAGGTTGCTCTATGAGGCATTATGCTGAAAACTAAATTGAACATTATGAGTCGCATAGCACAAACGCATTTTATTCATAAGTACACAAAACAGTGATTTCAACAAGTTTGATGCGATTAAGCAATTTATTCCACAACTTGTGAGCTGATGCCCAGAAAGTTTGCAGTCCATCCATTGGTACATGATGGTTTAGCAACCTCAAAAACGAAGAAAGCTCACAGGGAGCAGCTCATATATATATATATATATATATATATATATATATATATATATATATATATATATATATATATATATATATATAATATAGATTATATAAACAGGTTTACTCTAATCTGAAATGTGTAGAATCCATTGCAACTAGCAAAAACGGTGTTATTTGTTTTCTTTGAGGAGTGCATGTAAGCTGAAGTCCAACACAGGTTGTTACAAATTGTATCAGTTAATCAGAGTAATCCCATGCCATAGTCTAGCCAAGAACTGATTTGGGCTTGGAATTTATTTGCAACATCACTGCTCCAGGTACTAATGTTTGTGCTATTATAGCAGCATCATTGTAAAAGATGAAACGCTAACAAAATAATTCGATGACAACATTTAGACATTTAAGTTTATATCTGGTCTGGATCACATTTTCGATGTTGTGTGTTTCGGGACAAGATTTTTACAAAATAGACACCACCCTTTTATTTATTTTTTAATAATCTGATGATTCTGTAAAGATAGCGGTATCTTTGAAGCAACGCAAATCGAGTGCATTCGTGGAACTGATAAATATTAAGGTACGAGACGGGGTAAACTACGACATAAATGAGTACAGGCATATTGATAGGAAATTATCAATCCCTGTCACTACTTGAGTCATCAGTGGAATAAGAAATGGCATAGATCAGAAGTAACATTTCATATGGTTTGAAATATACTCACAAACTATCAGATATTTTAAATACAGTTTACCCTCCCCAGGGCCTCTCACTGAAGGAGGTTTATGTTTTCACTGATAACCGAGTGTACCGTGTGTGGCTAGTTTTGTGGCTGGCGTTGTGACTATTTTTCTGACTAAATAGGAATATTAAATATCACTGGATAGAGGAGATTGCTGAAATGAGCGGGGAAATGAATAATACCAAAGGTAAGAATTAGATTAATGTGGCTGATGGCTGGCTGGCTGGATGGATGGATGGGTGGATGGGTGTAAAAGGAGGGAGAGAACGGTGCCGGATTCGATGGATGCAGTTTAAAGACCCGCTGACACAAATCGATCAGTGTCCTGTAACATTTGAAATTCAGTTGATAACAAATAAACAAAGTATTAAAATCCAGATTTGGGAACTGAATGATGTTAGATATACATTAGAATATTATATTATTCGTAAAGGGAACACAATCGTTTCGAATAATATTCTATCTAAAAGGCATAACGCACTCTCCATCATCCCATTCTTTGTTATCTAATCCAGCTTCTAAAGTATTATCGTTGTTTCCTTCATGGACGTGACATGGAAATGTTAATTAAAGACTTTATATTTTCATTCCGGATGCTCTTATAGCACAGTGAGTAGAGCATTGCCGTGTAATCTTCTAGATCACGGTTCTAATCTTACTGTTAGACGTGTTTTGGGTTTTGTAGTTCTGGGTAGACACCACCTTGGGTATACGTTACCAGGAATGATCACTCCTGAGACTAGAACAGCGAGTACATTATACTTAATTGATACATATTTGCTATAATCTGAACAGAATGTTGCTCCTCTGAGAGTTTTCATTTGAGGTAAGAAGGAGTGTCCTGCTTACTTCACCTCTAATTTACACTCGTCCTTCATATAACATCAGTTTATCCAACAATTATGGTCTTCAGTGCAGCAGAGTTAGTGCTTAAATAACAACAGAGACGATATCAGGTAATTATGGAGGATGTAAGATAAATTTTGGCAATAATATTTATATTTTCTAAATAAGTAAATATTAAAGCGAAACTCTCTAATGGAGACGTATATCCGGGACGGATTGTATAGGAATATAGGTAGTAGTAGTAGTAGTAGCAGCAGAATCAGTAGTAGTAGTAGTAATAGTGGTAGCAGTTGCAGAGTTGTGGTAGCATTAATTGTGATATCAGCAGTAGCAGCAGCAGCAACAACAACAACTACAACAACACCAGTAAATCTATTTTAATAATGATAATTATGTTAGCATTATTATAACATTGTAATCGCCATCAGCACCAGCATCACCACCACAACCAACAACAACAACAAACATAATAATAATAATAATAATAATAATAATAATAATAATAATAATAATAATAATAATAATAATAATAATCATCATCATTTTCAACCAGTTCATTATTTTCAGCATAACATACGATACATAAAATAACATATTGATATTTCCGATTTATGATGAAGGTTGTGTAACTAAAACAAATTATAATCTACTTTCTCTATACTACTCGGGTTCAAATCTAGACATAAGGATGTGTCATCTTTCACTTCACCTCACTACCATTAATCTTATCATGTGCACAAGAGTAGCCGCAAAAGATCAAACATCTAATAAGAGCACAACATCTGAATTGATGGTAGGCGGCCATATTATGTGAAACACAGTATTTTACATCGGAGCAGCAACTTATATAAAAAATTGCATTTCGAAGAAGAAGGAACAAATCTTTACCAAACTATGAATACCTTTACAAAATAATTATTCTCGAACATGTTTTTTAATCTCTGCGATAGCAACTTCAGACGTTAGAATATATGACTTTGCACATCGGTTATTTGCACAATAGATTTCAAGATGATTTATTTGATTAGTAAGACTGGATTATGGTACTCGATGTGCAGATATACGCTACCGCTGTCAAAACTCAAGGTTTCTTAAATATTTGATTTATTTATCTTGAGAGGTTAATGTAGATAAGATATGATTGATCGGTTGTTTACCTGAATATCTGCTTTAGTAACGGACTCGTATTCAGATCTTTGTTTTACTTTTGAAAACGTCAGTGAATAAATGAACGAACGAGTGCTTTCTTTAGTGTCCGGGTTGCCGTTACGTGGGATTTATAGCCGAAGCATCACTTAGTGATAATTTATTATCGATGATTTAAATTTCACTCGGGTACAGGCTACTTTGGTGTTTGAACTCGTGACCTGGAGTTGTAGTGCAGTACACCACCAATTGCACCATGGAAGCTTCTTATAAGTTTTGTTATTCTACTCTTTTCCTTACGTGTAATCATTTAAATGTCTGATCCTATTACCCTATTTCCCATTTGTATGGGCATAGATTAAATGTTGCAACGCCTGTTGCGTACGTTGCATAGTATATTCTTCTTTGTTCTTTTGTGGGGGGTTTTCTCCAGTAAACTGTGTCTAGGATAAGAATCCCAAACAAAGGTTTAATATCATAAATACTTACCTATTTATTGTCATTCAACTACAATAAACATCCTCCTTTGACACAAATGCGTTCTGATGGCTCAGTAGTGAGAGCACTACGTTGTAAACCTACTCGTTGTCGGTTCGAACCCGGCCTAAGCCTGTATTTATGGGACATACATGTGACACTAGATGTAATCGGCACCAAAGCTTACCGTAATTACTAAATAGTTACAATGAGGTACTTGTGTATTATACTTTATCAATGTACGAATAATAATTCGTACAGAATGTGAATGTGAAATGAAACAATGTATGTTGTCTTTAATTTGCGTAGACTTTTGTATCTTTAGAAATGAAAGGATTTCTCCTTTGATTGGTCTTTCATCTTTCGCATTTCCGATGACCGGTTGGCAACACATCTCCTGACCAAGTTTCGAATCACGCCCAAGTTTGAAGGATGCTACAAATTGCGTTTCGTCTATTTAATTTTGGAGTTTGCTTGGCCGATTCAAGCTTTCTCAATATTGCCGTAACGCAACAACAACAACAACAATAACAACAACAACAACAAAATAATATCCCCTGCACAAATATAACAACAATTATTTGCGTTTTCTAATTCCCGTTTATCCTAGAATGCGAGGTAATTGGCTGTAAAACAACAACATTTCACATTTCCTTTTTCAACATTGTCTGACAATTATTTCTTCCTTTTTATTTTTAATCCAGTTACATACAACTCGAACACGAACATCATCACAGAGAAGGTTATCACACTGTCTAGATAATTATCTTGAATTGAGTAGAATAAAAAGTGCAAAGGATGCCGGAAATATAAATAATAAATCATTCATACGCGCAGTATGGAACGTGGGGGATAGAACACCAACAAACCACAAGTATTGAGGGAAGTTTGAAGCATCTTTAACAAATTGGAGGCGAGTATGCTTTGGTGTGAGAGAAGTGACGCTAGCCTGTTCGTAGGGGATATTATTTGTGACGTAACCTCTATGACTGCCATATCAAACTGAAGTTGAATCCCACAAATGATACATGGCAAGATCAAACAGTTATCACCCGCATAATTACCGTGTGGGGAGTGATTAATATTTACAATCGAATTCGAAAGGTCATCCGTTCGAACGAACTCCAGGAAGTCCCTGTTAATCTGAGTGTCTGTCGCCAATGGCCCACTTCCACTAAGCCACAAGATATCATTCGAGAACAGGATGCAGGTTAAGCAAAACATTACATCAGTTTGCAATACTAAGAGACAATACAGTCTTAAAGACTATCAGTAGTGTCCTGTCGAGATCTTCGAAGGAAGGTGACTCACTCACTCATCCATTCATTCATCCACTCACTCACTCACTCACTCACTCACCACCACCACCACCACTCACTCACTCACTCACTCACTCACTCACTCACTCACTCACTCACTCACTCACTCACTCACTCACTTACTCACTCACCCATTTACTCGTTCACTCACTCACTCACTCACTCACAAGGGGGCAGCATGGAAATGTAGAATCGAAACCCAAATTTATATACAAACCTAAACGAACCCCTTAAGCTGAAGGCGAAAGAAGTCATATCATTGTAGATGAATATTGATTAGCAAGAAACAAATATTTCAATAGTTTTGTTGGTGAATTTGATGTACAAAATTACTGATTCTTTCAAATTTAATCTACACATAACATTAAAACAATAAAATTCCAAAGTTTTCTTTTATACAACTTAATTATCGATCCACAAAATTGTACGTCAAATTAACTGATTTCTGAATGAGTGTGAAGCTGGAAAAGTTATGATTTGTTTAGTGAGCATCGAAAATGAGTCAAACAAGGTCGAGACTCGAGAATTCCATCATTTAAACCCTTAGAGCTGACTAGTGTCACACTAAACAGTTTCCTGTTTTAGGTGGTAACAGGCAGTGATGTCTTCAGTCTATTAGCAAACTCCCTGGCTGAGTGATTTAAAACGGGGAACTATTAACTTATGATCATGGTTTACAAGAGTTTGGATTTCCCATCCTAACCGTGGCATTTCAGTTGCATTTCTTCGACCATCCAGACAATTGGCAAGATTTTCTATCAGAAATGGATGATCAACTCCAGAGTTTAAATTTATTTATAATTAATCCTCGTGTGGAATGATTAAATTGCAAAATGCCTACTTCCTATTTACCGAGTTAACCAGTCGCCTTATTATTATTATTATTATTATTATTATTATTATTAATCTTGTAGGAATTTGAGTGTTTGTGTTTTCTTTTACTGATTTGAATCTGCTAGTTTCTTTTTTCCTTTCAGTCGCGGCAGATCAGGCTAAAGGTATTAGCATTGTTAAAGAAAGGTCAAAGTGTGAAGGAGAGGGCAAGGTTAAAGTTGAGAATGTTGCTTTAGAAAGGAAGGTCGGTTTATTGAGTTCAATAGGACTTATAGTTGGAATTATCATTGGTAGGTATATGTGTGTGCGCGTATGTGTGTGTGTGTGTGTGTGTGTGTGCGTGCGTGCGTGTGTTAGTTTGTTTGTTGAATGTATTTGTGCGTGCGTGCATGTATCGGATTTTTAAATCTATATGTCTATCTGTCTATCTATCTATCTATTGTTTTCTTTGCATGCGTGTATGTTTGTATATTTATATTTAATGTTTTGAATTTATGTGTTGTTTTTAGGAAACCTGAATAAATATCAATCCCTGTGTCTGACATATCTCATACATATATTACAGGTTCCGGTATATTTATATCACCTACTGGTGTGGCAGAGGGAGCCGGTAGTGTAGGATTAAGTCTGATACTATGGGGAATCGGTGGAATTATAACACTATTGGGTAAATACCAATATATAACATAATACATTTGGCCGCATTTAGCGCATAGTGTTCAACCTTTTGACACTCACTCATTCACTCACTCACTGTGCCAGCATCTGTACCCACAGTGACATTATTATTTAATGTTTAGGTTGTCAGCGACCTCCCCATCGAGATATTGATACATTTTGGACAATATAACATTATGATATATGCAAATTAACATACGTCACAGATATGAAGTGTTTAAATGGTGAGCATGTGGCCTTTATAGAATGACATTTTGAATGGTCTATTAGAAATCGGATTTCTAGAATTTGGCGTTTCATGAACCAGTTCAATTTGAATTATCTTACATAGCAAACTTTAATATATCATTGAGGTATAAAATAACCTGGAAAAGCAAGTCGGATGACACACCAGGAAGATAATGGGATCTCTGTCTATTGGCACATCTTTCAATTCAATTGCCTTATTGAATATCCTTGAAATGTTTCAAATTTGAGTGTCTGGGCATGAGGTCACTGACTCATCCCATATTGCTAAACGGGAACACATCTGCATTCGCACTAATATATACGCGCACGTATATACGTACGCACATACACACACACACACACACACACACACACACACACACACACACACACACACACAATATATATATATATATATATATATATATATATATATATATATATATATATATATAAACCAACATACAGAGAAACCTTTATGTTATCTCAGGTGGATTAAGCATGGCTGAGTTAGGTACCATGATAAGTAAATCAGGTGGAGAATATACCTATATACGTCTAGGTTTGGCTGAGTGGCTTGCCTACCTGTGGGCGTGGACACAATGCTTCTTACTGAAGGCAAGTGAACTTTAAATTATATCGCACATCATCTTATAAATAACTAAGTAACCGACCCCGAGTCATAAGAGTGAGATCCCATTCTAACAGTATGTTATATTATAATTTGGTGCGATTCTATCAGAGAAAGATATGTAAAGCGTATATCACTTTTTATTATATTTAATATATAGACT